>JBAPLH010000194.1:0-147166 GCA_037897445.1 Ceriops zippeliana | reverse complement strand
ATATTCGACCTGCTAACCAGAAATGATGGAAGGCACTCTTATTGTAGAATTCTACCAATTAATATTAATAAGAAAAGCAATTCAAGAATCAAGAACTCTATTGTTTGTTGCAATTGAATGAATTCATGTTATAGAACGATTCATGGAAATTGTTTTAATAATGAATATAGTCGTTAAGAAATAGTCGATAGATAATTTCATGGTTAATGAATGAAAAATAGTTCTTGTAACAAGAAGAGGAGCCTAATTAGCTCAGGGTGGTTAGAAAGTCTCATTATTTAGTAATTAAACAAGTTCACATATCATGAAATGGTTTCCAAGATGAATGACTCATTTGGCTGATCGATGCAAATAGATTAGGAGTAATAATGGTGTTAATACTTGTTTGATTTAATTAATATACTTCATTGTTTTGCAACATATGTCAATTTCATTATTGCTTTATCAAAAAGAGTGTTTGGAATCAAAAGATTCGACTTGCTAATCACGAATGATGGGAGGTACTCTTTATTTTAGAATTAAACCAATTAATATCAATAAGAAATGCAATTTAAGATCAAGAACTCTATTGTTTGTTGCAATTGAATGAATTGATGTTATAGAGGATTGATGGAAATTGTTTTCATAATGAATATAGTTTTCTTAAGAAAGAGTCAATATATAATTTCACGGTCAATGCATGAAAAATAGTTCTTGTAACAAGAAGAGGAGCGTAATTAGCTTAAGGTGATGAGAAACTCTCATTATTTAGGAATTAATCAAGTTCACATTAGCACGAAATGCAACCCAAGATGAATGACTCCTTTGGCTTATGGATGTAAACTGATTGGGAGAAATAATGGTGTTAATACTTGTTTTGATTTAATTAATATACTTCGTTGCTTAGGAACATATGTCAATTTCATTATCGCTTTATCAAAAAGTGTGTTTAGAATCAAAAGATTCGACCTGCTAACCAGAAATGGTGTGAGGCACTCTTTATTTTAGAATACAACCAATTAATATTAATAAGAAAAGAAATTCAAGATCAAGAACTCTATTATTTGCTGCAATTGAATGAATTCATGTTATAGACAATTCATGGAAATTGTTTTCATAATGAATATAGTCATTAAGAAATAGTCGATAGATAATTTCATGGTTAATGAATGAAAAATAGTTCTTGTAACAAGAAGAGGAGCCTAATTAGCTTAAGGTGATTAGAAAGTCTCATTATTTAGTAATTAAACAAGTTCACATATCATGAAATGCAATCCAAGATGAATGAATCATTTGGCTGATCGATGCAAGCAGATTAGAAGTAATAATGGTGTTAATACATGTTTGATTTAATTAATATACTTCATTGTTTAGCAACATATGTCAATTTCATTATTGCTTTATCAAAAAGTGTGTTTGGAATCAAAAGATTCAACTTGGTAACCACGAATGATGGGAGGTACTCTTTATTTTAGAATTAAACCAATTAATATCAATAAGAAATGCAATTTAAGATCAAGAACTCTATTGTTTGTTGCAATTGAATGAATTCAAGTTATAGACGATTCATGGAAATTGTTTTCATAATGAATATAGTCGTTAAGAAAGAGTCAACATATAATTTCACAGTCAATGCATGAAAAATAGTTCTTGTAACAAGAAGAGGAGCGTAATTAGCTTAAGGTGATTAGAAACGCTCATTATTTATGAATTAATCAAGTTCACATTAGCACGACATGCAAAAAAAGATGAATGACTCCTTTGGCTTATGGATGTAAACTTATTTTGCAGTAATAATGGTGTTAATACTTGTTTGATTTAATAATTAATATACTTTGTTGTTTAGCAACATATGTCAATTTCATTATCGCTTTATCAAAAAGTGTGTTTGGAATCAAAATATTCGACCTGCTAACCAGAAATGAAAGAGTCAACATATAATTTCACGGTCAATGCATGAAAAATAGTTCTTGTAACAAGAAGAGGAGCGTAATTAGCTTAAGGTGATTAGAAAACGCTCATTATTTAGGAATTAATCAAATTCACATTAGCACGAAATGCAAACCAAGATGAATGACTCCTTTGGCTAATGGATGTAAACGGATTTGGAGTAATAATGGTGTTAATACTTGTTTGAGTTAATTAATATACTTCGTTGCTTAGCAACTTATGTCAATTTCATTGTTGCTTTATGAAAAAGTGAGTTTTGAATCAGAAGATTTGACCTACAAACCAAAAATGGTGTGAGGCACTCTTTATTTTAGAATTCAACCAATTAATATTAATAAGAAAAGAAATTCAAGATCAAGAACTCTATTGTTTGCTGCAATTGAATGAATTCATGTTATAGACAATTCATGGAAATTATTTTCATAATGAATATAGTCGTTAAGAAATAGTCGATAGATAATTTCATCGTTAATGAATGAAAAATAGTTCTTGTAACAAGAAGAGGAGCCTAATTAGCTTATGGTGATTAGGAAGTCTCATTATTTAGTAATTAAACAAGTTCACATATCATGAAATGCAATCCAATATGAATGTCTCATTTGGTTGATCGATGCAAACAGATTAGGAGTAATAATGGTGTTAATACTTGTTTGATTTAATTAATATACTTCATTGTTTAGCAACATATGTCAATTTCATTATTCCTTTATCAAAAAGTGTGTTTGGAATCAACAGATTCGACTTGGTAACCACGAATGATGGGAGGTACTCTTTATTTTAGAATTAAACCAATTAATATCAATAAGAAATGCAATTTAAGATCAAGAACTCTATTGTTTGTTGCAATTGAATGAATTCATCTTATAGACGTTTCATGGAAACTGTTTTCATAATGAATGTAGTTGTTAAGAAAGTGTCAAAAGATAATTTCACGGTCAATGCATGAAAAATAGTTCTTGTAACAAGAAGAGGAGCGTAATTAGCTTAAGGTGATGAGAAACTCTCATTATTTAGGAATTAATCAAGTTCACATTAGCACGAAATGCAACCCAAGATGAATGACTCCTTTGGCTTATGGATGTAAACTGATTGGGAGTAATAATGGTGTTAATACTTGTTTGATTTAATTAATATACTTCGTTGCTTAGGAACATATGTCAATTTCATTATCGCTTTATCAAAAAGTGTGTTTAGAATCAAAAGATTCGACCTGCTAACCAGAAATGGTGTGAGGCACTCTTTATTTTAGAATACAACCAATTAATATTAATAAGAAAAGAAATTCAAGATCAAGAACTCTATTATTTGCTGCAATTGAATGAATTCATGTTATAGAAGATTCATGGAAATTGCTTTCATAATGAATATAGTCGTTAAGAAATAGTCAAGAGATAATTTCATGGTTAATGAATGAAAAATAGTTCTTGTAACAAGAAGAGGAGCCTAATTAGCTCAAGGTGGTTAGAAAGTCTCATTATTTAGTAATTAAACAAGCTCACATATCATGAAATGCTATCCAAGATGAATGACTCATTTAGCTGATCGATGCAAGCAGATTAGGAGTAATAATGGTGTTAATACTTGTTTGATTTAATTCATATACTTCATTGTTTAGCAACATATGTCAATTTCATTATTGCTTTATCAAAAAGTGTGTTTGGAATTAAACGATTCGACTTGGTAACCACGAATGATGGTAGGTACTCTTTCTTTTAGAATTAAACCAATTAATATCAATAAGAAATGCAATTTAAGATCAAGAACTCTATTCTTTGTTGCAATTTAATGAATTCATGTTATAGACGATTCATGGAAATTGTTTTCATAATGAATATAGTCGTTAAGAAAGAGTCAACATATAATTTCACGATCAATGCATGAAAAATAGTTCTTGTAACAAGAAGAGGAGGGTAATTAGCTTAAGGTGATTAGAAACGCTCATTATTTAGGAATTAATCAAGTTCACATTAGCACAAAATGCAAACCAAGATGAATGACTCCTTTGGCTTATGGATGTAAACATATTTTTAGTAATAATGGTGTTAATACTTGTTTGATTTAATTAATATACTTCGTTGTTTAGCAACATATGTCAAGTTCATTATCGCTTTATCAAAAAGTGTGTTTGGAATCAAAATATTTGACCTGCTAACCAGAAATTATGGGAGGCACTCTTTATTGTAGAATCCAACCAATTAATATAAATAAGAAAAGCAATTCAAGATCAAGAACTCTATTGTTTGCTGCAATTGAATGAATTCATGTTATCGACGATTCATGGAAATTGTTTTCATAATGATTATAGTCGTTAGGAAATAGTCAAGCGACAATTTCATGGTTAATGAATGAAAAATAGTTCTGGTAACAAGCAGAGGAGCGTAATTAGCTTAAGGTGATTAGAAACGCTCATTATTTAGGAATTAATCAAGTTCACATTAGCACGAAATGCAAACCAAGATGAATGACTCATTTGGCTGATCGATGCAAACATATTAGGAGTAATATTGGTGTTGATACTTGTTGGATTTCATTAATATACTTCATTGTTTTGCAACATATGTCAATTTCATTATTGCCTTATCAAAAAGTGTGGTTGGAATCAAAAGATTCGACTTGCTAACCATGAATGATGGGAGGTAGTCTTTCTTTTAGAATTAAACCAATTAATATCAATAAGAAATGCAATTTAAGATCAAGAACTCTATTGTTTGTCGCAATTGAATGAATTGATGTTATAGACGATTCAAGGAAATTGTTTTCATAATGAATATAGTTGTTAAGAAAGAGTCAACAGATAATTTCACGGTCAATGCATGAAAAATAGTTCTTGTAACAAGAAGAGGAGCGTAATTAGCTTAAGGTGATTAGAAACACTCATTATTTAGGAATTAATCAAGTTCACATTAGCACGAAATGCAAACCAAGATGAATGACTCCTTTGGCTAATGGATGTAAACAGATTTGGAGTAGTAATGGTGTAATACTTGCTTGATTTACTTAATATACTTCGTTGTTTAGCAACATCTGTCAATTTCATTATCGCTTATCAAAAAGTGTGTTTGGAATCAAAATATTCGACCTGCTAACCAGAAATGATGGGAGGCACTGTTTATTGTAGGATTCAACCAATTAATATTAGTAAGAAAAGCAATTCAAGATCAAGAACTCTATTGTTTGCTGCAATTGAATGAATTCATGTTATAGACGATTCATGGAAATTGTTTTCATAATGATTATAGTCTTTAAGAAATAGTCGATACATAATTTCATGGTTAATGAATGAAAAATAGTTCTTGCAATAAGAAGAGGTGCCTAATTTGCTCAAGGTGGTTAGAAAGTCTCATTATTTAGTAATTAAACAAGCTCACATATCATGAAATGCAATCCAAGATGAATGACTCATTTGGCTGATCGATGCAAGCAGATTAGGAGTAATAATGGTGTTAATACTTGTTTGATTTAATTCATATACTTCATTGTTTAGCAACATATGTCAATATCATTATTGCTTTATCAAAAAGTGTGTTTGGAATCAAACGATTCGACTTGGTAACCACGAATGATGGGTGGTACTCTTTATTTTAAAATTAAACCAATTAATATCAATAAGAAATGCAATTTAAGATCAAGAACTCTATTGTTTGTTGCAATTGAATGAATT
Organism: Ceriops zippeliana; assembly: GCA_037897445.1. Classification (NCBI taxonomy): domain Eukaryota; kingdom Viridiplantae; phylum Streptophyta; class Magnoliopsida; order Malpighiales; family Rhizophoraceae; genus Ceriops; species Ceriops zippeliana. The sequence continues at coordinate 141,576 of JBAPLH010000194.1, read as the reverse complement.
CATGTTATAGACGATTCATGGAAATTATTTTAATAATGAATATAGTCGTTAAGAAAGAGTCAACATATAATTTCACAGTCAATGCATGAAAAATAGTTCTTGTAACAGGAAAAGGAGGGTAATTAGCTTAAGGTGATTAGAAACGCTCATTATTTAGGAATTAATCATGTTCAAATTAGCACGAAATGCAAACCAAGATGAATGACTCCTTTGGCTTATGGATGTAAACATATTTGGAGTAATAATGGTGTTAATACTTGTTTGATTTAATTAATATACTTCGTTGCTTAGCAACATATGTCAATTTCATTATCGCTTTATCAAAAAGTGTGTTTGGAATCAAAAAATATTCGACCTGCTAACCAGAAATGATGGGAGGCACTCTTTATTGTAGAATTCAACCAATTAATATTAATACGAAAATAAATTCAAGATCAAGAACTCTATTGTTTGCTATAATTGAATGAATTGATGTTATAGACGATTCATGGAAATTGTTTTCATAATGATTATAGTCGTTAAGAAATAGTCAAGAGATAATTTCATGGTTAATGAATGAAAAATAGTTCTTTTAACAAGAAGAGGAGCCTAATTAGCTCAAGGTGGTTAGAAAGTCTCATTATTTAGTAATTAAACAAGCTCACATATCATGAAATGCAATCCAAGACGAATGACTCATTTGGCTGATCGATGCAAGCAGATTAGGAGTAATAATGGTGTTAATACTTGTTTGATTTAATTCATATACTTCATTGTTTAGCAACATATGTCAATTTCATTATTGCTTTATCAAAATGTGTGTTTGGAATCAAAAGATTCGACTTGGTAACCACGAATGATGGGAGGTACTCTTTATTTTAGAATTAAACCAATTAATATCAATAAGAAAAGTAATTTAAGATCAAGAACACTATTGTTTGTTGCAATTGAATGAATTCATGTTATAGACGATTCATGGAAATCGTTTTCATAATGAATATAGTCGTTAAGAAAGAGTCAACATATAATTTCACGGTTAATGCATGAAAAATAGTTCTTGTAACAAGAAGAGGAGGGTAATTAGCTTAAGGTGATTAGAAACGCTCATTATTTAGGAATTAATCAAGTTCACATTAGCACGAAAATGCAAACCAAGATGAATGACTTATTTGGCTAATGGATGTAAACAGATGTGGAGTAATAATGGTGTTAATACTTGTTTCATTTAATTAATATACTTCGTTGCTTAGCAACATATGTCAATTTCATTATCGCTTTATCAAAAAGTGTGTTTGGAATCAAAATATTCGACCTGCTAACCAGAAATGATGGGAGGCACTGTTTATTGTAGGATTCAACCAATTAATATTAATAAGAAAAGCAATTCAAGACCAAGAACTCTATTGTTTGCTGCAATTGAATGAATTCATGTTATAGACGATTCATGGAAATTGTTTTCATAATGATTATAGTCTTTAAGAAATAGTCGATACATAATTTCATGGTTAATGAATGAAAAATAGTTCTTGTAACAAGAAGAGGAGCCTAATTAGCTCAAGGTGGTTAGAAAGTCTCATTATTTAGTAATTAAACAAGCTCACATATCATGAAATGCAATCCAAGATGGATGACTCATTTGGCTGATCGATGCAAGCAGATTAGGAGTAATAATGGTGTTAATACTTGTTTGATTTAATTCATATACTTCATTGTTTAGCAACATATGTCAATTTCATTATTGCTTTATCAAAAAGTGTGTTTGGAATCAAAAGATTCGACCAGCTAACCAGAAATGATGGGAGGCACTCTTTATTGTAGAATTCAACCAATTAATATTAATAAGAAAAGAAATTCAAGATCAAGAACTCTATTATTTGCTGCAATTGAATGAATTCATGTTATAGACGATTCATGGAAATTGTTTTCTTAATGATTATAGTCGTTAAGAAATAGTCAAGAGATAATTTCATGGTTAATGAATGAAAAATAGTTCTTGTAACAAGAAGAGGAGCCTAATTAGCTCAAGGTGGTTAGAAAGTCTCATTATTTAGTAATTAAACAAGCTCACATATCATGAAATGCAATCCAAGATGAATGACTCATTTGGCTGATCGATGCAAGCAGATTAGGAGTAATAATGGTGTTAATACTTGTTTGATTTAATTCATATACTTCATTGTTTAGCAACATATGTCAATTTCATTATTACTTTATCAAAAAGAGTGTTTGGAATCAAAAGATTCGACTTGGTAACCACGAATGATGGGAGGTACTCTTTATTTTAGAATTAAACCAATTAATATCAATAAGAAATGCAATTTAAGATCAAGAACTCTATTGTTTGTTGCAATTGAATGAATTCATGTTATAGACGATTCATGGAAATTGTTTTCATAATGAATATAGTCGTTAAGAAAGAGTCAACATATAATTTCACGGTCAATGCATGAAAAATAATTCTTGTATCAAGAAGAGGAGGGTAATTAGCTTAAGGTGATTAGAAACGCTCATTATTTAGGAATTAATCAAGTTTGCATTAGCACGAAATGCAAACCAAGATGAATGACTCCTTTGGCTTATGGATGTAAACATATTTGGAGTAATAATGGTGTTAATACTTGTTTGATTTAATTAATATACTTCGTTGCTTAGCAATATATGTCAATTTCATTATCGCTTTATCAAAAAGTACGTTTGGAATCAAAATATTCGACCTGCTAACGAGAAATAATGGGAGGCACTCTTTATTGTAGAATTCAACCAATTAATCTTAGTAAGAAAAGAAATTCAAGATCAAGAACTCTATTGATTGCTATAATTGAATGAATTGATGTTATAGACGATTCATGGAAATTGTTTTCTTAATGATTATAGTCTTTAAGAAATAGTCGATACATAATTTCATGGTTAATGAATGAAAAATAGTTCTTGTAACAAGAAGAGGAGCCTAATTAGCTCAAGGTGGATAGAAAGTCTCATTATTTAGTAATTAAACAAGTTCACATATCATGAAATGCAATCCAAGATGAATGAGTCATGTGGCTGATCGATGCAAATAGATTAGGAGTAATAATGGTCTTAATACTTGTTTTATTTAATTAATATACTTCGTTGTTTAGCAACATATGTCAATTTCATTATTGCTTTATCAAAAAGTGTGTTTGGAATCAAAATATTCGACCTGCTAACCAGAAATGGTGTGAGGCACTCTTTATTTTAGAATTCAACCAATTAATATTAATAAGAAAGGCAATTCAAGATCAAGAAATCTATTGTTTGCTGCAATTGAATGAATTCATGTTATAGACGATTCATGGAAATTGTTTTCATAATGATTATAGTCGTTAAGAAATAGTCAAGAGACAATTTCATGGTTAATGAATGAAAAATAGTTCTTCTAACAAGAAGAGGAGCGTAATTAGCTTAAGGTGATTAGAAACGCTTATTATTTAGGAATTAATCAAGTTCACATTAGCACGAAATGCAAACCAAGATGAATGACTCCTTTGGCTTATGGATGTAAACAGATTTGGAGTAATAATGGTGTTAATACTTGTTTGATTCAATTAATATACTTCGTTGTTTAGCAACATATGTCAATTTCATTATCGCTTTATCAAAAAGTGTGTTTGGAATCAAAATATTCGACCTGCTAACCAGAAATGATGGGAGGCACTGTTTATTGTAGGATTCAACCAATTAATATTAATAAGAAAAGCAATTCAAGATCAAGAACTCTATTGTTTGCTATAATTGAATGAATTGATGTTATAGACGATTCATGAAAATTGTTTTCTTAATGATTATGGTTGTTAAGAAATAGTCAAGAGATAATTTCATGGTTTATGAATGAAAAATAGTTCTTGTAACAAGAAGAGTAGCCTAATTAGCTTAAGGTGATTAAAAAGTCTCATTATTTAGAAATTAAACAAGTTCACATATCATGAAATGCAATCCAAGATGAATGGCTCATTTGGCTGATCGACGCAAACAGATTAGGAGTAATAATGGTGTTAATACTTGTTTGATTTAATTAATATACTTCATTGTTTAGCAACATATGTCAATTTCATTATTGCTTTATCAAAAAGAGTTTTTTGGAATCAAAAGATTCGACTTGGTAACCACGAATGATGGGAGGTACTCTTTATTTTAGAATTAAACCAATTTAATATCAATAAGAAATGCAATTTAAGATCAAGAACTCTATTGTTTGTTGCAATTGAATGAATTCATGTTATAGACGATTCATGGAAATTGTTTTCATAATGAATATAGTCGTTAAGAAAGAGTCAACATATAATTTCAGGGTCAATGCATGAAAAATAGTTCTTGTAACAAGAAGAGGAGCGTAATTAGCTTAAGGTGATTAGAAACGCTCATTATTTAGGAATTAATCAAGTTCACATTAGCACGAAATGCAACCCAAGATGAATGACTCCTTTGGCTTATGGATGTAAACAGATTGGGAGTAAATAATGGTGTTAATACTTGTTTGATTTAATTAATATACTTCGTTGTTTAGCAACATATGTCAATTTCATTATCGCTTTATCAAAAAGTGTGTTTTGGAATCAAAATATTCGACCTGCTAACCAGAAATGATTGGAGGCACTCTTTATTTTAGAATTCAACCAATTAATATTAATAAGAAAAAAGCAATTCAAGATCAAGAACTATATTGTTTGCTGCAATTGCATGAATTCATGTTATAGATGATTCATGGAAATTGTTTTCATAATGAATATAGTCATTAAGAAATAGTCGATACATAATTTCATGGTTAATGAATGAAAAATAGTTCTTGTAACAAGAAGAGGAGCCTAATTAGCTCAAGGTGGTTAGAAAGTCTCATTATTTAGTAATTAAACAAGCTCACATATCATGAAATGCAATCCAAGATGAATGACTCATTTGGCTGATCGATGCAAGCAGATTAGGAGTAATAATGGTGTTAATACTTGTTTGATTGAATTCATATACTTCATTGTTTAGCAACATATGTCAATTTCATTATTGCTTTATCAAAAAGTGTGTTTGGAATCAAAAGATTCGACTTGCTAACCACGAATGATGGGAGGTACTCTCTATTTTAGAATTAAACCAAATAATATCAATAAGAAATGCAATTTAAAATCAAGAACTCTATTGTTTGTTGCAATTGAATGAATTCATGTTATAGACGATTCATGGAAATTGTTTTCATAATGAATATAGTCGTTAAGAAAGAGTCAACATATAATTTCACGGTCAATGCATGAAAAATAGTTCTTGTAACAAGAAGAGGAGGGTGACTAGCTTAAGGTGATTATAAACGCTCATTATTTAGGAATTAATCAAGTTCACATTAGCACGAAATGCAAACCAAGATGAATGACTCCTTTGGCTTATGGATGTAAACATATTTGGAGTAATAATGGTGTTAATACTTGTTTGATTTAATTAATATACTTCGTTGCTTAGCAACATATGTCAATTTCATTATCGCTTTATCAAAAAGTGTGTTTGGAATCAAAATATTCGACCTGCTAACCAGAAATGATGGGAGGCACTCTTTATTGTAGAATTCTACCAATTAATATTAATAAGAAAAGCAATTCAAGATCAAGAACTCTATTGTTTGTTGCAATTGAATGAATTCATGTTATAGACGATTCATGGAAATTGTTTTAATAATGAATATAGTCGTTAAGAAATAGTCGATAGATAATTTCATGGTTAATGAATGAAAAATAGTTCTTGTAACAAGAAGAGGAGCCTAATTAGCTCAGGGTGGTTAGAAAGTCTCATTATTTAGTAATTAAACAAGTTCACATATCATGAAATGGTTTCCAAGATGAATGACTCATTTGGCTGATCGATGCAAATAGATTAGGAGTAATAATGGTGTTAATACTTGTTTGATTTAATTAATATACTTCATTGTTTTGCAACATATGTCAATTTCATTATTGCTTTATCAAAAAGAGTGTTTGGAATCAAAAGATTCGACTTGCTAATCACGAATGATGGGAGGTACTCTTTATTTTAGAATTAAACCAATTAATATCAATAAGAAATGCAATTTAAGATCAAGAACTCTATTGTTTGTTGCAATTGAATGAATTGATGTTATAGAGGATTGATGGAAATTGTTTTCATAATGAATATAGTTCTTAAGAAAGAGTCAATATATAATTTCACGGTCAATGCATGAAAAATAGTTCTTGTAACAAGAAGAGGAGCGTAATTAGCTTAAGGTGATGAGAAACTCTCATTATTTAGGAATTAATCAAGTTCACATTAGCACGAAATGCAACCCAAGATGAATGACTCCTTTGGCTTATGGATGTAAACTGATTGGGAGAAATAATGGTGTTAATACTTGTTTGATTTAATTAATATACTTCGTTGCTTAGGAACATATGTCAATTTCATTATCGCTTTATCAAAAAGTGTGTTTAGAATCAAAAGATTCGACCTGCTAACCAGAAATGGTGTGAGGCACTCTTTATTTTAGAATACAACCAATTAATATTAATAAGAAAAGAAATTCAAGATCAAGAACTCTATTATTTGCTGCAATTGAATGAATTCATGTTATAGACAATTCATGGAAATTGTTTTCATAATGAATATAGTCATTAAGAAATAGTCGATAGATAATTTCATGGTTAATGAATGAAAAATAGTTCTTGTAACAAGAAGAGGAGCCTAATTAGCTTAAGGTGATTAGAAAGTCTCATTATTTAGTAATTAAACAAGTTCACATATCATGAAATGCAATCCAAGATGAATGAATCATTTGGCTGATCGATGCAAGCAGATTAGAAGTAATAATGGTGTTAATACATGTTTGATTTAATTAATATACTTCATTGTTTAGCAACATATGTCAATTTCATTATTGCTTTATCAAAAAGTGTGTTTGGAATCAAAAGATTCAACTTGGTAACCACGAATGATGGGAGGTACTCTTTATTTTAGAATTAAACCAATTAATATCAATAAGAAATGCAATTTAAGATCAAGAACTCTATTGTTTGTTGCAATTGAATGAATTCAAGTTATAGACGATTCATGGAAATTGTTTTCATAATGAATATAGTCGTTAAGAAAGAGTCAACATATAATTTCACAGTCAATGCATGAAAAATAGTTCTTGTAACAAGAAGAGGAGCGTAATTAGCTTAAGGTGATTAGAAACGCTCATTATTTATGAATTAATCAAGTTCACATTAGCACGACATGCAAAAAAAGATGAATGACTCCTTTGGCTTATGGATGTAAACATATTTGCAGTAATAATGGTGTTAATACTTGTTTGATTTAATTAATATACTTTGTTGTTTAGCAACATATGTCAATTTCATTATCGCATTATCAAAAAGTGTGTTTGGAATCAAAATATTCGACCTGCTAACCAGAAATGAAAGAGTCAACATATAATTTCACGGTCAATGCATGAAAAATAGTTCTTGTAATAAGAAGAGGAGCGTAATTAGCTTAAGGTGATTAGAAACGCTCATTATTTAGGAATTAATCAAATTCACATTAGCACGAAATGCAAACCAAGATGAATGACTCCTTTGGCTAATGGATGTAAACGGATTTGGAGTAATAATGGTGTTAATACTTGTTTGAGTTAATTAATATACTTCGTTGCTTAGCAACTTATGTCAATTTCATTGTTGCTTTATGAAAAAGTGAGTTTTGAATCAGAAGATTTGACCTACAAACCAAAAATGGTGTGAGGCACTCTTTATTTTAGAATTCAACCAATTAATATTAATAAGAAAAGAAATTCAAGATCAAGAACTCTATTGTTTGCTGCAATTGAATGAATTCATGTTATAGACAATTCATGGAAATTATTTTCATAATGAATATAGTCGTTAAGAAATAGTCGATAGATAATTTCATCGTTAATGAATGAAAAATAGTTCTTGTAACAAGAAGAGGAGCCTAATTAGCTTATGGTGATTAGGAAGTCTCATTATTTAGTAATTAAACAAGTTCACATATCATGAAATGCAATCCAATATGAATGTCTCATTTGGTTGATCGATGCAAACAGATTAGGAGTAATAATGGTGTTAATACTTGTTTGATTTAATTAATATACTTCATTGTTTAGCAACATATGTCAATTTCATTATTCCTTTATCAAAAAGTGTGTTTGGAATCAACAGATTCGACTTGGTAACCACGAATGATGGGAGGTACTCTTTATTTTAGAATTAAACCAATTAATATCAATAAGAAATGCAATTTAAGATCAAGAACTCTATTGTTTGTTGCAATTGAATGAATTCATCTTATAGACGTTTCATGGAAACTGTTTTCATAATGAATATAGTTGTTAAGAAAGTGTCAAAAGATAATTTCACGGTCAATGCATGAAAAATAGTTCTTGTAACAAAGAAGAGGAGCGTAATTAGCTTAAGGTGATGAGAGAAAACTCTCATTATTTAGGAATTAATCAAGTTCACATTAGCACGAAATGCAACCCAAGATGAATGACTCCTTTGGCTTATGGATGTAAACTGATTGGGAGTAATAATGGTGTTAATACTTGTTTGATTTAATTAATATACTTCGTTGCTTAGGAACATATGTCAATTTCATTATCGCTTTATCAAAAAGTGTGTTTAGAATCAAAAGATTCGACCTGCTAACCAGAAATGGTGTGAGGCACTCTTTATTTTAGAATACAACCAATTAATATTAATAAGAAAAGAAATTCAAGATCAAGAACTCTATTATTTGCTGCAATTGAATGAATTCATGTTATAGAAGATTCATGGAAATTGCTTTCATAATGAATATAGTCGTTAAGAAATAGTCAAGAGATAATTTCATGGTTAATGAATGAAAAATAGTTCTTGTAACAAGAAGAGGAGCCTAATTATCTCAAGGTGGTTAGAAAGTCTCATTATTTAGTAATTAAACAAGCTCACATATCATGAAATGCTATCCAAGATGAATGACTCATTTAGCTGATCGATGCAAGCAGATTAGGAGTAATAATGGTGTTAATACTTGTTTGATTTAATTCATATACTTCATTGTTTAGCAACATATGTCAATTTCATTATTGCTTTATCAAAAAGTGTGTTTGGAATTAAACGATTCGACTTGGTAACCACGAATGATGGTAGGTACTCTTTCTTTTAGAATTAAACCAATTAATATCAATAAGAAATGCAATTTAAGATCAAGAACTCTATTCTTTGTTGCAATTTAATGAATTCATGTTATAGACGATTCATGGAAATTGTTTTCATAATGAATATAGTCGTTAAGAAAGAGTCAACATATAATTTCACGATCAATGCATGAAAAATAGTTCTTGTAACAAGAAGAGGAGGGTAATTAGCTTAAGGTGATTAGAAACGCTCATTATTTAGGAATTAATCAAGTTCACATTAGCACAAAATGCAAACCAAGATGAATGACTCCTTTGGCTTATGGATGTAAACATATTTTTAGTAATAATGGTGTTAATACTTGTTTGATTTAATTAATATACTTCGTTGTTTAGCAACATATGTCAAGTTCATTATCGCTTTATCAAAAAGTGTGTTTGGAATCAAAATATTTGACCTGCTAACCAGAAATTATGGGAGGCACTCTTTATTGTAGAATCCAACCAATTAATATAAATAAGAAAAAAAGCAATTCAAGATCAAGAACTCTATTGTTTGCTGCAATTGAATGAATTCATGTTATCGACGATTCATGGAAATTGTTTTCATAATGATTATAGTCGTTAGGAAATAGTCAAGCGACAATTTCATGGTTAATGAATGAAAAATAGTTCTGGTAAACAAGCAGAGGATCGTAATTAGCTTAAGGTGATTAGAAACGCTCATTATTTAGGAATTAATCAAGTTCACATTAGCACGAAATGCAAACCAAGATGAATGACTCATTTGGCTGATCGATGCAAACATATTAGGAGTAATATTGGTGTTGATACTTGTTGGATTTCATTAATATACTTCATTGTTTTGCAACATATGTCAATGTCATTATTGCCTTATCAAAAAAGTGTGGTTGGAATCAAAAGATTCGACTTGCTAACCATGAATGATGGGAGGTAGTCTTTCTTTTAGAATTAAACCAGTTAATATCAATAAGAAATGCAATTTAAGATCAAGAACTCTATTGTTTGTCGCAATTGAATGAATTGATGTTATAGACGATTCAAGGAAATTGTTTTCATAATGAATATAGTTGTTAAGAAAGAGTCAACAGATAATTTCACGGTCAATGCATGAAAAATAGTTCTTGTAACAAGAAGAGGAGCGTAATTAGCTTAAGGTGATTAGAAACACTCATTATTTAGGAATTAATCAAGTTCACATTAGCACGAAATGCAAACCAAGATGAATGACTCCTTTGGCTAATGGATGTAAACAGATTTGGAGTAGTAATGGTGTAATACTTGCTTGATTTACTTAATATACTTCGTTGTTTAGCAACATCTGTCAATTTCATTATCGCTTATCAAAAAAGTGTGTTTGGAATCAAAAATATTCGACCTGCTAACCAGAAATGATGGGAGGCACTGTTTATTGTAGGATTCAACCAATTAATATTAGTAAGAAAAGCAATTCAAGATCAAGAACTCTATTGTTTGCTGCAATTGAATGAATTCATGTTATAGACGATTCATGGAAATTGTTTTCATAATGATTATAGTCTTTAAGAAATAGTCGATACATAATTTCATGGTTAATGAATGAAAAATAGTTCTTGCAATAAGAAGAGGTGCCTAATTTGCTCAAGGTGGTTAGAAAGTCTCATTATTTAGTAATTAAACAAGCTCACATATCATGAAATGCAATCCAAGATGAATGACTCATTTGGCTGATCGATGCAAGCAGATTAGGAGTAATAATGGTGTTAATACTTGTTTGATTTAATTCATATACTTCATTGTTTAGCAACATATGTCAATATCATTATTGCTTTATCAAAAAGTGTGTTTGGAATCAAACGATTCGACTTGGTAACCACGAATGATGGGTGGTACTCTTTATTTTAAAATTAAACCAATTAATATCAATAAGAAATGCAATTTAAGATCAAGAACTCTATTGTTTGTTGCAATTGAATGAATTCATGTTATAGACGATTCATGGAAATTATTTTAATAATGAATATAGTCGTTAAGAAAGAGTCAACATATAATTTCACAGTCAATGCATGAAAAATAGTTCTTGTAACAGGAAAAGGAGGGTAATTAGCTTAAGGTGATTAGAAACGCTCATTATTTAGGAATTAATCATGTTCAAATTAGCACGAAATGCAAACCAAGATGAATGACTCCTTTGGCTTATGGATGTAAACATATTTGGAGTAATAATGGTGTTAATACTTGTTTGATTTAATTAATATACTTCGTTGCTTAGCAACATATGTCAATTTCATTATCGCTTTATCAAAAAGTGTGTTTGGAATCAAAAAATATTCGACCTGCTAACCAGAAATGATGGGAGGCACTCTTTATTGTAGAATTCAACCAATTAATATTAATACGAAAATAAATTCAAGATCAAGAACTCTATTGTTTGCTATAATTGAATGAATTGATGTTATAGACGATTCATGGAAATTGTTTTCATAATGATTATAGTCGTTAAGAAATAGTCAAGAGATAATTTCATGGTTAATGAATGAAAAATAGTTCTTTTAACAAGAAGAGGAGCCTAATTAGCTCAAGGTGGTTAGAAAGTCTCATTATTTAGTAATTAAACAAGCTCACATATCATGAAATGCAATCCAAGACGAATGACTCATTTGGCTGATCGATGCAAGCAGATTAGGAGTAATAATGGTGTTAATACTTGTTTGATTTAATTCATATACTTCATTGTTTAGCAACATATGTCAATTTCATTATTGCTTTATCAAAATGTGTGTTTGAAATCAAAAGATTCGACTTGGTAACCACGAATGATGGGAGGTACTCTTTATTTTAGAATTAAACCAATTAATATCAATAAGAAAAGTAATTTAAGATCAAGAACACTATTGTTTGTTGCAATTGAATGAATTCATGTTATAGACGATTCATGGAAATCGTTTTCATAATGAATATAGTCGTTAAGAAAGAGTCAACATATAATTTCACGGTTAATGCATGAAAAATAGTTCTTGTAACAAGAAGAGGAGGGTAATTAGCTTAAGGTGATTAGAAACGCTCATTATTTAGGAATTAATCAAGTTCACATTAGCACAAAATGCAAACCAAGATGAATGACTTATTTGGCTAATGGATGTAAACAGATGTGGAGTAATAATGGTGTTAATACTTGTTTCATTTAATTAATATACTTCGTTGCTTAGCAACATATGTCAATTTTATTATCGCTTTATCAAAAAGTGTGTTTGGAATCAAAATATTCGACCTGCTGCTAACCAGAAATGATGGGAGGCACTGTTTATTGTAGGATTCAACCAATTAATATTAATAAGAAAAGCAATTCAAGACCAAGAACTCTATTGTTTGCTGCAATTGAATGAATTCATGTTATAGACGATTCATGGAAATTGTTTTCATAATGATTATAGTCTTTAAGAAATAGTCGATACATAATTTTCATGGTTAATGAATGAAAAATAGTTCTTGTAACAAGAAGAGGAGCCTAATTAGCTCAAGGTGGTTAGAAAGTCTCATTATTTAGTAATTAAACAAGCTCACATATCATGAAATGCAATCCAAGATGGATGACTCATTTGGCTGATCGATGCAAGCAGATTAGGAGTAATAATGGTGTTAATACTTGTTTGATTTAATTCATATACTTCATTGTTTAGCAACATATGTCAATTTCATTATTGCTTTATCAAAAAGTGTGTTTGGAATCAAAAGATTCGACCAGCTAACCAGAAATGATGGGAGGCACTCTTTATTGTAGAATTCAACCAATTAATATTAATAAGAAAAGAAATTCAAGATCAAGAACTCTATTATTTGCTGCAATTGAATGAATTCATGTTATAGACGATTCATGGAAATTGTTTTCTTAATGATTATAGTCGTTAAGAAATAGTCAAGAGATAATTTCATGGTTAATGAATGAATGAAAAATAGTTCTTGTAACAAGAAGAGGAGCCTAATTAGCTCAAGGTGGTTAGAAAGTCTCATTATTTAGTAATTAAACAAGCTCACATATCATGAAATGCAATCCAAGATGAATGACTCATTTGGCTGATCGATGCAAGCAGATTAGGAGTAATAATGGTGTTAATACTTGTTTGATTTAATTCATATACTTCATTGTTTAGCAACATATGTCAATTTCATTATTACTTTATCAAAAAGAGTGTTTGGAATCAAAAGATTCGACTTGGTAACCACGAATGATGGGAGGTACTCTTTATTTTAGAATTAAACCAATTAATATCAATAAGAAATGCAATTTAAGATCAAGAACTCTATTGTTTGTTGCAATTGAATGAATTCATGTTATAGACGATTCATGGAAATTGTTTTCATAATGAATATAGTCGTTAAGAAAGAGTCAACATATAATTTCACGGTCAATGCATGAAAAATAGTTCTTGTATCAAGAAGAGGAGGGTAATTAGCTTAAGGTGATTAGAAACGCTCATTATTTAGGAATTAATCAAGTTCGCATTAGCACGAAATGCAAACCAAGATGAATGACTCCTTTGGCTTATGGATGTAAACATATTTGGAGTAATAATGGTGTTAATACTTGTTTGATTTAATTAATATACTTCGTTGCTTAGCAATATATGTCAATTTCATTATCGCTTTATCAAAAAGTACGTTTGGAATCAAAATATTCGACCTGCTAACGAGAAATAATGGGAGGCACTCTTTATTGTAGAATTCAACCAATTAATCTTAGTAAGAAAAGAAATTCAAGATCAAGAACTCTATTGATTGCTATAATTGAATGAATTGATGTTATAGACGATTCATGGAAATTGTTTTCTTAATGATTATAGTCTTTAAGAAATAGTCGATACATAATTTCATGGTTAATGAATGAAAAATAGTTCTTGTAACAAGAAGAGGAGCCTAATTAGCTCAAGGTGGATAGAAAGTCTCATTATTTAGTAATTAAACAAGTTCACATATCATGAAATGCAATCCAAGATGAATGAGTCATGTGGCTGATCGATGCAAACAGATTAGGAGTAATAATGGTCTTAATACTTGTTTTATTTAATTAATATACTTCGTTGTTTAGCAACATATGTCAATTTCATTATTGCTTTATCAAAAAGTGTGTTTGGAATCAAAATATTCGACCTGCTAACCAGAAATGGTGTGAGGCACTCTTTATTTTAGAATTCAACCAATTAATATTAATAAGAAAGGCAATTCAAGATCAAGAAATCTATTGTTTGCTGCAATTGAATGAATTCATGTTATAGACGATTCATGGAAATTGTTTTCATAATGATTATAGTCGTTAAGAAATAGTCAAGAAACAATTTCATGGTTAATGAATGAAAAATAGTTCTTCTAACAAGAAGAGGAGCGTAATTAGCTTAAGGTGATTAGAAACGCTTATTATTTAGGAATTAATCAAGTTCACATTAGCACGAAATGCAAACCAAGATGAATGACTCCTTTGGCTTATGGATGTAAACAGATTTGGAGTAATAATAATGGTGTTAATACTTGTTTGATTCAATTAATATACTTCGTTGTTTAGCAACATATGTCAATTTCATTATCGCTTTAGCAAAAAGTGTGTTTGGAATCAAAATATTCGACCTGCTAACCAGAAATGATGGGAGGCACTGTTTATTGTAGGATTCAACCAATTAATATTAATAAGAAAAGCAATTCAAGATCAAGAACTCTATTGTTTGCTATAATTGAATGAATTGATGTTATAGACGATTCATGAAAATTGTTTTCTTAATGATTATGGTTGTTAAGAAATAGTCAAGAGATAATTTCATGGTTTATGAATGAAAAATAGTTCTTGTAACAAGAAGAGTAGCCTAATTAGCTTAAGGTGATTAAAAAGTCTCATTATTTAGAAATTAAACAAGTTCACATATCATGAAATGCAATCCAAGATGAATGGCTCATTTGGCTGATCGACGCAAACAGATTAGGAGTAATAATGGTGTTAATACTTGTTTGATTTAATTAATATACTTCATTGTTTAGCAACATATGTCAATTTCATTATTGCTTTATCAAAAAGAGTTTTTGGAATCAAAAGATTCGACTAGGTAACCACGAATGATGGGAGGTACTCTTTATTTTAGAATTAAACCAATTAATATCAATAAGAAATGCAATTTAAGATCAAGAACACTATTGTTTGTTGCAATTGAATGAATTCATGTTATAGACGATTCATGGAAATTGTTTTCATAATGAATATAGTCGTTAAGAAAGAGTCAACATATAATTTCAGGGTCAAAGCATGAGAAATAGTTCTTGTAACAAGAAGAG
This sequence comes from Ceriops zippeliana, assembly GCA_037897445.1. Taxonomy (NCBI): domain Eukaryota; kingdom Viridiplantae; phylum Streptophyta; class Magnoliopsida; order Malpighiales; family Rhizophoraceae; genus Ceriops; species Ceriops zippeliana. Next base: position 126,155 of record JBAPLH010000194.1, on the reverse strand, counting down.
GAGGGTAATTAGCTTAAGGTGATTAGAAACGCTCATTATTTAGGAATTAATCAAGTTCACATTAGCACGAAATGCAAACCAAGATGAATGACTCCTTTGGCTTATGGATGTAAACAGATTTGGAGTAATAATGGTGTTAATACTTGTTTGATTTAATTAATATACTTCGTTGTTTAGCAACATATGTCAATTTCATTATCGCTTTATCAAAAAGTGTGTTTGGAATCAAAATATTCGACCTGCTAACCAGAAATGATTGGAGGCACTGTTTATTTTAGAATTCAACCAATTAATATTAATACAAAAGCAATTCAAGATCAAGAACTATATTGTTTGCTGCAATTGCATGAATTCATGTTATAGATGATTCATGGAAATTGTTTTCATAATGATTATTGTCCTTAAGAAATAGTCGATACATAATTTCATGTTTAATGAATGAAAAATAGTTCTTGTAACAAGAAGAGGAGCCTAATTAGCTCAAGGTGGTTAGAAAGTCTCATTATTTAGTAATTAAACAAGCTCACATATCATGAAATGCAATCCAAGATGAATGACTCATTTGGCTGATCGATGCAAGCAGATTAGGAGTAATAATGGTGTTAATACTTGTTTGATTGAATTCATATACTTCATTGTTTAGCAACATATGTCAATTTCATTATTGCTTTATCAAAAAGTGTGTTTGGAATCAAAAGATTCGACTTGCTAACCACGAATGATGGGAGGTACTCTCTATTTTAGAATTAAACCAAATAATATCAATAAGAAATGCAATTTAAAATCAAGAACTCTATTGTTTGTTGCAAGTGAATGAATTCATGTTATAGACGATTCATGGAAATTGTTTTCATAATGAATATAGTCGTTAAGAAAGAGTCAACATATAATTTCACGGTCAATGCATGAAAAATAGTTCTTGTAACAAGAAGAGGAGGGTGACTAGCTTAAGGTGATTATAAACGCTCATTATTTAGGAATTAATCAAGTTCACATTAGCACGAAATGCAAACCAAGATGAATGACTCCTTTGGCTTATGGATGTAAACATATTTGGAGTAATAATGGTGTTAATACTTGTTTGATTTAATTAATATACTTCGTTGCTTAGCAACATATGTCAATTTCATTATCGCTTTATCAAAAAGTGTGTTTGGAATCAAAATATTCGACCTGCTAACCAGAAATGATGGGAGGCACTCTTTATTGTAGAATTCTACCAATTAATATTAATAAGAAAAGTAATTCAAGATCAAGAACTCTATTGTTTGTTGCAATTGAATGAATTCATGTTATAGACGATTCATGGAAATTGTTTTCATAATGATTATAGACTTTAAGAAATAGTCGATAGATAATTTCATAGCTAATGAATGAAAATTAGTTCTTGTAAGAAGAAGAGGAGCCTAATTAGCTTAAGGTGATTAAAAAGTCTCACTATTTAGTAATTAAACAAGTTCACATATCATGAAATGCAATCCAAGATGAATGACTCAATTGGCTAATCGATGAAAACAGATTAGGAGTAATAATGGTGTTAATACTTGTTTGATTTAATTAATATACTTCATTGTTTGGCAACATATGTCAATTTCATTATTGCTTTATCAAAAAGTGTGTTTGGAATCAAAAGATTTGACTTGCTAACCACGAATGATGGGAGGTACTCTTTATTTTAGAATTCAACCAATTAATATCAATAAGAAATGCAATTTAAGATCAAGAACTCTATTGTTTGCTACAATTGAGTGAATTCATGTTATAGACGATTCATGGAAATTGTTTTCATAATGATTATCGTCGTTAAGAAATAGTCGATAGATAATTTCATGGTTAATGAATGAAAATTAGTTCTTGTAACATGAAGAGGAGCCTAATTAGCTTAAAGTGATTAGAAAGTCTCATTATTTAGTAATTAAACAAGTTCACATATCATGAAATGCAATCCAAGATGAATGACTCAATTGGCTAATCGATGAAAACAGATTAGGAGTAATAATGGTGTTAATACTTGTTTAATTTAATTAATATACTTCATTGTTTAGCAACATATGTCAATTTCATTATTGCTTTATCAAAAAGTGTGTTTCGAATCAAAAGATTCGACTTGCTAACCACGAATGATGGGAGGTACTCTTTATTTTAGAATTAAACCAATTAATATCAATAAGAAATGCAATTTAAGATCAAGAACTCTATTATTTGTTGCAATTGAATGAATTGATGTTATAGACGATTCATGGAAATTGTTTTCATAATGAATATAGTTGTTAAGAAAGAGTCAACATATAATTTTATGGTCAATGCATGAAAAATAGTTCTTGTAACAAGAAGAGGAGCGTCATTAGCTTAAGGTGATGAGAAACGCTCATTATTTAGGAATTAATCAAGTTCGCATTAGCACAAAATGCAAACCAAGATGAATGACTCCTTTGGCTAATGGATGTAAACAGATTTGGAGTAATAATGGTGTTAATACTTGTTTGATTTAATTAATATACTTCATTGTTTAGCAACATATGTCAATTTCATTATTGCTTTATCAAAAAGTGTGTTTCGAATCAAAAGATTCGACTTGCTAACCACGAATGATGGGAGCTACTCTTTATTTTAGAATTAAACCAATTAATATCAATAAGAAATGCAATTTAAGATCAAGAACTCTATTATTTGTTGCAATTGAATGAATTGATGTTATAGACGATTCATGGAAATTGTTTTCATAATGAATATAGTTGTTAGGAAAGAGTCAACATATAATTTTATGGTCAATGCATGAAAAATAGTTCTTGTAACAAGAAGAGGAGCGTCATTAGCTTAAGGTGATGAGAAACGCTCATTATTTAGGAATTAATCAAGTTCGCATTAGCACAAAATGCAAACCAAGATGAATGACTCCTTTGGCTAATGGATGTAAACAGATTTGGAGTAATAATGGTGTTAATACTTGTTTGATTTAATTAATATACTTCATTGTTTAGCAACATATGTCCATTTCATTATCACTTTATTAAAAAGTGTGTTTAGAATCAAAAGATTCGAGCTGCTAACCAGAAATGGTGTGAGGGACACTTTATTTTAGAATTCAACCAATTAATATTAATAAGAAAAGAAATTCAAGATCAGGAACTCTATTGTTTGCTGCAATTGAATGAATTCATGTTATAGACGATTCATGGAAATTGTTTTCATAATGAATATAGTAGTTAAGAAGTAGTCGATAGATAATTTCATGGTTAATGAATGAAAAATAGTTCTTGTAACAAGAAGAGGAGCCTAATTAGCATAAGGTGATTAGAAAGTCTCATTATTTAGTAATTAAACAAGTTCACATATCATGAAATGCAATCCAAGATGAATGACTCATTTGGCTGATCGATGCAAGCAGATTAGGAGTAATAATGGTGTTAATACTTATTTGATTTAATTAATATACTTCATTGTTTAGCAACATATGTCAATTTCATTATTGCTTTATCAAAAAGTGTGTTAGGAATCAAAAGATTCGACTTGCTAACCACGAATGATGGGAGCTACTCTTTATTTTAGAATTAAACTAATTAATATCAATAAGAAATGCAATTTAAGATCAAGAACTATATTGTTTGTTGCAATTGAATGAATCGATGTTATAGACGATTCATGGAAATTGTTTTGATAATGAAAAGAGTAGTTAAGAAGTAGTCGATAGATAATTTCATGGTTAATGAATGAAAAATAGTTCTTGTAACAAGAAGAGGAGCCTAATTAGCTTAAGGTGATTAGAAAGTCTCATTATTTAGTAATTAAACAAGTTCACATATCATGAAATGCAATCCAAGATGAATGACTCATTTGGCTGATCGATGCAAGCAGATTAGGTGTAATAATGGTGTTAATACTTGTTTGATTTAATTAATATACTTCATTGTTTAGCAACATATGTCAATTTCATTATTGCTTTATCAAAAAGTGTGTTTGGAATCAAAAGATTCGACTTGCTAACCACGAATGATGGGAGCTACTCTTTATTTTAGAATTAAACTAATTAATATCAATAAGAAATGCAATTTAAGATCAAGAACTATATTGTTTGTTGCAATTGAATGAATTGATGTTATAGACGATTCATGGAAATTGTTTTGATAATGAATATAGTAGTTAAGAAGTAGTCGATAGATAATTTCATGGTTAATGAATGAAAAATAGTTCTTGTAACAAGAAGAGGAGCCTAATTAGCTTAAGGTGATTATAAAGTCTCATTATTTAGTAATTAAACAAGTTCACATATCATGAAATGCAATCCAAGATGAATGACTCATTTGGCTGATCGATGCAAGCAGATTAGGTGTAATAATGGTGTTAATACTTGTTTGATTTAATTAATATACTTCATTGTTTAGCAACATATGTCAATTTCATTATTGCTTTATCAAAAAGTGTGTTTGGAATCAAAAGATTCAACTTGCTAACCACGAATGATGGGAGCTACTCTTTATTTTTGAATTAAAATCAATAAGAAATGCAATTTAAGATCAAGAACTCTATTGTTTGTTACAACTGAATGAATTGATGTTATAGACGATTCATGGAAATTGTTTTCATAATGAATATAGTCGTTAAGAAATAGTCGATAGATAATTTCATTGTTAATGAATGAAAAATAGTTCTTGTAACAAGAAGAGGAGCCTAATTAGCTTAAGGTGATTAGAAAGTCTCATTATTTAGTAATTAAACAAGTTTACATATCATGAAATGCAATCCAAGATGAATGACTCATTGGGCTGATCGACGCAAACAGATTAGGAGTAATAATGGTGTTAATACTTGTTTGATTTAATTAATATACTTCGTTGTTTAGCAACATATGTCAATTTCATTATCGCTTTATCAAAAAGTATGTTTGGAATCAAAATATTCATCCTGCTAACCAGAAATGGTGTGAGGCACTCTTTATTTTAGAATTCAACCAATTAATATCAAGAAGAAAAGCAATTCAAGATCAAGAACTCTATTGTTTGCTACAATTGAATGAATTCATGTTATAGACGATTCATGGAAATTGTTTTCATAATGATTATCGTCGTTAAGAAATAGTCGATAGATAATTTCATGGTTAATGAATGAAAATTAGTTCTTGTAACAAGAAGAGGAGCCCAATTAGCTTAAGGTGATTAGAAAGTCTCATTATTTAGTAATTAAACAAGTTCACATATCATGAAATGCAATCCAAGATGAATGACTCATTTGGCTGATCGATGCAAACAGATTAAGAGTTATAATGGTGTTCATACTTGTTTGATTTAATTAATATACTTCATTGTTTAGCAACATATGTCAATTTCATTATTGCTTTATCAAAAAGTGTGTTTGGAATCAAAAGATTCGACTTGCTAACCACGAATGATGGGAGATACTCTTTATTTTAGAATTAAACCAATTAATATCAATAAGAAATGCAATTTAAGATCAAGAACTCTATTATTTGTTGCAATGGAATGAATTGATGTTATAGACGATTCATGGAAATTGTTTTCATAATGAATATAGTTGTTAAGAAAGAGTCAACATATAATTTTATGGTCAATGCATGAAAAATAGTTCTTGTAACAAGAAGAGGTGCGTAATTAGCATAAGGTGATGAGAAACGCTCATTATTTAGCAGTTAATCAAGTTCACATTAGCACGAAATGCAAACCAAGATGAATGACTCCTTTGGCTAATGGATGTAAACAGATTTGGAGTAACAATGGTGTTAATATATGTTTGATTTAATTAATATACTTCGTTGGTTAGCAACATATGTCAATTTCATTATCTCTTTATCAAAAAGTGTGTTTGGAATCAAAATATTCGACCTACTAACCAGAAATGATAGGAGACACTCTTTATTTTAGAATTCAACGAATTAATATCAATAAGATAAGCAATTCAAGATCAAGAACTCAATTGTTCGCTGCAATTGAATGAATTCATGTTATAGACGATTCATGGAAATTGTTTTCATAATGAGTATAGTCGTTAAGAAATAGTCAAGAGATAATTTCATGGTTAATGAATGAAAAATAGTTCTCGTAACAAGAAGAGGTGCCTAATTAGCTTAAGGTGATTAGAAACGCTCATTATTTAGGAATTAATCAAATTCACATTAGCACGAAATGCAAACCAAGATGAATGACTCCTTTGGCTAATGGATGTAAACAGATTTGGAGTAATAATGGTGTTAATACTTGTTTGATTTAATTGATATGCTTCGTTGCTTAGCAACTTATGTCAATTTCATTGTTGCTTTATCAAAAAGTGAGTTTTGAATCAGAAGATTCGACCTACAAACAAAAAATGGTGTGAGGCACTCTTTATTTTAGAATTCAACCAATTAATATTAATAAGAAAAGAAATTCAAGATCAAGAACTCTATTGTTTGCTGCAATTGAATCAATTCATGTTATAGACGATTCATGGAAATTGTTTTCATAATAATTATAGTCGTTAAGAAATAGTCAAGAGATAATTTCATGGTTAATGAATGAAAAATAGTTCTCGTAACAAGAAGAGGTGCCTAATTAGCTTAAGGTGATTAGAAACGCTCATTATTTAGGAATTAATCAAATTCACATTAGCACGAAATGCAAACCAAGATGAATGACTCCTTTGGCTAATGGATGTAAACAGATTTGGAGTAATAATGGTGTTAATACTTGTTTGATTTAATTAATATACTTCGTTGCTTAGCAACTTATGTCAATTTCATTGTTGCTTTATCAAAAAGTGAGTTTTGAATCAGAAGATTTGACCTACAAACCAAAAATGGTGTGAGGCACTCTTTATTTTAGAATTCAACCAATTAATATTAATAAGAAAAGAAATTCAAGATCAAGAACTCTATTGTTTGTTGCAATTGAATGAATTGATGTTATAGACAATTCGTGGAAATTGTTTTCATAAAGAATATATTCGTTAAGAAATAGTTGATAGATAATTTCATCGTTAATGAATGAAAAATAGTTCTTGTATCAAGAAGAGGAGCCTAATTAGCTTAAGGTGATTACGAAGTCTCATTATTTAGTAATTAAACAAGTTCACATATCATGAAATTCAATCCAAGATGAATGACTCATTTGGCTGATCGATGCAAGCAGATTAGGAGTAATAATGGTGTTAATACTTGTTTGATTTAATTAATATACTTCATTGTTTAGCAACATATGTCAATTTCATTATTGCTTTATCAAAAAGTGTGTTTGGAATCAAAAGATTCGACTTGCTAACCACGAATGATGGGAGCTACTCTTTATTTTAGAATTAAACTAATTAATATCAATAAGAAATGCAATTTATGATCAAGAACTCTATTATTTGTTGCAATTGAATGAATTGATGTTATAGACGATTCATGGAAATTGTTTTCATAATGAATATAGTTGTTAAGAAAGAGTCAACATATAATTTTATGGTCAATGCATGAAAAATAGTTCTTGTAACAAGAAGAGGTGCGTAATTAGCATAAGGTGATGAGAAACGCTCATTATTTAGCAGTTAATCAAGTTCACATTAGCACGAAATGCAAACCAAGATGAATGACTCCTTTGGCTAATGGATGTAAACAGATTTGGAGTAACAATGGTGTTAATATATGTTTGATTTAATTAATATACTTCGTTGGTTAGCAACATATGTCAATTTCATTATCTCTTTATCAAAAAGTGTGTTTGGAATCAAAATATTCGACCTACTAACCAGAAATGATAGGAGACACTCTTTATTTTAGAATTCAACGAATTAATATCAATAAGATAAGCAATTCAAGATCAAGAACTCAATTGTTCGCTGCAATTGAATGAATTCATGTTATAGACGATTCATGGAAATTGTTTTCATAATGATTATAGTCGTTAAGAAATAGTCAAGAGATAATTTCATGGTTAATGAATGAAAAATAGTTCTCGTAACAAGAAGAGGTGCCTAATTAGCTTAAGGTGATTAGAAACGCTCATTATTTAGGAATTAATCAAATTCACATTAGCACGAAATGCAAACCAAGATGAATGACTCCTTTGGCTAATGGATGTAAACAGATTTGGAGTAATAATGGTGTTAATACTTGTTTGATTTAATTGATATACTTCGTTGCTTAGCAACTTATGTCAATTTCATTGTTGCTTTATCAAAAAGTGAGTTTTGAATCAGAAGATTCGACCTACAAACAAAAAATGGTGTGAGGCACTCTTTATTTTAGAATTCAACCAATTAATATTAATAAGAAAAGAAATTCAAGATCAAGAACTCTATTGTTTGCTGCAATTGAATCAATTCATGTTATAGACGATTCATGGAAATTGTTTTCATAATAATTTTAGTCGTTAAGAAATAGTCAAGAGATAATTTCATGGTTAATGAATGAAAAATAGTTCTCGTAACAAGAAGAGGTGCCTAATTAGCTTAAGGTGATTAGAAACGCTCATTATTTAGGAATTAATCAAATTCACATTAGCACGAAATGCAAACCAAGATGAATGACTCCTTTGGCTAATGGATGTAAACAGATTTGGAGTAATAATGGTGTTAATACTTGTTTGATTTAATTAATATACTTCGTTGCTTAGCAACTTATGTCAATTTCATTGTTGCTTTATCAAAAAGTGAGTTTTGAATCAGAAGATTTGACCTACAAACCAAAAATGGTGTGAGGCACTCTTTATTTTAGAATTCAACCAATTAATATTAATAAGAAAAGAAATTCAAGATCAAGAACTCTATTGTTTGTTGCAATTGAATGAATTGATGTTATAGACGATTCGTGGAAATTGTTTTCATAAAGAATATATTCGTTAAGAAATAGTTGATAGATAATTTCATCGTTAATGAATGAAAAATAGTTCTTGTAACAAGAAGAGGAGCCTAATTAGCTTAAGGTGATTACGAAGTCTCATTATTTAGTAATTAAACAAGTTCACATATCATGAAATTCAATCCAAGATGAATGACTCATTTGGCTGATCGATGCAAGCAGATTAGGAGTAATAATGGTGTTAATACTTGTTTGATTTAATTAATATACTTCATTGTTTAGAAACATATGTCAATTTCATTATTGCTTTATCAAAAAGTGTGTTTGGAATCAAAAGATTCGACTTGCTAACCACGAATGATGGGAGCTACTCTTTATTTTAGAATTAAACTAATTAATATCAATAAGAAATGCAATTTATGATCAAGAACTCTATTATTTGTTGCAATTGAATGAATTGATGTTATAGACGATTCATGGAAATTGTTTTCATAATGAATATAGTCGTTAAGAAATAGTCGATAGATAATTTCATGGTTAATGAATGAAAAATAGTTCTTGTAACAAGAAGAGGACCCTAATTACCTTAAGGTGATTAGAAAGTGTCATTATTTAGTAATTAAACAAGTTCACATATCATGAAATGCAATCCAAGATGAATGACTCATTTCGCTGATCGACGCAAGCAGATTAGGAGTAATAAAGGTGTTAATACATATTTGATTTAATTAATATACTTCATTGTTTTGCAACATATGTCAATTTCAATATTGCTTTATCAAAAAGTGTGTTTGGAATCAAAAGATTCGACTTGCTAACCACAAATGAGGGGAGGTACTCTTTATTTTAGAATTAAACCAATTTATATCAATAAGAAATGCAATTTAAGATCAAGAACTCTATTGTTTGTTGCAATTGAATGAAGTCATGTTCATGGAAATTGTTTTCATAATGAATATAGTCGTTAAGAAATAGTCAAGAGATAATTTCATGGTTAATGAATGAAAAATAGTTCTTGTTACAAGAAGAGGAGCCTAATTAGCTTAAGGTGATTAGAAAGCCTCATTATCTAGTAATTAAACAAGTTCACATATCATGAAATGCAATACAAGATGAATGACACATTTGGCTGATGGACGCAAACGGATTTGGAGTAATAATGGTTTTAATTCTTGTTTGATTTAATTAATATAGTTCATTGTGTAGCAAGATATGTCAATTTCATCTTTATCAAAAATTGTGTTTGGAATCAAAATATTCGAGCTGCTAACCAGAAATGATGTGAGGCACTGTTTATTTTAGAATTCAACCAATTAATATTAATAAGAAATGCAATTCAAGATGAAGAACTCTATTGTTTGCAGCAATTGAATGAATTCATGTTATAGACGATTCATGGAAATTGTTTTGATAATGAATATAGTCGTTAAGAAATAGTTGATAGATAATTTCATGGTTAATGAATGAAAATTAGTTGTTGTAACAAGAAGAGGAGCCTAATTAGCTTAAGGTGATTAGAAAGTCTCATTATTTAGTAATTAAACAAGTTCACATATCATGAAATGCAATCCAAGATGAATGACTAATTTGGCTGATCAATGCAAACAGATTAGGAGTAATAATTGTGTTAATACTTGTTTGATTTAATTAATATACTTCATTGTCTAGCAACATATGTCAATTTCATTATTGCTTTATCAAAAAGTGTGTTTGGAATCAAAAGATTCGACTTGCTAACCACGAAAGATGGGAGGTACTCTTTATTTTAGAATTAAACCAATTAATATCAATAAGAAAAGCAATTCAAGATCAAGAACTCTATTGTTTGCTACAATTGAATGAATTCATGTTATAGACGATTCTTGGAAATTGTTTTCGTAATGAATATGGTTGTTAAGAAAGAGTCAACATATAATTTCATGGTCAATCCATGTAAAATAGTTCTTGTAACAATAAGAGGAGCCTAATTAGCTTAAGGTGATTAGAAAGTCTCATTATTTAGTAACTAAACAAGTTCACATATCATGAAATGCAATCCAAGATGAATGACTCATTTGGCTGATCGATGCAAACAGATTAGGAGTTATAATGGTTTTTATACTTGTTTGATTTAATTAATATACTTCGTTGTTTAGCAATATATGTCAATTTCATTATCGCTTTATCAAAAAGTGTGTTTGGAATCAAAATATTCGACCTGTTAACCAGAAATGATGGGTGGCACTCTGTATTCTAGAATTCAACAAATTACTATCAATAAGAAAAGCAATTCAAGATCAAGAACTCTATTTTTGCTGAAATTGAATGAATTCATGTTATAGACGATTCATGGAAATCGTTTTGATAATGAATATAGTCGTTAAGAAATAGTCAATAGATAATTTCATGGTTAATGAATGAAAAATAGATCTTGTAAAAAGAAGAGGAGTCTAATTTGCTTAAGGTGATTAGAAAGCCTCATTATTTAGTAATTAAACAAGTTCACATATCATGAAATGCAATCCAAGATGAATTGGCTTATCATCACAAATAGATTTGGAGTAATAATGGTTTTAATTTTGTTTGATTTAATTAATATACTTCATTGTTTTGCAACATATGTGAATTTCATTATTGCTTTATCAAAAAGTGTGTTTGGAATCAAAAGATTCGACTTGCTAACTACAAATGAGGGGAGGTACTCTTTATTTTAGAATTAAACCAATTTATATCAATAATAAATGCAATTTAAGATCAAGAACTCTATTGTTTGGTGCAATTGAATGAAGTCATGTGATGGATGATTCATGGAAATTGTTTTCATAATGAATATAGTCATTAAGAAATAGTCAAGAGATAATTTCATGGTTAATGAATGAAAAATAGTTCTTGTAACAACAAGAGGAGCCTAATTAGCTTAAGGTGATTAGAAACCCTCATTATTTAGTAATTAAACAAGTTCACATATCATGAAATGCAATCCAAGATGAATGACACATTTAGCTGATGGATGCAAACGGATTTGGAGTAATAATGGTGTTAATTCTTGTTTGATTTAATTAATATAGTTCATTGTTTAGCAACATATGTCAATTTCATTATCGCTTTATCAAAAAGTTTGTTTGGAATCAAAACATTCGACTTGCTAACCGCAATGGATGGGAGGTACTCTTTATTTTAGAATTCAACCAATTATTATCAATAAGAAAAGCAATTTAAGATCAAGAACTCTATTGTTTGTGGCAATTGAATGAATTCATGTTATAGACGATTCATGGAAATTGATTTCATAATGAATATAGTCGTTAAGAAATAGTCGATAGATAATTTCATGGTTAATGAATGAAAAATAGTTCTTGTAACAAGAAGAGGAGCCTGATTAGCTTGAGGTGATTAGAAAGTCCCATTATTTAGGAATTAAACAAGTTCACATTTGCATGAAATGCAATCCAAGCTAAATGACTCATTTGGCTGATGGATGTAAACAGAATTGGAGTAATAATGGTGTTAATACTTGTTTGATTTAATTAATATACTTCCTTATTGAGCAACATATGTCAATTTATTTGTCACCGTATCAAAAAGTGTGTTTGGAATCAAAAGAGGAGCCTTGCTATCCAGAAATGATGAGAGGTACTCTTTATTTTGGAATTCAACCAATTAATATAATAGGAAGTGCAATTCGAGAACAAGTACTCTATTGTTTGTTGAAAGTGAATGAATTCATGTTATAGACGATTCATGGAAATTATTTTCATAATGAATATAGATGTTGAAAAGGAGTCAACAGATAATTTAATGGTTAATGGATGAAAATTAGTTCTTGTAACAAGAAGAGGAGCCTAATTAGCTTGAGGTGATTAGAAAGTCTCATTATTTAGGAACTAAACAAGTTCACATTGGCATGAAATGCAATCCAAGGTGAATGACACATTTGGCTGCTGGATGCAAACAGATTTGGAGTAATAATGCTGTTAATACTTGTTTGATTTAATTAATATACTCCATAGCAACATATGTCAATTTCATTATCGCTTTATCAAAAAGAATGTTTGGAGTCAAAATATTCGACCTGCTAACCAGAAATGATGGCAGGCACTATTTATTTTAGAATTCAACCAATTAATATCAATAAGAAAAGCAATTCAAGATCAAGAACTCTATTGTTTGCTACAATTGAATGAATTCATGTTATAGACGATTCTTGGAAATTGTTTTCGTAATGAATATGGTTGTTAAGAAAGAGTCAACATATAATTTCATGGTCAATCCATGTAAAATAGTTCTTGTAACAAGAAGAGGAGCGTAATTAGCTTATGGTGATTAGAAACACTCATTATTTAGGAATTAATCAAGTTCACATTAGCACGAAATGCAAAACAAGGTGAATGACTCCTTTGGCCAGTGGATGCAAACAGATTTAGAGTAATAATGGTGTTAATACTTGTTTGATTTAAATAATATACTTCCTTGTTTAGCAACATCTGTAAATTTCATTATCGCTTTATCAAAAAGTGTGTTTGGAATCAAAAGATTTGACCTGGTAACCAGAAATGATGAGAGACACTCTTTATTTTTGAATTCAACCAATTAATATCAATAAGAAAAGCAATTCAAGATCATGAACTCTATTGTTTGCTGCAATAGAATGAAGTCATGTTATAGACGATTCATGGAAATTGTTTTCATAATGAATATAGTCGTTAAGAAATAGTCAATAGATAATTTCATGGTTAATGAATGAAAAATAGTTCTTGTAACAAGAAGAGGAGCCTAATTAGCTTAAGGTGATTAGAAAGCCTCATTATTTAGTAATTAAACAAGTTCACATATCATGAAATGCAATACAAGATGAATGACAAATTTGGCTGATGGACGCAAACGGATTTGGAGTAATAATGGCGTTAATTCTTGTTTGATTTAATTAATATAGTTCATTGTTTAGCAACATATGTCAATTTCATCTTTACCAAAAATTGTGTTTGGAATCAAAATATTCAAGCTGCTAACCAGAAATGATGTGAGGCACTGTTTATTTTAGAATTCAACCAATTAATATTAATAAGAAAAGCAATTCAAGATGAAGAACTCTATTGTTTGCTGCAATTGAATGAATTCATGTTATAGACGATCGATGGAAATTTTTTTCATAATGAATATAGTCGTTAAGAAATAGTTGATAGATAATTTCATGGTTAATGAATGAAAATTAGTTCTCATAACAAGAAGTGGAGCCTAATTAGCTTAAGGTGATTAGAAAGTCTCATTATTTAGTAATTAAACAAGTTCACATATCATGAAATGCAATCCAAGATGAATGACTCATTTGGCTGATCGATGCAAATAGATTAAGAGTAATAATTGTGTTAATACTTGTTTGATTTAATTAATATATTTCATTGTTTAGCAACATATGTCAATTTCATTATTGCTTTATCAAAAGTGTGTTTGGAATCAAAAGATTCGACTTGCTAACCACGAAAGATGGGAGGTACACTTTATTTTAGAATTAAACCAATTAATATCAATAAGAAATGCAATTTATGTTCAAGAACTCTATTGTTTGTTACAACTGAATGAATTGATGTTATAGACGATTGATGGAAATTGTTTTCATAATGAATATAGTTGTTAAGAAAGAGTCAACATAAAATTTCACGGTCAATGCATGAAAAATATTTCTTGTAACAAGAAGAGGAGCGTAATTAGCTTAAGGTGATGAGAAACTCTCATTATTTAGGAATTAATCAAGTTCACATTAGCACGAAATGCAAACCAAGATGAATGACTCCTTTGGCTAATGGATGTAAACAGATTTGGAGTAACAATGGTGTTAATACTTGTTTGATTTAATTAATATACTTTGTTGGTTAGTAACATATGTCAATTTCATTATCGCTTTATCAAAAAGTGTGTTTGGAATCAAAATATTCGACCTACTAACCAGAAATGATGGGAGACACTCTTTCTTCTAGAATTCAACCAATTAATATCAATAAGAAAAGCAATTCAAGCTCAAGAACTCTATTGTTTGCTGCAATTGAATGAATTCATGTTATAGACGATTAATGGAAATTGTTTTCATAATGAATATAGTCGTTAAGAAATAGTCAATAAATAATTTCATGGTTAATGAATGAAAAATAGTTCTTGTAACAAGAAGAGGATCCTAATTTGCTTAAGGTGATGAGAAAGTATCATTATTTAGTAATTAAACAAGTTCACATATCATGAAATGCAATCCAAGATGAATGACTCATTTCGCCGATGGACGCAAACAGATTTGGAGTAATAATGGTGTTAATACTTGTTTGATTTAATTAATATACTTTATCGTTTAGCAACATATGTCAATTTCATTATGGCTTTATCAAGAAGTGTGTTTGGAATCAAAAGATTCGACTTGCTAACAACAAATGATGGGAGGTACTCTTTATTTTAGAATTCAACCAATTAATATTAATAAGAAATACAATTTAAGAACTAGAACTATTTTGTTTGTTGCAATTGAATGAATTCATGTTATAGACGATTCATGGAAATTGTTTTTATAATGAATATTGTCGTTAAGAAATAGTCGATAGATAATTTCGTGGTTAGTGAATGAAAATTAGTTCTTGTAACAATAAGAGGAGCCTAATTAGCTTTAGGTGATTAGAAAGTCTCATTGTTTAGTAACTAAACAAGTTCACATATCATGAAATGCAATCCAAGATGAATGACTCATTTGGCTGATCGATGCAAACAGATTAGGAGTTATAATTGTGTTAATACTTGTTTGATTTAATTAATATGCTTCGTTGTTTAGCGACATATCTCAATTTCATTATCGCTTTATCAAAAAGTTTGTTTGGAATGAAAATATTCGACCTGTTAACCAGAAATGATGGGTGGCACTCTGTATTCTAGAATTCAACAAATTAATATCAATAAGAAAAGCAATTTGAGATCAAGAACTCTATTTTTTCTGAAATTGAATGAATTCATGTTATAAACGATTCATGGAAATTGTTTTCATAATGAATATAGTCGTTAAGAAATAGTCAATAGATAATTTCATGGTTAATGAATGAAAAAGAGTTCTTGTAACAAGAAGAGTAGCCTAATTAGCTTAAGGTGATTAGAAAGTATCACTATTTAGTAATTAAACAAGTTCACATATCATGAAATGCAATCCAAGATGTATTGGCTGATCGACTCAAGCAGATTTGGAGTAATAATGGTTTTAATTTTGTATGGTTTAATTAATATACTTCATTGTTTTGCAACATATGTGAATTTGATTATTGCTTTATCAAAAAGTGTGTTTGGGATCAAAAGATTCGACTTGCTAACCACAAATAAGGGGAGGTACTCTTTATTTTAGAATTAAACCAATTTATATCAATAAGAAATGCAATTTAAGATCAAGAACTCTATTGTTTGTTGCAATTGAATGAAGTCATGTTATGGACGATTCATGGAAATTGTTTTCATAATGAATATAGTCGTTATGAAATAGTCAAGAGATACTTTCATGGTTAATGAATGAAAAATTGTTCTTGTAATAAGAAGAGGAGCCTAATTAGCTTAAGGTGATTAGAAAGCCTCATTATTTAGTAATTAAACAAGTTCACATATCATGAAATGCAATCCAAGATGAATGATACATTTGGCTGATGGACGTAAATGGATTTCGAGTAATAATGGTGTTAATTCTTGTTTGAATTAATTAATATAGTTCATTGTTTAGCAACATATGTCAATTTCATTATCGCTTTATCAAAAAGTGTTTTTGGAATCAAAACATTCGACTTGCTAACCACAATGGATGGGAGGTACTCTTTATTTTAGAATTCAACCAATTATTATCAATAAGAAATGCAATTTAAGATCAAGAACTCTATTGTTTGTTGCAATTGAATGAATTCATGTTATAGACGATTCATGGAAATTGATTTCATAATGAATATAGTCGTTAAGAAATAGTCAATAGATAATTTCATGGTTAATGAATGAAAAATAGTTCTTGTAACAAGAAGAGGAGCCTGATTAGCTTGAGGTGATTAGAAAGTCCCATTATTTAGGAATTAAACAAGTTCACATTTGCATGAAATGCAATCCAAGCTAAATGACTCATTTGGCTGATGGATGTAAACAGATTTGGAGTAATAATGGTGTTAATACTTGTTTGATTTAATTAATATACTTCCTTATTGAGCAACATATGTCAATTTATTTGTCACCGTATCAAAAAGTGTGTTTGGAATCAAAAGAGGAGCCTTGCTATCCAGAAATGATGAGAGGTAATCTTTATTTTGGAATTCAACCAATTAATATAACAGGAAATGCAATTCGAGAACAAGTACTCTATTGTTTGTTGAAAGTGAATGAATTCATGTTATAGATGATTCATGGAAATTATTTTCATAATGAATATAGAAGTTGAGAAGGAGTCAACAGATAATTTAATGGTTAATGGATGAAAATTAGTTCTTGTAACAAGAAGAGGAGCCTAATTAGCTTGAGGTGATTAGAAAGTTTCATTATTTAGGAACTAAACAAGTTCACATTGGCATGAAATGCAATCCAAGGTGAATGACACATTTGGCTGATGGATGCAAACAGATTTGGAGAAATAATGGTGTTAATACTTATTTGATTTAATTAATATACTCCATAGCAACATACGTCAATTTCATTATTGCTTTATCAAAAAACATGTTTGGAATCAAAAGATTCGACCTGCTAACCAGAAATGATGGCAGGCATTATTTATTTTAGAATTCAACCAATTAATATCAATAAGAAAAGCAATTCAAGATCAAGAACTCTATTGTTTGCTACAATTGAATGAATTCATGTTATAGACGATTCATGGAAATTGTTTTCATAACGAATATGGTTGTTAAGAAAGAGTCAACATATAATTTCATGGTCAATCCATGTAAAATAGTTCTTGTAACAAGAAGAGGAGCGTAATTAGCTTATGGTGATTAGAAATGCTCATTATTTAGGAATTAATCAAGTTCACATTAGCACGAAATGCAAACCAAGATGAATGACTGCTTTGGCCAATGGATGCAAATAGATTTAGAGTAATAATGGTGTTAACACTTGTTTGATGTAAATAATATACTTCCTTGTTTAGCAACATATGTCAATTTCATTATCGCTTTATCAAAAAGTGTGTTTGGAATCAAAAGATTTGACCTAGTAACCAGAAATGATGAGAGACACTCTTTATTTTTGAATTCAACCAATTAATATCAATAAGAGAAGCAATTCAAGATCAAGAACTCTATTGTTTGCTGCAATAGAATGAATTCATGTTATAGACGATTCATGGAAATTGTTTTCATAATGAATATAGTCGTTAAGAAATAGTCAAGAGATAATTTCATGGTTAATGAATGAAAAATAGTTCTTGAAACAAGAAGAGGAGCCTAATTAGCCTAAGGTGATTAGAAAGTCTCATTATTTAGTAATTAAACAAGTTCACATATCATGAAATGCAATCCAAGATGAATTACTCATTTGGCTGAAGGACGCAAATAGATTTGGAGTAATAATAGTGTTAATACCTGTTTGATTTAATTAATATACTTCATTGTTTAGCAACATATGTCAATTTCATTATCGCTTTATCAAAAAGTGTGTTTGGAATCAAAAGATTCGACTTGCTAACCACAAATGATGGGAGGTACACTTTATTTTAGAATTCAACCAAATAATATCAATTAGAAATGCAATTTAAGATCAAGAACTCTATTGTTTGTTGCAATTGAATGAATTCATGTTATAGACGATTCATGGAAATTGTTTTCATAATGAATATAGTCATTAAGAAATAGTCAAGAGATAATTTCATGGTTAATCAATGAAAAACAGTTCTTGAAACAAGAAGAGGAGCTTAATTAGCTTAAGGTGATTAGAAAGTCTCATTATTTAGTAATTAAACAAGTTCACATATCATGAAACGCAATCCAACATGAATGACTCATTTGGCTGAAGGACGCAAACAGATTTGGAGTAATAATGGTATTAATACTTTTTTAATTTAATTAATATACTTCATTGTTTAGCAACATATGTCAATTTCATTATCGCTTTATCAAAAAGTGTGTTTGGAATCAAAAGATTCGACTTGCTAACCACAAATGATAGGAAGTACTCTTTATTTTAGAATTCAACCACTTCATATCAATGAGAAATGCAATTTAAGATCAAGAACTCTATTGTTTGTTGCAATTGAATAAATTCATGTTATAAACTATTCATGGAAATTGCTTTCATAATGAATATCATCGTTAAGAAAGAGTCAACATATAATTTCACGGGCAATGCATGAAAAATAGTTCTTGTAACAAGAAGGGGAAGGTAATTAGCTTAAGGTGATTACAAATGCTCATTATTTAGGAATTATTCAAGTTCACATTTGCACGACATGCAAAGCAAGATGAATGACTCCTTTGGCTGATGGATGTAAACAGATTTGGAGTAATAATGGTCTTAATACTTGTTTGATTTAATTAATATACTTCGTTGCATAGCAACATATGTGTTTGGAATCAAAAGATTCTACCTGCTAACCAGAAATGGTGTGAGGCACTCTTTATTTTAGAATTCAATCAATTAATATTAATAAGAAAAGCAATTCAAGATCAAGAACTCTATTGTTTGCTACAATTGAATGAATTCAAGTTATAGACGATTCATGGAAATTGTTTTCATATTGAATATAGTCGTTAAGAAATAGTCCATAGATAATTTCATGGTTAATGAATGAAAAATAGTTCTTGTAATAAGAAGAGGAGCCTAATTAGCTTAAGGTGATTAGGAAGTCTCATTATTCAGTAATTAAACATGTTCACATATCATGAAATGCAATCCAAGATGAATGACTCATTTGGCTGATCGATGCAAACAGATTAGGAGTAATAATGGTGTTAATACTTGTTTGATTTAATTAATATACTTCATTGTTTAGCAACATATGTCAATTTCATTATTGCTTTATCAAAAAGTGTGTTTGGAATCAAAAGATTTGACTTGGTAACCACGAATGATGAGAGGTACTCTTTATTTTAGAATTAAACCAATTAATATCAATAAGAAATGCAATTTAAGATCAAGAACTCTATTGTTTGTTGCAAGTGAATGAATTCATGTTATAGACGATTCATGGAAATTGTTTTCATAATGAATATAGTTGTTAAGAAAGTGTCAACATATAATTTCACTGTCAATGGATGAAAAATAGTTCTTGTAACAAGAAGAGGAGCGTAATTAGCTTAAGGTGATTAGAAACGCTCATTATTTAGGAATTAATCAAGTTCACATTAGCACGAAATGCAAACCAAGATGAATGACTCCTTTCGCTTATGGATGTAAACAGATTTGGAGTAATAATGGTGTTAATACTTGTTTGATTTAATTAATATAGTTCATTGTTTAGCAACATATGTCAATTTCATTATCTCTTTATCAAAAAGTATGTTTCGAATCCAAAGATTCAACTTGCTAACCACAAATGATGGGAGGTACTCTTTATTTTAGAATTAAACCAATTAATATCAATAAAAATGCACTTTAAGATCAAGAACTCTATTGTTTGTTGCAATTGAATGAATTCATGTTATAGACGATTCATGGAAATTGTTTTCATAATGAATATCATCGTTAAGAAAGAGTCAACATATAATTTCACGGGCAATGCAAGAAAAACAGTTCTTGTAACAAGAAGGGGAGCGTAAATAGCTTAAGGTGATTACAAATGCTCATTATTTAGGAATTATTCAAGTTCACATTTGTACGAAATGCGAACCAAGATGAATGACTCCTTTGGCTGATGGAAGTAAATAGATTTGGAGTAATAATGGTGTTAATACTTGTTTGATTTAATTAATATACTTCGTTGCTTAGCAATATATGTCAATTTCATTATCCCTTTATCAAAAAGTGTGTTTGGAATCAAAAGATTCGACCTGCTAACCAGAAATGGTGTGAGGCACTCTTTATTTTAGGATTCAACCAATTAATATTAATAAGAAAAGCAATTCAAGATCAAGAACTCTATTGTTTGCTGCAATTGAATGAATTCATGTTATAGACGATTCATGGAAATTGTTTTCATAATGAATATAGTCGTTAAGAAATAGTGCATAGATAATTTCATGGTTAATAAATGAAAAATAGTTCTTGTAACAAGAAGAGGAGCCTAATTAGCTTAAGGTGATTAGAAAGTCTCATTATTTAGTAATTAAACAAGTTCACATATCATGAAATGCAATGCAAGATGAATGACTCATTTGGCTGATCGATGCAAACAGATTAGGAGTAATAATGGTGTTAATACTTGTTTGATTTAATTAATATACTTCATTGTTTAGCAACATATGTCAATTTCATTATTGCTTTATCAAAAAGTGTGTTTGGAATCAAAACATTCAACTTGGTAACCACGAATGATGGGAGGTACCCTTTATTTTAGAATTAAACCAATTAATATCAATAAGAAATGCAATTTAAGATCAAGAACTCTATTGTTTGTTGCAACTGAATGAATTCATGTTATAGACGATTCATGGAAATTGTTTTCATAATGAATATAGTTGTTAAGAAAGAGTCAACATATGATTTCACTGTCAATGGATGAAAAATAGTTCTTCGTTGTTTAGCAACATATGTCAATTTCATTATCGCTTTATCAAAAAGTGTGTTTGGAATCAAAATATTTGACCTGCTAAATAGAAATGATGGGAGGCACTCTTTATTCTATAATTCAACCAATTAATATCAATAAGAAAAGCAATTCAAGATCAAGAACTCTATTGTTTTCTGCAATTGAAAGAATTCATGTTATGGACGATTAATGGAAATTGTTTTCATAATGAATATAGTCGTTAAGAAATAGTCAATAGATAATTTCATGGTTAATGAATGAAAAATAGTTCTTGTAACAAGAAGAGGAGTCTAATTAGCTTAAGGTGATTAGAAAGTATCATTATTTAGTAATTAAACAAATTCAAATATCATGAAATGCAATCCAAGATGAATGACTCATTTCGCTGATCGACGCAAGCAGATTAGGAGTAATAATGGTGTTAATACTTGTTTGATTTAATTAATATACTTCATTGTTTAGCAACATATGTCAATTTCATTATTGCTTTATCAAAAAGTGTGTTTGGAACCAAAGATTTGAGTTGGTAACCACGAATGATGGGAGGTAGTCTTTATTTTAGAATTAAACCAATTAATATCAATAAGAAACGCAATTTAAGATCAAGAACACTATTGTTTGTTGCAATTGAATGAATTCATGTTATAGACGATTCATGGAAATTGTTTTCATAATGAATATAGTCGTTAAGAAATAGTCAAGAGATAATTTCATGGTTAATGAATGAAAAATAGTTCTTGCAACAAGAAGAGGAACCTAATTAGCTTAAGGTGGTTAGAAAGCCTCATTATTTACTAATTAAACAAGTTCACATATCATGAAATGCAATCCAAGATGAATGACACATTTGGCTGATGGATGTAAACAGATTTGGAGTAATAATGGTGTTAATACTTGTGTGATTTAATTAATATAGTTCATTGTTTAGCAACATATGTCAATTTCATTATCTCTTTATCAAAAAGTATGTTTCGAATCCAAAGATTCGACTTGCTAACCACAAATGATGGGAGGTACTCTTTATTTTAGAATTCAACCAATTAATATCAATAAAAATGCAATTTAAGATCAAAAACTATATTGTTTGTTGCAATTGAATGAATTCATGTTATAGATGATTGATGGAAATTGTTTTCATAATGAATATCATCATTAAGAAAGATTCAACATATAATTTCACGGGCAATGCATGAAAAATAGTTCTTGTAACAAGAAGGGGAGCGTAATTAGCTTAAGGTGATTACAAATGCTCATTATTTAGGAATTATTCAAGCTCACATTTGCATGAAATGCGAACCAAGATGAATGACTCCTTTAGCTCATGGATTTAAACAGATTTGGAGTAATAATGGTGTTAATACTTGTTTGATTTAATTAATATACTTCGTTGCTTAGCAATATATGTCAATTTCATTATCCCTTTATCAAAAAGTGTGTTTGGAATCTAAAGATTCGACCTGCTAACCAGAAATGGTGTGAGGCACTCTTTATTTTAGAATTCAACCAATTGATATTAATAAGAAAAGCAATTCAAGATCAAGAACTCTATTGTTTGCTGCAATTGAATGAATTCATGTTATAGACGATTCATGGAAATTGTTTTCATAATGAAGATAGTCGTGAAGAAATAGTGCATAGATAATTTCATGGTTAATGAATGAAAAATAGTTCTTGTAACAAGAAGAGGAGCCTAATTAGCATAAGGTGATTAGAAAGTCTCATTATTTAGTAATTAAACAAGTTCACATATCATGAAATGCAATCCAAGATGAATGACTCATTTGGCTGATCGATGCAAACAGATTAGGAGTAATAATGGTGTTAATACTTGTTTGATTTAATTAATATACTTCATTGTTTAGCAACATATGTCAATTTCATTATTGCTTTATCAAAAAGTGTGTTTGGAATCAAAACATTCGACTTGGTAACCACGAATGATGGGAGGTACCCTTTATTTTAGAATTAAACCAATTAATATCAATAAGAAATGCAATTTAAGATCAAGAACTCTATTGTTTGTTGCAACTAAATGAATTCATGTTATAGACGATTCATGGAAATTGTTTTCATAGTGAATAGAGTTGTTAAGAAAGAGTCAACATATAATTTCATTGTCAATGGATGAAAAATAGTTCTTGTAACAAGAAGAGCAGCGTAATTAGCTTAAGGTGATTAGAAAAGCTCATTATGTAGGAATTAATCATGTTCACATTAGCACGAAATGCAAATCAAGATGAATGACTCCTTTGGCTGATGGATGTAAACAGATTTGGAGTAATAATGGTGTTAATACTTGTTTGATTTAACTAATATACTTCGTTGTTTAGCAACATATGTCAATTTCATTATCGCTTTATCAAAAAGTGTGTTTGGAATCAAAATATTCGACCTGCTAAATAGAAATGATGGGAGGCACTCTTTATTCTATAATTCAACCAATTAATATCAATAAGAAAAGAAATTCAAGATCAAGATCTCTATTGTTTTCTGCAATTGAATGAATTCATGTTATAGACGATTCATGGAAATTGTTTTCATAATGAATATAGTCGTTAAGAAATAGTCAATAGATAATTTCATGGTTAATGAATGAAAAATAGTTCTTGTAACAAGAAGAGGAGTCTAATTAGCTTAAGGTGATTAGAAAGTATCATTATTTAGTAATTAAACAAGTTCACATATCATGAAATGCAATCCAAGATGAATGACTCATTTCGCTGATCGACGCAAGCAGATTAGGAGTAATAATGGTGTTAATACTTGTTTGATTTAATTAATATACTTCATTGTTTAGCAACATATGTCAATTTCATTATTGCTTTATCAAAAAGTGTGTTTGGAACCAAAGATTTGAGTTGGTAACCACGAATGATGGGAGGTACTCTTTATTTTAGAATTAAACCAATTAATATCAATAAGAAACGCAATTTAAGATCAAGAACACTATTGTTTGTTGCAATTGAATGAATTCATGTTATAGACGATTTATGGAAATTGTTTTCATAATGAATATAGTCGTTAAGAAATACTCAAGAGATAATTTCATGATTAATGAATGAAAAATAGTTCTTGCAACAAGAAGAGGAACCTAATTAGCTTAAGGTGATTAAAAAGACTCATTATTTACTAATTAAACAAGTTCACATATCATGAAATGCAATCCAAGATGAATGACACATTTGGCTGATGGACGCAAACAGATTTGGAGTAATAATGGTGTTAATACTTGTTTGATTTAATTAATATAGTTCATTGTTTAGCAACATATGTCAATTTCATTATCTCTTTATCAAAAAGTATGTTTTGAATCCAAAGATTCGACTTGCTAACCATGAATGATGGGAGGTACACTTTATTTTAGAATTAAACCAATTAATATCAATAAGAAATGCAATTTAAGATCAAGAACTCTATTGTTTGTTGCAATTAAATGAATTCATGTTATAGACGATTCATGGAAATTGTTTTCATAATGAATATAGTCATTAAGAAATAGTCAATAGATAATTTCATGGTTAATGAATGAAAAATAGTTCTTGTAACAAAAAGGAACCTAATTAGCTTAAGGTGATTAGAAAGTCTCATTATTTAGTAATTAAACAAGTTCACATATCATGAAATGCAATCCAAGATGAATGACTCATTTGGCTGATCGATGCAAACAGATTAGGAGTAATAATGGTGTTAATACTTGTTTGATTTAATTAATATACTTCATTGTTTAGCAACATATGTCAATTTCATTATTGCTTTATCAAAAAGTGTCTTTGGAATCAAAACATTCGACTTGGTAACCACGAATGATGGGAGGTACTCTTTATTTTAGAATTAAACCAATTAATATCAATAAGAAACGCAATTTAAGATCAAGAACTCTATTGTTTGTTGCAATTGAATGAATTCATGTTATAGACGATTCATGGGAATTGTTTTCATAATGAATATAGTCATTAAGAAATAGTCAAGAGATAATTTCATGATTAATGAATGAAAAATAGTTCTTGCAACAAGAAGAGGAACCTAATTAGCTTAAGGTGATTAAAAAGACTCATTATTTACTAATTAAACAAGTTCACATATCATGAAATGCAATCCAAGATGAATGACACATTTGGCTGATGGACGCGAACAGATTTGGAGTAATAATGGTGTTAATACTTGTTTGATTTAATTAATATAGTTCATTGTTTAGCAACATATGTCAATTTCATTATCTCTTTATCAAAAAGTATGTTTTGAATCCAAAGATTCGACTTGCTAACCATGAATGATGGGAGGTACACTTTATTTTAGAATTAAACCAATTAATATCAATAAGAAATGCAATTTAAGATCAAGAACTCTATTGTTTGTTGCAATTAAATGAATTCATGTTATAGACGATTCATGGAAATTGTTTTCATAATGAATATAGTCGTTAAGAAATAGTCAATAGATAATTTCATGGTTAATGAATGAAAAATAGTTCTTGTAACAAAAAGGAACCTAATTAGCTTAAGGTGATTAGAAAGTCTCATTATTTAGTAATTAAACAAGTTCACATATCATGAAATGCAATCCAAGATGAATGACTCATTTGGCTGATCGATGCAAACAGATTAGGAGTAATAATGGTGTTAATACTTGTTTGATTTAATTAATATACTTCATTGTTTAGCAACATATGTCAATTTCATTATTGCTTTATCAAAAAGTGTGTTTGGAATCAAAACATTCGACTTGCTAACCATGAATGATGGGAGGTACACTTTATTTTAGAATTAAACCTATTAATATCAATAAGAAATGCAATTTAAGATCATGAACTCTATTGTTTGTTGCAATTGAATGAATTCATGTTATAGACGATTCATGGAAATTGTTTTCATAATGAATATAGTCGTTAAGAAATAGTCAAGAGATAATTTCATGGTTAATGATTGAAAAATAGTTCTTGCAAGAAGAAAAGGAACCAAATTAGCTTAAGGTGATTAGAAATCCTCATTATGTAGTAATTAAACAAGTTCACATATCATGAAATGCAATCCAAGATGAATGACACATTTGGCTGATGGACGCAATCAGATTTGGAGTAATAATGGTATTAATACTTGTTTGATTTATTATTTAGCAACATATGTCAATTTCATTATCGCTTTATCAAAAAGTATGTTTCGAATCCAAAGATTCGACTTGCTAACCACAAATGATGGGAGGTCATCTTTATTTTAGAATTCAACCAATTAATATCAATAAAAATCCAATTTAAGATCAAGAACTCTATTGTTTGTTGCAATTGAATGAATTCATGTTATAGACTATTAATGGAAATTGTTTTCATAATGAATATCATCGTTAAGAAAGAGTCAACATATAATTTCATGGGCAATGCATGAAAAATAGTTCTTGTAACAAGAAGGGGAGCGTAATTAGCTTAAGGTGATTAGAAATGCTCATTATTTAGAAATTAATCCAGTTCACATTAGCACGAAAAGCAAACCAAGATGAATGACTCCTTTGGCTGATGGATGTAAACAGATTTGGAGTAATAATGGTGTTAATACTTGTTTGATTTAACTAATATACTTCGTTGTTTAGCAACATATGTCAATTTCATTATCGCTTTATCAAAAAGTGTGTTTGGAATCAAAATATTCGACCTGCTAAATAGAAATGATGAGAGGCACTCTTTATTCTAGAATTTAACCAATCAATATCAATAAGAAAAGCAATTCAAGATCAAGAACTCTAACTTTTTGCTGCAATTGAATGAATTCATGTTATAGACGATTAATGGAAATTGTTTTCATAATGAATATAGTCGTTAAGAAATAGTCAATAGATAATTTCATGGTTAATGAATGAAAAATTGTTTTTGTAAAAGAAGAGGAGTCTAATTAGCTTATGGTGATTAGAAAGTATCATTATTTAGTAATTAAACAAGTTCACATATCATGAAATGCAATCCAAGATGAATGACTCATTTCGCTGATCGACGCAAGCAGATTAGGAGTAATAATGGTATTAATACTTGTTTGATTTAATTAATATACATCATTGTTTTGCAACATATCTCAATTTCATTATTGCTTTATCAAAAAGGGTGTTTGGAATCAAAAGATTCGACTTGCAAACCACAAATGATGGGAGGTATTCTTTATTTTAGAATTAAACCAATTAATATCAAAAAGAAATGCAATTTAAGATCAAGAACACTATTGTTTGTTGCAATTGAATGAATTCATGTTATAGACGATTCATGGGAATTGTTTTCATAATGAATATAGTTGTTAAGAAAGAGTCAACATATAATTTCACTGTCAATGCATGAAAAATAGTTCTTGTAACAAGAAGAGGAGCGTAATTAGCTTAAGGTGATTAGAAACGCTCATTATTTAGAAATTAATCAAGTTCACGTTAGCACAAAAAGCAAACCAAGATGAATGACTCCTTTGGCTGATGGATGTAAACAAATTTGGAGTAATAATGGTGTTAATACTTATTTGATTTAACTAATATACTTCGTTGTTTAGCAACATATGTCAATTTCATTATTGCTTTATCAAAAAGTGTGTTTGGAATCAAAACATTCGACTTGCTAACCATGAATGATGGGAGGTACACTTTATTTTAGAATTAAACCTATTAATATCAATAAGAAATGCAATTTAAGATCATGAACTCTATTGTTTGTTGCAATTGAATGAATTCATGTTATAGACGATTCATGGAAATTGTTTTCATAATGAATATAGTCGTTAAGAAATAGTCAAGAGATAATTTCATGGTTAATGATTGAAAAATAGTTCTTGCAAGAAGAAAAGGAACCAAATTAGCTTAAGGTGATTAGAAATCCTCATTATGTAGTAATTAAACAAGTTCACATATCATGAAATGCAATCCAAGATGAATGACACATTTGGCTGATGGACGCAATCAGATTTGGAGTAATAATGGTATTAATACTTGTTTGATTTATTATTTAGCAACATATGTCAATTTCATTATCGCTTTATCAAAAAGTATGTTTCGAATCCAAAGATTCGACTTGCTAACCACAAATGATGGGAGGTCATCTTTAATTTAGAATTCAACCAATTAATATCAATAAAAATCCAATTTAAGATCAAGAACTCTATTGTTTGTTGCAATTGAATGAATTCATGTTATAGACTATTAATGGAAATTGTTTTCATAATGAATATCATCGTTAAGAAAGAGTCAACATATAATTTCATGGGCAATGCATGAAAAATAGTTCTTGTAACAAGAAGAGGAGCGTAATTAGCTTAAGGTGATTAGAAACGCTCATTATTTAGAAATTAATCCAGTTCACATTAGCACGAAAAGCAAACCAAGATGAATGACTCCTTTGGCTGATGGATGTAAACAGATTTGGAGTAATAATGGTGTTAATACTTGTTTGATTTAACTAATATACTTCGTTGTTTAGCAACATATGTCAATTTCATTATCGCTTTATCAAAAAGTGTGTTTGAAATCAAAATATTCGACCTGCTAAATAGAAATGATGAGAGACACTCTTTATTCTAGAATTTAACCAATCAATATCAATAAGAAAAGCAATTCAAGATCAAGAACTCTAACTTTTTGCTGCAATTGAATGAATTCATGTTATAGACGATTAATGGAAATTGTTTTCATAATGAATATAGTCGTTAAGAAATAGTCAATAGATAATTTCATGGTTAATGAATGAAAAATTGTTTTTGTAAAAGAAGAGGAGTCTAATTAGCTTATGGTGATTAGAAAGTATCATTATTTAGTAATTAAACAAGTTCACATATCATGAAATGCAATCCAAGATGAATGACTCATTTCGCTGATCGACGCAAGCAGATTAGGAGTAATAATGGTATTAATACTTGTTTGATTTAATTAATATACTTCATTGTTTTAGCAACATATGTCAATTTCATTATTGCTTTATCAAAAAGTGTGTTTGGGAACCAAAGATTTGAGTTGGTAACCACGAATGATGGGAGGTACTCTTTATTTTAGAATTAAACCAATTAATATCAATAAGAAACGCAATTTAAGATCAAGAACACTATTATTTGTTGCAATTGAATGAATTCATGTTATAGACGATTCATGGAAATTGTTTTCATAATGAATATAGTCGTTAAGAAAATAGTCAAGAGATAATTTCATGATTAATGAATGAAAAAAAATAGTTCTTGCAACAAGAAGAGGAACCTAATTAGCTTAAGGTGATTAAAAAGACTCTCATTATTTACTAATTAAACAAGTTCACATATCATGAAATGCAATCCAAGATGAATGACACATTTGGCTGATGGACGCAAACAGATTTGGAGTAATAATGGTGTTAATACTTGTTTGATTTAATTAATATAGTTCATTGTTTAGCAACATATGTCAATTTCATTATCTCTTTATCAAAAAGTATGTTTTGAATCCAAAGATTCGACTTGCTAACCATGAATGATGGGAGGTACACTTTATTTTAGAATTTAAACCAATTAATATCAATAAGAAATGCAATTTAAGATCAAGAACTCTATTGTTTGTTGCAATTAAATGAATTCATGTTATAGACGATTCATGGAAATTGTTTTCATAATGAATATAGTCATTAAGAAATAGTCAATAGATAATTTCATGGTTAATGAATGAAAAATAGTTCTTGTAACAAAAAGGAACCTAATTAGCTTAAGGTGATTAGAAAGTCTCATTATTTAGTAATTAAACAAGTTCACATATCATGAAATGCAATCCAAGATGAATGACTCATTTGGCTGATCGATGCAAAACAGATTAGGAGTAATAATGGTGTTAATACTTGTTTGATTTAATTAATATACTTCATTGTTTTAGCAACATATGTCAATTTCATTATTGCTTTATCAAAAAGTGTCTTTGGAATCAAAACATTCGACTTGGTAACCACGAATGATGGGAGGTACTCTTTATTTTAGAATTAAACCAATTAATATCAATAAGAAAAACGCAATTTAAGATCAAGAACTCTATTGTTTGTTGCAATTGAATGAATTCATGTTATAGACGATTCATGGGAATTGTTTTCATAATGAATATAGTCGTTAAGAAATAGTCAAGAGATAATTTCATGATTAATGAATGAAAAATAGTTCTTGCAACAAGAAGAGGAACCTAATTAGCTTAAGGTGATTAAAAAGACTCATTATTTACTAATTAAACAAGTTCACATATCATGAAATGCAATCCAAGATGAATGACACATTTGGCTGATGGACGCGAACAGATTTGGAGTAATAATGGTGTTAATACTTGTTTGATTTAATTAATATAGTTCATTGTTTAGCAACATATGTCAATTTCATTATCTCTTTATCAAAAAGTATGTTTTGAATCCAAAGATTCGACTTGCTAACCATGAATGATGGGAGGTACACTTTATTTTAGAATTAAACCAATTAATATCAATAAGAAATGCAATTTAAGATCAAGAACTCTATTGTTTGTTGCAATTAAATGAATTCATGTTATAGACGATTCATGGAAATTGTTTTCATAATGAATATAGTCATTAGGAAATAGTCAATAGATAATTTCATGGTTAAGGAATGAAAAATAGTTCTTGTAACAAAAAGGAACCTAATTAGCTTAAGGTGATTAGAAAGTCTCATTATTTAGTAATTAAACAAGTTCACATATCATGAAATGCAATCCAAGATGAATGACTCATTTGGCTGATCGATGCAAACAGATTAGGAGTAATAATGGTGTTAATACTTGTTTGATTTAATTAATATACTTCATTGTTTAGCAACATATGTCAATTTCATTATTGCTTTATCAAAAAGTGTGTTTGGAATCAAAACATTCGACTTGCTAACCATGAATGATGGGAGGTACACTTTATTTTAGAATTAAACCTATTAATATCAATAAGAAATGCAATTTAAGATCATGAACTCTATTGTTTGTTTGCAATTGAATGAATTCATGTTATAGACGATTCATGGAAATTGTTTTCATAATGAATATAGTCGTTTAAGAAATAGTCAAGAGATAATTTCATGGTTAATGATTGAAAAATAGTTCTTGCAAGAAGAAAAGGAACCAAATTAGCTTAAGGTGATTAGAAATCCTCATTATGTAGTAATTAAACAAGTTCACATATCATGAAATGCAATCCAAGATGAATGACACATTTGGCTGATGGACGCAATCAGATTTGGAGTAATAATGGTATTAATACTTGTTTGATTTATTATTTAGCAACATATGTCAATTTCATTATCGCTTTATCAAAAAGTATGTTTCGAATCCAAAGATTCGACTTGCTAACCACAAATGATGGGAGGTCATCTTTAATTTAGAATTCAACCAATTAATATCAATAAAAATCCAATTTAAGATCAAGAACTCTATTGTTTGTTGCAATTGAATGAATTCATGTTATAGACTATTAATGGAAATTGTTTTCATAATGAATATCATCGTTAAGAAAGAGTCAACATATAATTTCATGGGCAATGCATGAAAAATAGTTCTTGTAACAAGAAGAGGAGCGTAATTAGCTTAAGGTGATTAGAAACGCTCATTATTTAGAAATTAATCCAGTTCACATTAGCACGAAAAGCAAACCAAGATGAATGACTCCTTTGGCTGATGGATGTAAACAGATTTGGAGTAATAATGGTGTTAATACTTGTTTGATTTAACTAATATACTTCGTTGTTTAGCAACATATGTCAATTTCATTATCGCTTTATCAAAAAGTGTGTTTGAAATCAAAATATTCGACCTGCTAAATAGAAATGATGAGAGGCACTCTTTATTCTAGAATTTAACCAATCAATATCAATAAGAAAAGCAATTCAAGATCAAGAACTCTAACTTTTTGCTGCAATTGAATGAATTCATGTTATAGACGATTAATGGAAATTGTTTTCATAATGAATATAGTCGTTAAGAAATAGTCAATAGATAATTTCATGGTTAATGAATGAAAAATTGTTTTTGTAAAAGAAGAGGAGTCTAATTAGCTTATGGTGATTAGAAAGTATCATTATTTAGTAATTAAACAAGTTCAAATATCATGAAATGCAATCCAAGATGAATGACTCATTTCGCTGATCGACGCAAGCAGATTAGGAGTAATAATGGTATTAATACTTGTTTGATTTAATTAATATACTTCATTGTTTAGCAACATATGTCAATTTCATTATTGCTTTATCAAAAAGTGTGTTTGGAACCAAAGATTTGAGTTGGTAACCACGAATGATGGGAGGTACTCTTTATTTTAGAATTAAACCAATTAATATCAATAAGAAACGCAATTTAAGATCAAGAACACTATTATTTGTTGCAATTGAATGAATTCATGTTATAGACGATTCATGGAAATTGTTTTCATAATGAATATAGTCGTTAAGAAATAGTCAAGAGATAATTTCATGATTAATGAATGAAAAATAGTTCTTGCAACAAGAAGAGGAACCTAATTAGCTTAAGGTGATTAAAAAGACTCATTATTTACTAATTAAACAAGTTCACATATCATGAAATGCAATCCAAGATGAATGACTCATTTCGCTGATCGACGCAAGCAGATTAGGAGTAATAATGGTATTAATACTTGTTTGATTTAATTAATATACTTCATTGTTTAGCAACATATGTCAATTTCATTATTGCTTTATCAAAAAGTGTGTTTGGAACCAAAGATTTGAGTTGGTAACCACGAATGATGGGAGGTATTCTTTATTTTAGAATTAAACCAATTAATATCAAAAAGAAATGCAATTTAAGATCAAGAACACTATTGTTTGTTGCAATTGAATGAATTCATGTTATAGACGATTCATGGGAATTGTTTTCATAATGAATATAGTTGTTAAGAAAGAGTCAACATATAATTTCACTGTCAATGCATGAAAAATAGTTCTTGTAACAAGAAGAGGAGCGTAATTAGCTTAAGGTGATTAGAAACGCTCATTATTTAGAAATTAATCAAGTTCACGTTAGCACGAAAAGCAAACCAAGATGAATGACTCCTTTGGCTGATGGATGTAAACAAATTTGGAGTAATAATGGTGTTAATACTTATTTGATTTAACTAATATACTTCGTTGTTTAGCAACATATGTCAATTTCATTATCGCTTTATCAAAAAGTGTGTTTGGAATCAAAATATTCGACCTGCTAAATAGAAATGATGAGAGGCACTCTTTATTCTGGAATTCAACCAATCAATATCAATAAGAAAAGCAATTCAAGATCAAGAACTCTAACTTTTTGCTGCAATTGAATGAATTCATGTTATAGACGATTAATGGAAATTGTTTTCATAATGAATATAGTCGTTAAGAAATAGTCAATAGATAATTTCATGGTTAATGAATGAAAAATTGTTTTTGTAAAAGAAGAGGAGTCTAATTAGCTTATGGTGATTAGAAAGTATCATTATTTAGTAATTAAACAAGTTCACATATCATGAAATGCAATCCAAGATGAATGACTCATTTCGCTGATCGACGCAAGCATATTAGGAGTAATAATGGTGTTAATACTTGTTTGATTTAATTAATATACATCATTGTTTTGCAACATATTTCAATTTCATTATTGCTTTATCAAAAAGTGTGTTTGGAATCAAAAGATTCGACTTGCTAACCACAAATGATGGGAGGTACTCTTTATTTTAGAATTAAACCAATTAATATCAAAAAGAAATGCAATTTAAGATCAAGAACACTATTGTTTGTTGCAATTGAAAGAATTCATGTTATAGACGATTCATGGAAATTGTTTTCATAATGAATATAGTCGTTAAGAAAAAGTCCATAGATAATTTCATCGTTAATGAATGAAAAATAGTTCTTGTAACAAGAAGAGGAGCCTAATTAGCTTAAGGTGATTAGAAAGTCTCATTATTTAGTAATCAAACAAGTTCACATATCATGAAATGCAATCCAAGATGAATGACTCATTTGGCTAATCGATGCAAACAGATTAGGAGTAATAATGGTGTTAATACTTGTTTGATTTAATTAATATACTTCATTGTTTAGCAACATATGTCAATTTCATTATTGCTTTAACAAAAAGTGTGTGTTTGGAATCAAAAGATTTGACTTGGTAACCACGAATGATGGGAGGTACTCTTTATTTTTAGAATTAAACCAATTAATATCAATAAGAAATGCAATTTAAGATCAAGAACTCTATTGTTTGTTGCAAGTGAATGAATTCATGTTATAGACGATTCATGGGAATTGTTTTCATAATGAATATAGTTGTTAAGAAAGAGTGAAAATATAATTTCACTATCAATGGATGAAAAATAGTTCTTGCAACAAGAAGAGGAGCGTAATTAGCTTAAGGTGATTAGAAACGCTCATTATTTAGAAATTAATCAAGTTCACATTAGCACGAAAATCAAACCAAGATGAATGACTCCTTTGGCTGATGGATGTAAACAAATTTGGAGTAATAATGGTGTTAATACTTATTTGATTTAACTAATATACTTCGTTGTTTAGCAACATATGTCAATTTCATTATCGCTTTATCAAAAAGTGTGTTTGGAATCAAAATATTCAACCTGCTAAATAGAAATGATGAGAGGCACTCTTTATTCTCGAATTCAACCAATCAATATCAATAATAAAAGCAATTCAAGATCAAGAACTCTAACTTTTTGCTGCAATTGAATGAATTCATGTTATAGACGATTAATGGAAATTGTTTTCATAATGAATATAGTCGTTAAGAAATAGTCAATAGATAATTTCATGGTTAATGAATGAAAAATTGTTTTTGTAAAAGAAGAGGAGTCTAATTAGCTTATGGTGATTAGAAAGTATCATTATTTAGTAATTAAACAAGTTCACATATCATGAAATGCAATCCAAGATGAATGACTCATTTCGCTGATCGACGCAAGCATATTAGGAGTAATAATGGTGTTAATGCTTGTTTGATTTAATTAATATACATCATTGTTTTGCAACATATTTCAATTTCATTATTGCTTTATCAAAAAGTGTGTTTGGAATCAAAAGATTCGACTTGCTAACCACAAATGATGGGAGGTACTCTTTATTTTATAATTAAACCAATTAATATCAAAAAGAAATGCAATTTAAGATCAAGAACACTATTGTTTGTTGCAATTGAAAGAATTCATGTTATAGACGATTCATGGAAATTGTTTTCATAATGAATATAGTCGTTAAGAAAAAGTCCATAGATAATTTCATCGTTAATGAATGAAAAATAGTTCTTGTAACAAGAAGAGGAGCCTAATTAGCTTAAGGTGATTAGAAAGTCTCATTATTTAGTAATCAAACAAGTTCACATATCATGAAATGCAATCCAAGATGAATGACTCATTTGGCTAATCGATGCAAACAGATTAGGAGTAATAATGGTGTTAATACTTGTTTGATTTAATTAATATACTTCATTGTTTAGCAACATATGTCAATTTCATTATTGCTTTAACAAAAAGTGTGTTTGGAATCAAAAGATTTGACTTGGTAACCACGAATGATGGGAGGTACTCTTTATTTTAGAATTAAACCAATTAATATCAATAAGAAATGCAATTTAAGATCAAGAACTCTATTGTTTGTTGCAAGTGAATGAATTCATGTTATAGACGATTCATGGGAATTGTTTTCATAATGAATATAGTTGTTAAGAAAGAGTGAAAATATAATTTCACTGTCAATGGATGAAAAATAGTTCTTGCAACAAGAAGAGGAGCGTAATTAGCTTAAGGTGATTAGAAACGCTCATTATTTAGAAATTAATCAAGTTCACATTAGCACGAAAATCAAACCAAGATGAATGACTCCTTTGGCTGATGGATGTAAACAAATTTGGAGTAATAATGGTGTTAAATACTTATTTGATTTAACTAATATACTTCGTTGTTTAGCAACATATGTCAATTTCATTATCGCTTTATCAAAAAGTGTGTTTGGAATCAAAATATTCGACCTGCTAAATAGAAATGATGAGAGGCACTCTTTATTCTGGAATTCAACCAATCAATATCAATAATAAAAGCAATTCAAGATCAAGAACTCTAACTTTTTGCTGCAATTGAATGAATTCATGTTATAGACGATTAATGGAAATTGTTTTCATAATGAATATAGTCGTTAAGAAATAGTCAATAGATAATTTCATGGTTAATGAATGAAAATTTGTTTTTGTAAAAGAAGAGGAGTCTAATTAGCTTATGGTGATTAGAAAGTATCATTATTTAGTAATTAAAGAAGTTCACATATCATGAAATGCAATCCAAGATGAATGACTCATTTCGCTGATCGACGCAAGCAGATTAGGAGTAATAATGGTGTTAATACTTGTTTGATTTAATTAATATACATCATTGTTTTGCAACGTATTTCAATTTCATTATTGCTTTATCAAAAAGTGTGTTTGGAATCAAAAGATTCGACTTGCTAACCACAAATGATGGGAGGTACCCTTTATTTTATAATTAAACCAATTAATATCAAAAAGAAATGCAATTTAAGATCAAGAACACTATTGTTTGTTGCAATTGAAAGAATTCATGTTATAGACGATTCATGGAAATTGTTTTCATAATGAATATAGTCGTTAAGAAAAAGTCCATAGATAATTTCATCGTTAATGAATGAAAAATAGTTCTTGAAACAAGAAGAGGAGCCTAATTAGCTTAAGGTGATTAGAAAGTCTCATTATTTAGTAATTAAACAAGTTCACATATCATGAAATGCAATCCAAGATGAATGACTCATTTGGCTAATCGATGCAAACAGATTAGGAGTAATAATGGTGTTAATACTTGTTTGATTTAATTAATATACTTCATTGTTTAGCAACATATGTCAATTTCATTA
Organism: Ceriops zippeliana; assembly: GCA_037897445.1. Taxonomy (NCBI): domain Eukaryota; kingdom Viridiplantae; phylum Streptophyta; class Magnoliopsida; order Malpighiales; family Rhizophoraceae; genus Ceriops; species Ceriops zippeliana. The sequence goes on along the minus strand of JBAPLH010000194.1, from coordinate 88,882 downwards.
TTGCTTTAACAAAAAGTGTGTTTGGAATCAAAAGATTTGACTTGGTAACCACGAATGATTCGAGGTACTCTTTATTTTAGAATTAAACCAATTAATATCAATAAGAAATGCAATTTAAGATCAAGAACTCTATTGTTTGTTGCAAGTGAATGAATTCATGTTATAGACGATTCATGGGAATTGTTTTCATAATGAATATAGTTGTTAAGAAAGAGTGAAAATATAATTTCACTGTCAATGGATGAAAAATAGTTCTTGCAATAAGAAGAGGAGCGTAATTAGCTTAAGGTGATTAGAAACGCTCATTATTTAGAAATTAATCAAGTTCACATTAGCACGAAATGCAACCCAAGATGAATGACTCCTTTGGCTGATGGATGTAAACAGATTTGGATTAATAATGGTGTTAATACTTGTTTGATTTAATTAATATACTTCGTTGCTTAGCAACATATGTCAATTTCATTATCCCTTTATCAAAAAGTGTGTTTGGAATCAAAAGATTCGACCTGCTAACCAGAAATAGTGTGAGGCACTCTTTATTTTAGAATTCAACCAATTAATATTAAAAGGAAAAGCAATTCAAGATCAAGAACTCTATTGTTTGCCGCAATTGAATGAATTCATGTTATAGACGATTCATGGAAATTGTTTTCATAATGAATATAGTCGTTAAGAAATAGTCAATAGATAATTTCATGGTTAATGAATGAAAAATAGTTCTTGTAACAAGAAGAGGAGTCTAATTAGCTTAAGGTGATTAGAAAGTATCATTATTTAGTAATTAAACAAGTTCACATATCATGAAATGCAATCCAAGATGAATGACTCATTTCGCTGATCGACGCAAGCAGATTAGGAGTAATAATGGTGTTAATACTTGTTTGATTTAATTAATATACTTCATTGTTTAGCAACATATGTCAATTTCATTATTGCTTTTACAAAAAGTGTGTTTGGAATCAAAAGATTTGACTTGGTAACCACGAATGATGGGAGGTACTCTTTATTTTAGAATTAAACCAATTAATATCAATAAGAAATGCAATTTAAGATCAAGAACTCTATTGTTTGTTGCAAGTGAATGAATTCATGTTATAGACGATTCATGGGAATTGTTTTCATAATGAATATAGTTGTTAAGAAAGAGTGAAAATATAATTTCACTGTCAATGGATGAAAAATAGTTCTTGCAACAAGAAGAGGAGCGTAATTAGCTTAAGGTGATTAGAAACGCTCATTATTTAGAAATTAATCAAGTTCACATTAGCACGAAAATCAAACCAAGATGAATGACTCCTTTGGCTGATGGATGTAAACAAATTTGGAGTAATAATGGTGTTAATACTTATTTGATTTAACTAATATACTTCGTTGTTTAGCAACATATGTCAATTTCATTATCGCTTTATCAAAAAGTGTGTTTGGAATCAAAATATTCGACCTGCTAAATAGAAATGATGAGAGGCACTCTTTATTCTGGAATTCAACCAATCAATATCAATAATAAAAGCAATTCAAGATCAAGAACTCTAACTTTTTGCTGCAATTGAATGAATTCATGTTATAGACGATTAATGGAAATTGTTTTCATAATGAATATAGTCGTTAAGAAATAGTCAATAGATAATTTCATGGTTAATGAATGAAAATTTGTTTTTGTAAAAGAAGAGGAGTCTAATTAGCTTATGGTGATTAGAAAGTATCATTATTTAGTAATTAAAGAAGTTCACATATCATGAAATGCAATCCAAGATGAATGACTCATTTCGCTGATCGACGCAAGCAGATTAGGAGTAATAATGGTGTTAATACTTGTTTGATTTAATTAATATACATCATTGTTTTGCAACGTATTTCAATTTCATTATTGCTTTATCAAAAAGTGTGTTTGGAATCAAAAGATTCGACTTGCTAACCACAAATGATGGGAGGTACCCTTTATTTTATAATTAAACCAATTAATATCAAAAAGAAATGCAATTTAAGATCAAGAACACTATTGTTTGTTGCAATTGAAAGAATTCATGTTATAGACGATTCATGGAAATTGTTTTCATAATGAATATAGTCGTTAAGAAAAAGTCCATAGATAATTTCATCGTTAATGAATGAAAAATAGTTCTTGAAACAAGAAGAGGAGCCTAATTAGCTTAAGGTGATTAGAAAGTCTCATTATTTAGTAATTAAACAAGTTCACATATCATGAAATGCAATCCAAGATGAATGACTCATTTGGCTAATCGATGCAAACAGATTAGGAGTAATAATGGTGTTAATACTTGTTTGATTTAATTAATATACTTCATTGTTTAGCAACATATGTCAATTTCATTATTGCTTTAACAAAAAGTGTGTTTGGAATCAAAAGATTTGACTTGGTAACCACGAATGATTCGAGGTACTCTTTATTTTAGAATTAAACCAATTAATATCAATAAGAAATGCAATTTAAGATCAAGAACTCTATTGTTTGTTGCAAGTGAATGAATTCATGTTATAGACGATTCATGGGAATTGTTTTCATAATGAATATAGTTGTTAAGAAAGAGTGAAAATATAATTTCACTGTCAATGGATGAAAAATAGTTCTTGCAATAAGAAGAGGAGCGTAATTAGCTTAAGGTGATTAGAAACGCTCATTATTTAGAAATTAATCAAGTTCACATTAGCACGAAATGCAACCCAAGATGAATGACTCCTTTGGCTGATGGATGTAAACAGATTTGGATTAATAATGGTGTTAATACTTGTTTGATTTAATTAATATACTTCGTTGCTTAGCAACATATGTCAATTTCATTATCCCTTTATCAAAAAGTGTGTTTGGAATCAAAAGATTCGACCTGCTAACCAGAAATAGTGTGAGGCACTCTTTATTTTAGAATTCAACCAATTAATATTAAAAGGAAAAGCAATTCAAGATCAAGAACTCTATTGTTTGCCGCAATTGAATGAATTCATGTTATAGACGATTCATGGAAATTGTTTTCATAATGAATATAGTCGTTAAGAAATAGTCAATAGATAATTTCATGGTTAATGAATGAAAATTAGTTCTTGTAACAAGAAGAGGAACCTAATTAGCTTAAGGTGATTGGAAAGGCTCATTATTTAGTAATTAAACAAGTTCACATATCATGAAATGCAATCCAAGATGAATGACTCATTTGGCTAATCGATGCAAACAGATTAGGAGTAATAATGGTGTTAATACTTGTTTGATTTAATTAATATACTTCATTGTTTAGCAACATATGTCAATTTCATTATTGCTTTTACAAAAAGTGTGTTTGGAATCAAAAGATTTGACTTGGTAACCACGAATGATGGGAGGTACTCTTTATTTTAGAATTAAACCAATTAATATCAATAAGAAATGCAATTTAAGATCAAGAACTCTATTGTTATTTTGCAAGTGAATGAATTCATGTTATAGACGATTCATGGGAATTGTTTTTCATAATGAATATAGTTGTTAAGAAAGAGTGAAAATATAATTTCACTGTCAATGGATGAAAAATAGTTCTTGCAACAAGAAGAGGAGCGTAATTAGCTTAAGGTGATTAGAAACGCTCATTATTTAGAAATTAATCAAGTTCACATTAGCACGAAATGCAACCCAAGATGAATGACTCCTTTTGGCTGATGGATGTAAACAGATTTGGAGTAATAATGGTGTTAATACTTTTTTGATTTAATTAATATACTTCGTTGCTTAGCAACATATGTCAATTTCATTATCGCTTTATCAAAAAGTATGTTTCGAATTCAAAGATTCAACTTGCTAACTAGAAATGATGGGAGGTACTCTTTATTTTAGAATTCACCCAATTAATATCAATAAAAATGCAATTTAAGATCAAGAACTCTATTGTTTGTTGCAATTGAATGAATTCATATTATAGACGATTCATGGAAATTGTTTTCATAATGAATACAATCGTTAACAAAGAGTCAACATATAATTTCACGATCAATGCATAAAAAATAGTTCTTGTAACAAGAAGGGGAGAGTAATTAGCTTAAGGAGATTACAAATGCTCATTATTTAGGAATTCATCAAGTTCACATTTGCACGAAATGCAACCCAAGATGAATTACTCCTTTGGCTGATGGATGTAAACAGATTTGGAGTAATAATGGTGTTAATACTTGTTTGATTTAATTAATATACTTCGTTGCTTAGCAACATATGTCAATTTCATTATCCCTTTATCAAAAAATGTGTTTGGAATCAAAAGATTCGACCTGCTAACCAGAAATGGTGTGAGACACTCTTTCTTTTAGAATTCAACCAATTAATATTAATAAGAAAAGCAATTCAAGATCAAGAACTCTATTGTTTCCTGCAATTGAATGAATTCATGTTATAGACGATTCATGGAAATTGTTTTCATAATGAATATAGTCGTTAAGAAATAGTCAATAGATAATTTCATGGTTAATGAATGAAAATTAGTTCTTGTAACAAGAAGAGGAACCTAATTAGCTTAAGGTGATTGGAAAGGCTCATTATTTAGTAATTAAACAAGTTCACATATCATGAAATGCAATCCAAGATGAATGACTCATTTGGCTAATCGATGCAAACAGATTAGGAGTAATAATGGTGTTAATACTTGTTTGATTTAATTAATATACTTCATTGTTTAGCAACATATGTCAATTTCATTATTGCTTTTACAAAAAGTGTGTTTGGAATCAAAAGATTTGACTTGGTAACCACGAATGATGGGAGGTACTCTTTATTTTAGAATTAAACCAATTAATATCAATAAGAAATGCAATTTAAGATCAAGAACTCTATTGTTATTTGCAAGTGAATGAATTCATGTTATAGACGATTCATGGGAATTGTTTTCATAATGAATATAGTTGTTAAGAAAGAGTGAAAATATAATTTCACTGTCAATGGATGAAAAATAGTTCTTGCAACAAGAAGAGGAGCGTAATTAGCTTAAGGTGATTAGAAACGCTCATTATTTAGAAATTAATCAAGTTCACATTAGCACGAAATGCAACCCAAGATGAATGACTCCTTTGGCTGATGGATGTAAACAGATTTGGAGTAATAATGGTGTTAATACTTTTTTGATTTAATTAATATACTTCGTTGCTTAGCAACATATGTCAATTTCATTATCGCTTTATCAAAAAGTATGTTTCGAATTCAAAGATTCAACTTGCTAACTAGAAATGATGGGAGGTACTCTTTATTTTAGAATTCACCCAATTAATATCAATAAAAATGCAATTTAAGATCAAGAACTCTATTGTTTGTTGCAATTGAATGAATTCATATTATAGACGATTCATGGAAATTGTTTTCATAATGAATACAATCGTTAACAAAGAGTCAACATATAATTTCACGATCAATGCATAAAAAATAGTTCTTGTAACAAGAAGGGGAGAGTAATTAGCTTAAGGAGATTACAAATGCTCATTATTTAGGAATTCATCAAGTTCACATTTGCACGAAATGCAACCCAAGATGAATTACTCCTTTGGCTGATGGATGTAAACAGATTTGGAGTAATAATGGTGTTAATACTTGTTTGATTTAATTAATATACTTCGTTGCTTAGCAACATATGTCAATTTCATTATCCCTTTATCAAAAAATGTGTTTGGAATCAAAAGATTCGACCTGCTAACCAGAAATGGTGTGAGACACTCTTTCTTTTAGAATTCAACCAATTAATATTAATAAGAAAAGCAATTCAAGATCAAGAACTCTATTGTTTCCTGCAATTGAATGAATTCATGTTATAGACGATTCATGGAAATTGTTTTCATAATGAATATAGTCGTTAAGAAATAGTCAATAGATAATTTCATGGTTAATGAATGAAAATTAGTTCTTGTAACAAGAAGAGGAACCTAATTAGCTTAAGGTGATTGGAAAGGCTCATTATTTAGTAATTAAACAAGTTCACATATCATGAAATGCAATCCAAGATGAATGACTCATTTGGCTAATCGATGCAAACAGATTAGGAGTAATAATGGTGTTAATACTTGTTTGATTTAATTAATATACTTCATTGTTTAGCAACATATGTCAATTTCATTATTGCTTTTACAAAAAGTGTGTTTGGAATCAAAAGATTTGACTTGGTAACCACGAATGATGGGAGGTACTCTTTATTTTAGAATTAAACCAATTAATATCAATAAGAAATGCAATTTAAGATCAAGAACTCTATTGTTATTTGCAAGTGAATGAATTCATGTTATAGACGATTCATGGGAATTGTTTTCATAATGAATATAGTTGTTAAGAAAGAGTGAAAATATAATTTCACTGTCAATGGATGAAAAATAGTTCTTGCAACAAGAAGAGGAGCGTAATTAGCTTAAGGTGATTAGAAACGCTCATTATTTAGAAATTAATCAAGTTCACATTAGCACGAAATGCAACCCAAGATGAATGACTCCTTTGGCTGATGGATGTAAACAGATTTGGAGTAATAATGGTGTTAATACTTGTTTGATTTAATTAATATACTTCGTTGCTTAGCAACATATGTCAATTTCATTATCCCTTTATCAAAAAATGTGTTTGGAATCAAAAGATTTGACCTGCTAACCAGAAATGGTGTGAGACACTCTTTCTTTTAGAATTCAACCAATTAATATTAATAAGAAAAGCAATTCAAGATCAAGAACTCTATTGTTTCCTGCAATTGAATGAATTCATGTTATAGACGATTCATGGAAATTGTTTTCATAATGAATATAGTCGTTAAGAAAAAGTCCATAGATAATTTCATGGTTAATGAATGAAAAATAGTTCTTGTAACAAGAAGAGGAGCCTAATTAGCTTAAGGTGATTAGAAAGTATCATTATTTAGTAATTAAACAAGTTCACATATCATGAAATGCAATCCAAGATGAATGACTCATTTCGCTGATCGACGCAAGCAGATTAGGAGTAATAATGGTGTTAATACTTGTTTGATTTAATTAATATACATCATTGTTTTGCAACATATCTCAATTTCATTATTGCTTTATCAAAAAGTGTGTTTGGAATCAAAAGATTTGACTTGCTAACCACAAAAGATGGGAGGTACCCTTTATTTTAGAATTAAACCAATTAATATCAAAAAGAAATGCAATTTAAGATCAAGAACACTATTGTTTGTTGCAATTGAATGAATTCATGTTATAGACGATTCATGGAAATTGTTTTCATAATGAATATAGTCGTTAAGAAAAAGTCCATAGATAATTTCATGGTTAATGAATGAAAAATAGTTTTTGTAAGAAGAAGAGGTGCCTAATTAGCTTAAGGTGATTAGAAAGTCTCATTATTGAGTAATTAAACAAGTTCACATATCATGAAATGCAATCCAAGATGAATGACTCATTTGGCTAATCGATGCAAACAGATTAGGAGTAATAATGGTGTTAATACTTGTTTGATTTAATTAATATACTTCATTGTTTAGCAACATATGTCAATTTCATTATTGCTTTAACAAAAAGTGTGTTTGGAATCAAAAGATTTGACTTGGTAACCACGAATGATTCGAGGTACTCTTTATTTTAGAATTAAACCAATTAATATCAATAAGAAATGCAATTTAAGATCAAGAACTCTATTGTTTGTTGCAAGTGAATGAATTCATGTTATAGACGATTCATGGGAATTGTTTTCATAATGAATATAGTTGTTAAGAAAGAGTGAAAATATAATTTCACTGTCAATGGATGAAAAATAGTTCTTGCAATAAGAAGAGGAGCGTAATTAGCTTAAGGTGATTAGAAACGCTCATTATTTAGAAATTAATCAAGTTCACATTAGCACGAAATGCAACCCAAGATGAATGACTCCTTTGGCTGATGGATGTAAACAGATTTGGATTAATAATGGTGTTAATACTTGTTTGATTTAATTAATATACTTCGTTGCTTAGCAACATATGTCAATTTCATTATCCCTTTATCAAAAAGTGTGTTTGGAATCAAAAGATTCGACCTGCTAACCAGAAATAGTGTGAGGCACTCTTTATTTTAGAATTCAACCAATTAATATTAAAAGGAAAAGCAATTCAAGATCAAGAACTCTATTGTTTGCCGCAATTGAATGAATTCATGTTATAGACGATTCATGGAAATTGTTTTCATAATGAATATAGTCGTTAAGAAATAGTCAATAGATAATTTCATGGTTAATGAATGAAAATTAGTTCTTGTAACAAGAAGAGGAACCTAATTAGCTTAAGGTGATTGGAAAGGCTCATTATTTAGTAATTAAACAAGTTCACATATCATGAAATGCAATCCAAGATGAATGACACATTTGGCTGATGGACGCAATCAAATTTAGAATAATAATGGTGTTAATACTTGTTTGATTTATTATTTAGCAACATATATCAATTTCATTATCGCTTTATCAAAAAGTATGTTTCGAATCCCAAGATTCGACTTGCTAACCTCAAATGATGGGAGGTACTCTTTATTTTAGAATTCAACCAATTAATATAATTAAAATTGCAATTTAAGATCAAGAACTCTATTGTTTGTTGCAATTGAATGAATTCATGTTATAGACGATTCATGGAAATTGTTTTCATAATGAATATCATCGTTAAGAAAGAGTCAACATATAATTTAACGGTCAATGCATGAAAAATAGTTCTTGTAATAAGAAGGGGAGCGGAATTAGCTTAAGGTGATTACAAATGCTCATTATTTAGGAATTAATCAAGTTCACATTGCACGAAATGCAAACCAAGATGAATGACTCATTTGGCTGATGGATGTAAACAGATTTGGAGTAATAATGGTGTTAATACTTGTTTGATTTAATTAATATACTTCATTGCTTAGCAACATATGTTAATTTCATTATCCCATTATCAAAAAGTGTGTTTGGAATCAAAAGATTCGACCTGCTAACCAGAAATGGTGTGAGGCACTGTTTATTTTAGAATTCAACCAATTAATATTAATAAGAAAAGCAATTCAAGATCAAGAACTCTATTGTTTGCTGCAATTGAATTAATTCATGTTATAGACGATTCATGGAAATTGTTTTCATAATGAATATAGTCGTTAAGAAAAAGTCCACAGATAATTTCATGGTTAATGAATGAAAAATAGTTCTTGTAACAAGAAGAAGAGCCTAATTAGCTTAAGCTGATTAGAAAGTCTCATTATCTAGTAATTAAACAAGTTCACATATCATGAAATGCAATCCAAGATGAATGACTCATTTGGCTGATCGATGCAAACAGATTTGGAGTAATAATGGTGTTAATACTTGTTTGATTTAATTAATATACTTCATTGTTTAGCAACATATGTCAATTTCATTATTGCTTTATCAAAAAGTGTGTTTGGAATCAAAAGATTCGACTTGGTAACACGAAAGATGGGAGGTACTCTTTATTTTAGAATTAAACCAATTAATATTAATAAGAAATGCAATTTAAGATCAAGAACTCTATTGTTTGTTGCAATTGAATGAATTCATGTTATAGACGATTCATGGGAATTTTTTTCATAATGAATATAGTTGTTAAGCTAGAATCAACATATAATTTCACTGTCAATGCATGAGAAATAGTTCGTGTAACAAGAAGAGGAGCGTAATTAGCTTAAGGTGATTAGAAACGCTCATTATTTAGAAAGTAATCAAGTTGACATTAGCACGAAATGCAACCCAAGATGAATGACTCTTTTGGCTGATCGATGTAAATAGATTTGGAGTAATAATGGTGTTAATACTTGTTTGATTTAATTAATATACTACGTTGCTTAGCAACATATGTCAATTTCATTATCCCTTTATCAAAAAATGTGTTTGGAACCAAAAGATTCGACCTGCTAACCAGAAATGGTGTGAGGCACTCTTTATTTTAGAATTCAACCAATTAATATTAATAAGAAAAGCAATTCAAGATCAAGAACTCTATTGTTTGTTGCAATTGAATGAATTCATGTTATAGACGATTCATGGAAATTTTTTTCATAATGAATATAGTCGTTAAGAAATGGTCAAGAGATAATTTCATGGTTAATGAATGAAAAATAGTTCTTGTATGAAGAAGAGGGACCAAATTAGCTTAAGGTGATTAGAAACCCTCATTATTTAGAAATTAAACAAGTTCACATATCATGAAATGCAATCCAAGATGAATGATACATTTGGCTGATGGACGCAATTAGATTTGGAGTAATAATGGTGTTAATACTTGTTTGATTTATTATTTAGCAACATATGTCAATTTAATTATCGCTTTATCAAAAAGTATATTTCGAATCCAAAGATTCGACTTGCTAACCACAAATGATGGGAGGTACTCTTTATTTTAGAATTCAACCAATTAATATCTAGAAAAATGCAATTTAAGATCAAGAACTCTATTACTTATTGCAATTGAATGAATTCATGTTATAGACGATTCATGGAAATTGTTTTCATAATGAATATCATCGTTAAGAAAGAGTCAACATATAATTTAACGGTCAATGCATGAAAAATAGTTCTTGTAATAAGAAGGGGAGCGGAATTAGCTTAAGGTGATTACAAATGCTCATTATTTAGGAATTAATCAAGTTCACATTGCACGAAATGCAAACCAAGATGAATGACTCATTTGGCTGATGGATGTAAACAGCTTTGGAGTAATAATGGTGTTAATACTTGTTTGATTTAATTAATATACTTCATTGCTTAGCAACATATGTCAATTTCATTATCCCATTATCAAAAAGTGTGTTTGGAATCAAAAGATTCGACCTGCTAACCAGAAATGGTGTGAGGCACTGTTTATTTTAGAATTCAACCAATTAATATTAATAAGAAAAGCAATTCAAGATCAAGAACTCTATTGTTTGCTGCAATTGAATTAATTCATGTTATAGACGATTCATGGAAATTGTTTTCATAATGAATATAGTCGTTAAGAAAAAGTCCACAGATAATTTCATGGTTAATGAATGAAAAATAGTTCTTGTAACAAGAAGAAGAGCCTAATTAGCTTAAGCTGATTAGAAAGTCTCATTATCTAGTAATTAAACAAGTTCACATATCATGAAATGCAATCCAAGATGAATGACTCATTTGGCTGATCGATGCAAACAGATTTGGAGTAATAATGGTGTTAATACTTGTTTGATTTAATTAATATACTTCATTGTTTAGCAACATATGTCAATTTCATTATTGCTTTATCAAAAAGTGTGTTTGGAATCAAAAGATTCGACTTGGTAACACGAAAGATGGGAGGTACTCTTTATTTTAGAATTAAACCAATTAATATTAATAAGAAATGCAATTTAAGATCAAGAACTCTATTGTTTGTTGCAATTGAATGAATTCATGTTATAGACGATTCATGGGAATTGTTTTCATAATGAATATAGTTGTTAAGCTAGAATCAACATATAATTTCACTGTCAATGCATGAAAAATAGTTCCTGTAACAAGAAGAGGAGCATAATTAGCTTAAGGTGATTAGAAACGCTCATTATTTAGAAAGTAATCAAGTTCACATTAGCACGACATGCAACACAAGATGAATGACACTTTTGGCTGATCGATGTAAATAGATTTGGAGTAATAATTGTGTTAATACTTGTTTGATTTAATTAATATACTTCGTTGCTTAGCAACATATGTCAATTTCAGTATCCCTTTATCAAAAAATGTGTTTGGAACCAAAAGATTCGACCTGCTAACCAGAAATGGTGTGAGGCACTCTTTATTTTAGAATTCAACCAATTAATATTAAGAAGAAAAGCAATTCAAGATCAAGAACTCTATTGTTTGCTGCAATTGAATGAATTCATGTTATAGACGATTCATGGAAATTGTTTTCATAATGAATATAGTCGTTAAGAAATGGTCAAGAGATAATTTCATGGGTAATGAATGAAAAATAGTTCTTGTATGAAGAAGAGGGACCAAATTAGCTTAAGGTGATTAGAAAGCCTCATTATTTAGTAATTAAACAAGTTCACATATCATGAAATGCAATCCAAGATGAATGATACATTTGGCTGATGGACGCAATTTGATTTGGAGTAATAATGGTGTTAATACTTGTTTGATTTATTATTTAGCAACATATGTCAATTTAATTATCGCTTTATCAAAAAGTATATTTCGAATCCAAAGATTCGACTTGCTAACCACAAATGATGGGAGGTACTCTTTATTTTAGAATTCAACCAATTAATATCTATAAAAATGCAATTTAAGATCAAGAACTCTATTACTTATTGCAATTGAATGAATTCATGTTATAGACGATTCATGGAAATTGTTTTCATAATGAATATCATCGTTAAGAAAGAGTCAACATATAATTTCACGGGCAATGCATGAAAAATAGTTGTTGTAACAAGAAGGGGAGAGTAATTAGCTTATGGTGATTACTAATGCTCATTATTTAGGAATTATTCAAGTTCACATTTGCACGAAATGTGAACCAAGATGAATGACTCCTTTGGCTGATGGATGTAAACAGATTTGGAGTAATAATGGTGTTAATACTTGTTTGATTTAATTAATATACTTCGTTACTTAGCAACATATGTCAATTTCATTATCCCTTTATCAAAAAGTGTGTTTGGAATCAAAAGATTCGACCTGCTAACCAGAAATGGTGTGAGGCACTCTTTATTTTAGAATTCAACCAATTAATATTAATAAGAAAAGCAATTCAAGATCAAGAACTCTATTGTTTGCTGCAATTGAATGAATTCATGTTATAGATGATTCATGGAAACTGTTTTCATAATGAATATAGTCGTTAAGAAATAGTCCATAGATAATTTCATGGTTAATGAATGAAAAATAGTTCTTGTAACAAGAAGAGGAGTCTAATTAGCTTAAGGTGATTAGAAAGTATCATTATTTAGTAATTAAACAAGTTCACATATCATGAAATGCAATCCAAGATGAATGACTCATTTTGCTGATCGACGCAAGCAGATGAGGAGTAATAATGGTGTTAATACTTGTTTGATTTAATTAATATACTTCATTGTTTAGCAACATATGTCAATTTCATTATTGCTTTATCAAAAAGTGTGTTTGGAATCAAAAGATTCGACTTGGTAACCACGAATGATGGGAGGTACTCTTTATTTTAGAATTAAACCAATTAATATCAATAAGAAACGCAATTTAAGATCAAGAACACTATTGCTTGTTGCAATTGAATGAATTCATGTTATAGATGATTCATGGAAATTGTTTTCATAATGAATATAGTCGTTAAGAAATAGTCAAGAGATAATTTCATGGTTAATGAATGAAAAATAGTTCTTGCAACAAGAAGAGGAACCTAATTAGCTTAAGGTGATTAGAAAGCCTCATTATTTAGTAATTAAACAAGTTCACATATCATGAAATGCAATCCAAGATGAATGACACATTTGGCTGATGGACGCAAACAGATTTGGAGTAATAATGGTGTTAATACTTGTTTGATTTAACTAATATACTTCGTTGTTTAGCAACTTATGTCAATTTCATTATCGCTTTATCAAAAAGGGTGTTTGGAATCAAAATATTCGACCTGCTAAATAGAAATGATGAGAGGCACTCTTTATTCTGGAATTCAACCAATTAATATTAATAAGAAAACCAATTCAAGATCAAGAACTCTATTTTTGCTGCAATTGAATGAATTCATGGTATAGACGATTAATGGAAATTGTTTTCATAATGAATATAGTCATTAAGAAATAGTCAATAGATAATTTCATGGTTAATGAATGAAAAATAGTTTTTGTAAAAGAAGAGGAGTCTAATTAGCTTATGGTGATTAGAAAGTATCATTATTTAGTAATTAAACAAGTTCACATATCATGAAATGCAATTCAAGATGAATGACTCATTTCGCTGATCGACGCAAGCAGATTAGGAGTAATAATGGTGTTAATACTTGTTTGATTTAATTAATATACTTCGTTGCTTAGCAATATATGTCAATTTCATTATCCCTTTATCAAAAAGTGTGTTTGGAATCAAAAGATTCGACCTGCTAACCAGAAGTGGTCTGAGGCACTCTTTATTTTAGAATTCAACCAATTAATATTAATAAGAAAAGCAATTCAAGATCAAGAACTCTATTGTTTGCTGCAATTGAATGAATTCATGTTATAGACGATTCATGGAAATTGTTTTCGTAATGAATATAGTCGTTAAGAAATAGTCAATAGATAATTTCATGGTAAATGAATGAAAAATAGTTCTTGTAACAAGAAGAGGAGCCTAATTAGCTTAAGGTGATTAGAAAGTCTCATTATTTAGTAATTAAACAAGTTCACATATCATGAAATGCAATCCAAGATGAATGACTCATTTGGCTGATCGATGCAAACAGATTAGGAGTAATAATGGTTTTAATACTTGTTAGATTTAATTAATATACTTCATTGTTTAGCAACATATGTCAATTTCATTATTGCTTTATCAAAAAGTGTGTTTGGAATCAAAAGATTCGACTTGGTAACCACGAATGATGGGAGGTACTCTTTATTTTAGAATTAAACCAATTAATATCAATAAGAAACGCAATTTAAGATCAAGAACTCTATTGTTTGTTGCAATTGAATAAATTCATGTTATAGACGATTCATGGGAATTGTTTTCATAATGAATATAGTTGTTAAGAAAGAGTCAACATATAATTTCACTGTCAATGCATGAAAAATAGTTCTTGTAACAAGAAGAGGAGCGTAATTAGCTTAAGGTGATTAGAAACGCTCATTATTTAGAAATTAATCAAGTTCACATTAGCACGAAAAGCAAACCAAGATGAATGACTCCTTTGGCTAATGGATGTAAACAGATTTGGAGTAATAATGGTGTTAATACTTGTTTGATTTAACTAATATACTTCGTTGTTTAGCAACATATGTCAATTTCATTATCGCTTTATCAAAAAGTGTGTTTGGAATCAAAATATTCGACCTGCTAAATAGAAATGATGAGAGGCACTCTTTATTCTAGAATTCAACCAATCAATATCAATAAGAAAAGCAATTCAAGATCAAGAACTCTAACTTTTTGCTGCAATTGAATGAATTCATGTTATAGACGATTAATGGAAATTGTTTTCATAATGAATATAGTCGTTAATAAATCGTCAATAGATAATTTCATGGTTAATGAATGAAAAATTGTTTTTGAAAAAGAAGAGGAGTCTAATTAGCTTATGGTGATTAGAAAATATCATTATTTAGTAATTAAACAAGTTCACATATCATGACATGCAATCCAAGATGAATGACTCATTTCGCTGATCGACGCAAGCAGATTAGGAGTAATAATGGTGTAAATACTTGTTTGATTTAATTAATATACATCATTGTTTTGCAACATATCTCAATTTCATTATTGCTTTATCAAAAAGTGTGTTTGGAATCAAAAGATTCGACTTGCTAACCACAAATGATGGGAGGTACTCTTTATTTTAGAATTAAACCAATTAATATAAAAAGAAATGCAATTTAAGATCAAGAACACTATTGTTTGTTGCAATTGAATGAATTCATGTTATAGACGATTCATGGAAATTGTTTTCATAATGAATATAATCGTTAAGAAATTGTCAAGAGATAATTTCATGGTTAATGAATGAAAAATAGTTCTTGTAACAAGAAGAGGAACCTAATTAGCTTAAGGTGATTAGAAAGCCTCATTATTTAGTAATTAAACAGGTTCACATATCATGAAATGCAATCCAAGATGAATGACACATTTGGCTGATGGACGCAAACAGATTTGGAGTAATAATGGTGTTAATACTTGTTTGATTTAATTAATATACATCATTATTTTGCAACATATGTCAATTTCATTATCGCTTTATCAAAAAGTATGTTTCGAATCCAAAGATTCAACTTGCTAACTGGAAATGATGGGATGTAATCTTTATTTTAGAATTCACCCAATTAATATCAATAAAAATGCAATTTAAGATCAAGAACTCTATTGTTTGTTGCAATTGAATGAATTCATATTATAGACGATTCATGGAAATTGTTTTCATAATGAATATCATCGTTAACAAAGAGTCAACATATAATTTCACGGGCAATGCATAAAAAATAGTTCTTGTAACAAGAAGGGGAGAGTAATTAGCTTAAGGATATTACAAATGCTCATTATTTACGAATTCATCAAGTTCACATTTGCACGAAATGCAACCCAAGATGAATTACTCCTTTGGCTGATGGATGTAAACAGATTTGGAGTAATAATGGTGTTAATACTTGTTTGATTTAATTAATATACTTCGTTGCTTAGCAACATATGTCAATTTCATTATCCCTTTATCAAAAAATGTGTTTGGAATCAAAAGATTCGACCTGCTAACCAGAAATGGTGTGAGACACTCTTTCTTTTAGAATTCAACCAATTAATATTAATAAGAAAAGAAATTCAAGATCAAGAACTCTATTGTTTCCTGCAATTGAATGAATTCATGTTATGGACGATTCATGGAAATTGTTTTCATAATGAATATAGTCGTTAAGAAAAAGTCCATAGATAATTTCATGGTTAATGAATGAAAATTAGTTCTTGTAATAAGAAGAGCAGCCTAATTAGCTTAAGGTGATTAGAAAGTCTCATTATTTAGTAATTAAACAAGTTCACATATCATGAAATGCAATCCAAGATGAATGACACATTTGGCTGATGGACTCAATCAGATTTGGAGTAATAATGGTGTTAATACTTGTTTGATTTATTATTTAGCAACATATGTCAATTTCATTATCGCTTTATCGAAAAGTATGTTTCGAATCCAAAGATTCGACTTGCTAACCTCAAATGATGGGAGGTACTCCTTATTTTAGAATTCAACCAATTAATTTTAATAAGAAAAGCAATTGAAGATCAAGAACTCTATTGGTTGCTGCAATTGAATGAATTCACGTTATAGACGATTCATGGAAATTGTTTTCATAATGAATATAGTCGTTAAGAAAAATTCCATAGATAATTTCATGGTTAATCAATGAAAAATAGTTCTTGTAACAAGAAGAGGAGCCTAATTAGCTTAAGGTGATTAGAAAGTCCCATAATTTAGTAATTAAACAAGTTCATATATCAAGAAATGCAATCCAAGTTGAATGACTCATTTGGCTGATCGATGCAAACAGATTAGGAATAATAATGGTGTTAATACTTGTCTGATTTAATTAATATACTTCCTTGTTTAGCAACATATGTCAATTTCATTATCGCTTTATCAAAAAGTGTGTTTGGAATCAAATTATTCGACCTGCTAAATAGAAATGATGGGAGGCACTCTTTATTCTAGAATTCAACCAATTAATATCAATAAGAAAAGCAATTCAAGATCAAGAACTCTATTGTTTTCTACAATTGAATGAATTCATGTTATAGATGATTGATGGAAATTGTTTTCATAATGAATATAGTCGTTAAGAAATAGTCAGTAGATAATTTTATGGTTAATGAATGAAAAATAGTTGTTGTAACAAGAAGAGGAGTCTACTTAGCTGATGGTAATTAGAAAGTATCATTATTTAGTAATTAAACAAGTTCACATATCATGAAATGCAATCCAAGATGAATCACTCATTTCGCTGATCGACGCTAGCAGATTAGGAGTAATAATGGTGTTAATACTTGTTTGATTTAATTAATATACATCATTGTTTTGCAACATATGTCAATTTCATTATTGCTTTATCATAAAGTGTGTTTGGAATCAAAAGATTCGACTTGGTAACCACGAATGATGGGAGGTACTCTTTATTTTAGAATTAAACCAATTAATATCAATAAGAAGTGCAATTTAAGATCAAGAACTCTATTGTTTGTTGCAATTGAATGAATTCATCTTATAGACGATTCATGGAAATTGTTTTCATAATGAATATAGTCGTTAAGAAATAGTCAAGAGATAATTTCATGGTTAATGAATGAAAAATAGTTCTTGTAACAAGAAGAGGAACCTAATTAGCTTAAGGTGATTCGAAAGCCTCATTATTTAGTAATTAAACAAGTTCACATATCAAGAAATGCAATCAAAGATGAATGACACATTTGGCTGATGGACGCAATCAGATTTGGAGTAATAATGGTGTTAATACTTGTTTGATTTATTATTTAGCAACATATGTCAATTTCATTATCGCTTTATCAAAAACTATGTTTCGAATTGAAAGATTTGACTTGCTAACCACAAATGATGGGAGGTACACTTTATTTTAGAATTCAACCAATTAATATCAATAAAAATCAATTTAACATCAAGAACTCTATTGTTTGTTGCAATTGAATGAATTCATGTTATAGACGATTAATGGAAATTGTTTTCCTAATGAATATAGACTTTAAGAAATAGTCAATAGATAATCTCATGTTTAATGAATGAAAAATAGTTCTTGTAACAAGAAGAGGAGTCTAATTAGCTTATGGTGATTAGAAAGTATCATTATTTAGTAATTAAACAATTTCACATATCATGAAATGCAATCCAAGATGAATCACTCTTTTCGCTGATCGAGGCAAGCAGATTAGGAGTAATAATGGTGTTAATACTTGTTTGATTTATTGTTTAGCAACATATGTCAATTTCATTATTGCTTTATCAAAAAGTGTGTTTGGAATCAAAAGATTCGACTTGGTAACCACGAATGAAGGGAGGTACTCTTTATTTTAGAATTAAACCAATTAATATCAATAAGAAATGCAATTTAAGATCAAGAACTCTATTATTTGTTGCAATTGAATGAATTCATGTTATAGGCGATTCATGGAAATTGTTTTCATAATGAATATAGTTGTTAAGAAAGAGTCAACATATAATTTCACTGTCAATGGATGAAAAATAGTTCTTGTAACAAGAAGAGGAGCGTAATTAGCTTAAGGTGATTAGAAACGCTCATTATTTAGAAATTAATCAAGTTCACATTAGCACGAAATGCAAAACAAGATGAATGAATCCTTTGGCTGATGGATGTAAACAGATTTGGCGTAATAATGGTGTTAATACTTGTTTGATTTAACTACTATACTTCATTGTTTAGCAACATATGTCAATTTCATTATCGCTTTATCAAAAACTGTGTTTGGAATCAAAATATTCGACCTGCTAAATAGAAATGATGGGAGGCACTCTTTATTCTAGAATTCAACCAATTAATATCAATAAGAAAAACAATTCAAGATGAAGAACTCTATCTTTTTCTGCAATTGAATGAATTCATGTTATAGACGATTGATGGAAATTGTTTTCGTAATGAATATAGTCGTTAAGAAATAGTCAATATATAATTTTATGGTTAATGAATGAAAAATAGTTGTTGTAACAAGAAGAGGAGTCTACTTAGCTGATGGTAATTAGAAAGTATCATTATTTAGTAATTAGACAAGTTCACATATCATGGAATGCAATCCAAGAAGAATCACTCATTTTGCTGACCGACGCAAGCAGATTAGGAGTAATAATGGTGTTAATACTTGTTTGATTTAATTAATATACATCATTGTTTTGCAACATATGTCAATTTCATTATTGCTTTATCATAAAGTGTGTTTGGAATCAAAGGATTTGACTTGGTAACCACGAATGATGGGAGGTACTCTTTATTTTAGAATTAAACCAATTAATATCAATAAGAAGTGCAATTTAAGATCAAGAACTCTATTATTTGTTGCAATTGAATGAATTTATCTTATAGATGATTCATGGAAATTGTTTTCATAATGAATATAGTCGTTAAGAAATAGTCAAGAGATAATTTCATGGTTAATGAATGAAAACTAGTTCTTGTAACAAGAAGAGGAACCTAATTAGCTTAAGGTGATTAGAAAGCCTCATTATTTAGTAATTTAACAAGTTCACATATCAATAAATGCAATCCAAGATTAATGACACATTTGGCTGATGGACGCAATCAGATTTGGAGTAATAATGGTGTTAATATTTGTTTGATTTATTATTTAGCAACATATGTCAATTTCATTATCGCTTTATCAAAAAGTATGTTTCGAATCCAAAGATTCGACTTGCTAACCACAAATGATGGGAGGTACTCTTTATTTTAGAATTCAACCAATTAATATCAATAAAAATGCAATTTAAGATCAAGAACTCTATTGTTTGTTGCAATTGAATGAATTCATGTTATAGACGATTCATGGAAATAGTTTTCATAATGAATATCATCGTTAAGAAAGAGTCAACACATAATTTAACGGTCAATGCATGAAAAATAGTTCTTGTAACAAGAAGGGGAGCGTAATTAGCTTAAGGTGATTACAAATGCTCATTATTTAGGAATTAATCAAGTTCACATTTGCACGAAATGCAAACCAAGATGAATGACTCCTTTGGCTGATGGATGTAAACAGATTTGGAGTAATAATGGTGTTAATACTTGTTTGATTTAATTAATATACTTCGTTGCTTAGCAACATATGTCAATTTCATTATCCCTTTATCAAAAAGTGTGTTTGGAATCAAAAGATTCGACCTGCTAACCAGAAATGGTGTGAGGCATTCTTTATTTTAGAATTCAACCAATTAATATTAATAAGAAAAGCAATTCAAGATCAAGAACTCTATTGTTTGCTGCAATTGAATGAATTCATGTAATAGACGATTCATGGAAATTGTTTTCATAATGAATATAGACGTTAAGAAATAGTCCATAGATAATTTCATGGTTAATGAATGAAAAGTAGTTCTTGTAACAAGAAGAGGAGCCTAATTAGCTTAAGTTGATTAGAAAGTCTCATTATTTAGTAATTAAACAAGTTCACATATCATGAAATGCAATCCAAGATGAATGACTCATTTGGCTGATCGATGCAAACAGATTAGGAGTAATAATGGTGTTAATACTTTTTTGATTTAATTAATATACTTCCTTGTTTAGCAACATATGTCAATTTCATTATTGCTTTATCAAAAAGTGTGTTTGGAATCAAAAGATTCGAGTTGGTAACCACGAATGAACGGAGGTACTCTTTATTTTAGAATTGAACCAATTAATATCAATAAGAAATGCAATTTAAGATCAAGAACTCTATTGTTTGTTGCAACTGAATGAATTCATGTTATAGACGATTCATGAAAATTGTTTTCATAATGAATATAGTTGTTAAGAAAGAGTCAACATATAATTTCACTGTCAATGGATGAAAAATAGTTCTTGTAACATGAAGAGTAGCGTAATTAGCTTAAGGTGATAAGAAACGCTCATTATTTAGAAATTAATCAAGTTCACATTAGCACGAAATGCAAACCAAAATGAATGACTCCTTTGGCTGATGTATGTAAACATATTTGGAGTAATAATGGTGTTAATACTTGTTTGATTTAACTTATATACTTCGTTGTTTAGCAACATATGTCAATTTCATTATCGCTTTATCAAAAAGTGTGTTTGGAATCAAAATATTCGACCTGCTAAATAGAAATGATGGGAGGCACTCATTAATCTAGAATTCAACCAATTAATATCAATAAGAAATGCAATTCAAGATCAAGAACTCTATTGTTTTTTGCAATTGAATGAATTCATGATATAGACGATTAATGGAAATTTTTTTCATAATGAATATAGTCGTTAAGAAATAGTCAAAAGATAATTTCATGGTTAATGAATGAAAAATAGTTCTTGTAACAAGAAGAGGAGTCTAATTAGCTTATGGTGATTGGAAAGTATCATTATTTAGAAATAAAACAATTTCACATATTATGAAATGCTATCCAAGATGAATCACTCATTTCGCTGATCGACGCAAGCCGATTAGGAGTAATAATGGTGTTAATACTTGTTTGATTTAATTAATATACTTCGTTGCTTAGCAACATATCTCAATTTCATTATCCCTTTATCAAAAAGTGTGTTTGGAATCAAAAGATTCGACCTGCTAACCAGAAATGGTGTGAGGCACTCTTTATTTTAGAATTCAACCAATTAATATTAAAAAGAAAAGCAATTCAAGATCAAGAACTCTATTGTTTGCGGCAATTGAATGAATTCATGTTATAGACGATTCATGGAAATTGTTTTCATAATGAATATAGTCGTTAAGAAATAGTCCATAGATAATTTGATGGTTAATGAATGAAAAATAGTTCTTGTAACAAGAAGAGGAGCCTAATAAGCTTAAGGTGATTAGAAAGTCTCATTATTTAGTAATTAAACAAGTTCACATATCATAAAATGCAATCCAAGATGAATGACTCATTTGGCCGATCGATGCAAATAGATTAGGAGTAATAATGGTGTTAATACTTGTTTGATTTAATTAATATACTTCATTGTTTAGCAACATATGTCAATTTCATTTTTGCTTTATCAAAAAGTGTGTTTGGAATCAAAACATTCGACTTGGTAACCACGAATGATGGGAGGTACTCTTTATTTTAGAATTAAACCAATTAATATCAATAAGAAATGCAATTTAAGATCAAGAACTATATTGTTTGTTGCAACTGAATGAATTCATGTTATAGACGATTCATGGAAATTGTTTTCATAATGAATATAGTTGTTAAGAAAGAGTCAACATATAATTTCACGGTCAATGCATGAAAAACAGTTCTTGTAACAAGAAGAGGAACCTAATTAGCTTAAGGTGATTAGAAACGCTCATTTTTTTGAAATTAATCAAGTTCACATTAGCACGAAATGCAAACCAAGATGAATGACTTCTTTGGCTGATGGATGTAAACAGATTAGGAGTAATAATGGTGTTAATACTTGTTTTATTTAATTAATATACTTCATTGTTTAACAACATATGTCAATTTCTTTATTGCTTTATCAAAAAGTGTGTTTGGAATCAAAACATTCGACTTGGTAACCACGAATGATGGGAGGTACTCTTTATTTTACAATTAAACCAATTAATATCAATAAGAAATGCAATTTAAGATCAAGAACTCTATTGTTTGTTGCAACTGAATGAATTTATGTTATAGACGATTCATGGAAATTGTTTTCATAATGAATATAGTTGTTAAGAAAGAGTCAACATATAATTTCACTGTCAATGCATGAAAACTAGTTCTTGTAACAAGAAGAGGAGCGTAATTAGCTTAAGGTGATTAGAAACGCTCATTATTTCGAAATTAATCAAGTTCACATTAGCACGAAATGCAAACCAAGATGAATGACTCCTTTGGCTGATGGATGGATGTAAATAGATTTGGAGTAAATAGATTTGGAATCAAAATATTCGACCTACTAAATAGAAATGATGGGAGGCACTCTTTATTCTAGAATTCAACCAATTAATATCAATAAGAAAAGCAATTCAAGATCAAGAACTCTATTTTTTGCTGCAATTGAATGAATTCATGTTATAGACGATTAAGGGAAATTGTTTTGATAACGAATATAGTCTTTAAGAAATAGTCAATAGATAATTTCATGGTTAATGAATGAAAAATAGTTCTTGTATTAAGAAGAGGAGTCTAATTAGCTTATGGTGATTAGAAAGTATCATTATTTAGTAATTAAACAAGCTCACATATCATGAAATGCAATCTAAGATGAATCACTCATTTCACTGATCGACGCAAGCAGAGATTAGGAGTAATAATGGTGTTAATACTTGTTTGATTTAACTAATATACATCATTGTTTTGCAACATATGTCAATTTCATTATTGCTCTATCAAAAAGTGTGTTTTGGAATCAAAAGATTCGACTTGCTAACCACAAATGATGGGAGGTACTCTTTATTTTAGAATCAAACCAATTAATATCAAAAAGAAATGCAATTTAAGATCAAGAACTCTATTGTTTGTTGCAATTGAATGAATTCATGTTATCGACGATTCATGGAAATTGTTTTCATAAGTAATATAGTCGTTAAGAAATAGTCAAGAGATAATTTCATGGTTAATGAATGAAAAATAGTTCTTCTAACAAGAAGAGGAACCTAATTAGCTTAAGGTGATTAGAAAGCCTCATTATGTAGTAATTAAACAAGTTCACATATCATGAAATGCAATCCAAGATGAATGACTCATTAGGATGATCGATGCAAATAGATTATAAGTAATAATGGTGTTAATACTTGTTTGATTTAATTAATATACTTCGTTGCTTAGCAACATATGTCAATTTCATTATGCCGTTATCAAAAAGTGTGTTTGGAATCAAAAGATTCGACCTGCTAACCAGAAATGGTGTGAGGCACTCTTTATCTTTGAATTCAACCAATTAATATTAACAAGAAAGGCAATTCAAGATCAACTCTATTGTTTGCTGCAATTGAATGAATTCATGTTATAGACGATAGATGGAAATTGTTTTCATAATGAATATAGTCGTTAAGAAATAGTCCATAGATAATTTCATGGTTAATGAATGAAAAATAGTTCTTGTAACAAGAAGAGGAGCCTAATTAGCTTAAGGTGATTAGAAAGTCTCATTATTTAGTAATTAAACAAGTTCACATATCATGAAATGCAATCCAAGATGAATGACTCATTTGGCTTATCGATGCAAACAGATTAGGAGTAATAATGGTGTTAATACTTGTTTGATTTAATTTATATACATCATTGTTTTGCAACATATGTCAATTTCATTATTGCTCTATCAAAAAGTGTGTTTGGAATCAAAAGATTCGACTTGCTAACCACAAATGATGGGAGGTACTCTTTATTTTAGAATTCAACCAATTAATATCAAAAAAAAAAAATGCAATTTAAGATCAAGAATGCTATTGTTTGTTGCAATTGAATGAATTCATGTTATAGACGATTCATGGAAATTGTTTTCATAATGAATATAGTCGTTAAGAAATAGTTAAAGAGATAATTTCATGGTTAATGAATGAAAAATAGTTCTTGTAACAAGAAGAGGAACCTAATTAGCTTAAGGTGATTAGAAAGCCTCATTATATAGTAATTAAACGAGTTCAGATATCATGAAATGCAATCCAAGATGAATGACTCATTAGGATGATCGATGCAAATAGATTAGGAGTAATAATGGTGTTAATACTTGTTTGATTTAATTAATTAATATACTTCGTTGCTTAGCAATATATGTCAATTTCATTATCCCTTTATCAAAAAGTGTGTGTTTGGAATCAAAAGATTCGACCTGCTAACCAGAAATGGTGTGAGGGCACTCTCTTTATTTTAGAATTCAACCAATTAATATTAACAAGAAAGGCAATTCAAGATCAACACTATTGTTTGCTGTAATTGAATGAATTAATGTTATAGACGATAGATGGAAATTTGTTTTCATAATGAATATAGTCGTTAAGAAATAGTCCATAGATAATTTCATGGTTAATGAATGAAAAATAGTTCTTGTAACAAGAAGAGGAGCCTAATTAGCTTAAGGTGATTAGAAAGTCTCATTATTTAGTAATTAAACAAGTTCACATATCATGAAATGCAATCCAAGATGAATGACTCATTTGGCTGATCGATGCAAACAGATTAGGAGTAATAATGGTGTTAATACTTGTTTGATTTAATTTATATACAACATTGTTTTGCAACATATGTCAATTTCATTATTGCTCTATCAAAAAGTGTGTTTGGAATCAAAAGATTCGACTTGCTAACCACAAATGATGGGAGGTACTCTTTATTTTAGAATTAAACCAATTAATATCAAAGAAAAATGCAATTTAAGATGAAGAACGCTATTGTTTGTTGCAATTGAATGAATTCATGTTATAGACGATTCATGGAAATTGTTTTCATAATGAATATAGTCGTTAAGAAATAGTCAAGAGATAATTTCATGGTTAATGAATGAAAAATAGTTCTTGTAACAAGAAGAGGAACCTAATTAGCTTAAGGTGATTGGAAAGCCTCATTATGTAGTAATTAAACAAGTTCACATATCATGAAATGCAATCGAAGATGAATGACTCATTAGGATGATCGATGCAAATAGATTATGAGTAATAATGGTGTTAATACTTGTTTGATTTAATTAATATACTTTGTTGCTTAGCAACATATGTCAATTTCATTATCCCTTTATCAAAAAGTGTTTTTGGAATCAAAAGATTCGACCTGCTAACCAAAAATGGTGTGAGGCACTCTTTATTTTAGAATTCAACCAATTAATATTAACAAGAAAGGCAATTCAAGATCAACTCTATTGTTTGCTGCAATTGAATGAATTCATGTTATAGACGATAGATGGAAATTGTTTTCATAATGAATATAGTCGTTAAGAAATAGTCCATAGATAATTTCATGGTTAATGAATGAAAAATAGTTCTTGTAACAAGAAGAGGAGCCTAATTAGCTTAAGGTGATTAGAAAGTCTCATTATTTAGTAATTAAACAAGTTCACATATCATGAAATGCAATCGAAGATGAATGACTCATTTGGCTGATCGATGCAAACAGATTAGGAGTAATAATGGTGTTAATACTTGTTTGATTTAATTAATATACTTCATTGTTTAGCAACATATGTCAATTTCATTTTTGCTTTATCAAAAAGTGTGTTTGGAATCAAAACATTCGACTTGGTAACCACGAATGATGGGAGGTACTCTTTATTTTAGAATTAAACCAATTAATATCAATAAGAAATGCAATTTAAGATCAAGAACTATATTGTTTGTTGCAACTGAATGAATTCATGTTATAGACGATTCATGGAAATTGTTTTCATAATGAATATAGTTGTTAAGAAAGAGTCAACATATAATTTCACGGTCAATGCATGAAAAACAGTTCTTGTAACAAGAAGAGGAACCTAATTAGCTTAAGGTGATTAGAAACGCTCATTTTTTTGAAATTAATCAAGTTCACATTAGCACGAAATGCAAACCAAGATGAATGACTCCTTTGGCTGATGGATGTAAACAGATTAGGAGTAATAATGGTGTTAATACTTGTTTTATTTAATTAATATACTTCATTGTTTAACAACATATGTCAATTTCTTTATTGCTTTATCAAAAAGTGTGTTTGGAATCAAAACATTCGACTTGGTAACCACGAATGATGGGAGGTACTCTTTATTTTACAATTAAACCAATTAATATCAATAAGAAATGCAATTTAAGATCAAGAACTCTATTGTTTGTTGCAACTGAATGAATTTATGTTATAGACGATTCATGGAAATTGTTTTCATAATGAATATAGTTGTTAAGAAAGAGTCAACATATAATTTCACTGTCAATGCATGAAAACTAGTTCTTGTAACAAGAAGAGGAGCGTAATTAGCTTAAGGTGATTAGAAACGCTCATTATTTCGAAATTAATCAAGTTCACATTAGCACGAAATGCAAACCAAGATGAATGACTCCTTTGGCTGATGGATGTAAATAGATTTGGAGTAAATAGATTTGGAATCAAAATATTCGACCTACTAAATAGAAATGATGGGAGGCACTCTTTATTCTAGAATTCAACCAATTAATATCAATAAGAAAAGCAATTCAAGATCAAGAACTCTATTTTTTGCTGCAATTGAATGAATTCATGTTATAGACGATTAAGGGAAATTGTTTTGATAACGAATATAGTCTTTAAGAAATAGTCAATAGATAATTTCATGGTTAATGAATGAAAAATAGTTCTTGTATTAAGAAGAGGAGTCTAATTAGCTTATGGTGATTAGAAAGTATCATTATTTAGTAATTAAACAAGCTCACATATCATGAAATGCAATCTAAGATGAATCACTCATTTCACTGATCGACGCAAGCAGATTAGGAGTAATAATGGTGTTAATACTTGTTTGATTTAACTAATATACATCATTGTTTTGCAACATATGTCAATTTCATTATTGCTCTATCAAAAAGTGTGTTTGGAATCAAAAGATTCGACTTGCTAACCACAAATGATGGGAGGTACTCTTTATTTTAGAATCAAACCAATTAATATCAAAAAGAAATGCAATTTAAGATCAAGAACTCTATTGTTTGTTGCAATTGAATGAATTCATGTTATCGACGATTCATGGAAATTGTTTTCATAAGTAATATAGTCGTTAAGAAATAGTCAAGAGATAATTTCATGGTTAATGAATGAAAAATAGTTCTTCTAACAAGAAGAGGAACCTAATTAGCTTAAGGTGATTAGAAAGCCTCATTATGTAGTAATTAAACAAGTTCACATATCATGAAATGCAATCCAAGATGAATGACTCATTAGGATGATCGATGCAAATAGATTATAAGTAATAATGGTGTTAATACTTGTTTGATTTAATTAATATACTTCGTTGCTTAGCAACATATGTCAATTTCATTATGCCGTTATCAAAAAGTGTGTTTGGAATCAAAAGATTCGACCTGCTAACCAGAAATGGTGTGAGGCACTCTTTATCTTTGAATTCAACCAATTAATATTAACAAGAAAGGCAATTCAAGATCAACTCTATTGTTTGCTGCAATTGAATGAATTCATGTTATAGACGATAGATGGAAATTGTTTTCATAATGAATATAGTCGTTAAGAAATAGTCCATAGATAATTTCATGGTTAATGAATGAAAAATAGTTCTTGTAACAAGAAGAGGAGCCTAATTAGCTTAAGGTGATTAGAAAGTCTCATTATTTAGTAATTAAACAAGTTCACATATCATGAAATGCAATCCAAGATGAATGACTCATTTGGCTTATCGATGCAAACAGATTAGGAGTAATAATGGTGTTAATACTTGTTTGATTTAATTTATATACATCATTGTTTTGCAACATATGTCAATTTCATTATTGCTCTATCAAAAAGTGTGTTTGGAATCAAAAGATTCGACTTGCTAACCACAAATGATGGGAGGTACTCTTTATTTTAGAATTCAACCAATTAATATCAAAAAAAAAATGCAATTTAAGATCAAGAATGCTATTGTTTGTTGCAATTGAATGAATTCATGTTATAGACGATTCATGGAAATTGTTTTCATAATGAATATAGTCGTTAAGAAATAGTTAAGAGATAATTTCATGGTTAATGAATGAAAAATAGTTCTTGTAACAAGAAGAGGAACCTAATTAGCTTAAGGTGATTAGAAAGCCTCATTATATAGTAATTAAACGAGTTCAGATATCATGAAATGCAATCCAAGATGAATGACTCATTAGGATGATCGATGCAAATAGATTAGGAGTAATAATGGTGTTAATACTTGTTTGATTTAATTAATATACTTCGTTGCTTAGCAATATATGTCAATTTCATTATCCCTTTATCAAAAAGTGTGTTTGGAATCAAAAGATTCGACCTGCTAACCAGAAATGGTGTGAGGCACTCTTTATTTTAGAATTCAACCAATTAATATTAACAAGAAAGGCAATTCAAGATCAACACTATTGTTTGCTGTAATTGAATGAATTAATGTTATAGACGATAGATGGAAATTGTTTTCATAATGAATATAGTCGTTAAGAAATAGTCCATAGATAATTTCATGGTTAATGAATGAAAAATAGTTCTTGTAACAAGAAGAGGAGCCTAATTAGCTTAAGGTGATTAGAAAGTCTCATTATTTAGTAATTAAACAAGTTCACATATCATGAAATGCAATCCAAGATGAATGACTCATTTGGCTGATCGATGCAAACAGATTAGGAGTAATAATGGTGTTAATACTTGTTTGATTTAATTTATATACAACATTGTTTTGCAACATATGTCAATTTCATTATTGCTCTATCAAAAAGTGTGTTTGGAATCAAAAGATTCGACTTGCTAACCACAAATGATGGGAGGTACTCTTTATTTTAGAATTAAACCAATTAATATCAAAGAAAAATGCAATTTAAGATGAAGAACGCTATTGTTTGTTGCAATTGAATGAATTCATGTTATAGACGATTCATGGAAATTGTTTTCATAATGAATATAGTCGTTAAGAAATAGTCAAGAGATAATTTCATGGTTAATGAATGAAAAATAGTTCTTGTAACAAGAAGAGGAACCTAATTAGCTTAAGGTGATTGGAAAGCCTCATTATGTAGTAATTAAACAAGTTCACATATCATGAAATGCAATCGAAGATGAATGACTCATTAGGATGATCGATGCAAATAGATTATGAGTAATAATGGTGTTAATACTTGTTTGATTTAATTAATATACTTTGTTGCTTAGCAACATATGTCAATTTCATTATCCCTTTATCAAAAAGTGTTTTTGGAATCAAAAGATTCGACCTGCTAACCAAAAATGGTGTGAGGCACTCTTTATTTTAGAATTCAACCAATTAATATTAACAAGAAAGGCAATTCAAGATCAACTCTATTGTTTGCTGCAATTGAATGAATTCATGTTATAGACGATAGATGGAAATTGTTTTCATAATGAATATAGTTGTTAAGAAATAGTCCATAGATAATTTCATGGTTAATGAATGAAAAATAGTTCTTGTAACAAGAAGAGGAGCCTAATATCAATGAGAAATGCAATTTAAGATCAAGAACTCTATTGTTTGTTGCAATTGAATGAATTCATGTTATAGACGATTCATGGGAATTGTTTTCATAATGAATATAGTTGTTAAGAAAGTGTCAACATATAATTTCACTGTCAATGCATGAAAAATAGTTCTTGTACCAAGAAGAGGAGCGTAATTAGCTTAAGGTGATTAGAAACGCTCATTATTTAGAAATTAATCAAGTTCACATTAGCACGAAATGCAAACCAAGATGAATGACTCCTTTGGCTGATGGATGTAAACAGATTTGGAGTAATAATGGTGTTAATACTTGTTTGATTTAACTAATATACTTCGTTCTTTAGCAACATATGTCAATTTCATTATCGATTTATCAAAAAGTGTGTTTGGAATCAAAATATTCGACTTGCTAAATAGAAATGATGGGAGGCACTCTTTATTCTAGAATTCAACCAATTAATATCAATAAGAAAAGCAATTCAAAATCAAGAACTCTATTATTTTCTGCAATTGAATGAATTCATGTTATAGACGATTCATGGAAATTGTTTTCATAATGAATATAGTCGTTAAGAAATAGTCAAGAGATAATTTCATGGTTAATGAATGAAAAATAGTTCTTGTAACAAGAAGAGGAGTCTATTTAGCATATGGTGATTAGAAAGTATCATTATTTGGTAATTAATCAAGTTCACATATCATGAAATGCAATCCAAGATGAATGACTCATTTCGCTGATCGACGCAAGCAGATTAGGAGTAATAATAGTGTTAATACTTGTTTGATTTAATTAATATACTTCATTGTTTTGCAACATATGACAATTTTATTATTGCTTTATCAAAAAGTGTGTTTGGAATCAAAAGATTCGACTTGCTAACCACGAATGAGGGGAGGTACTCTTTATTTTAGAATTAAACCAATTAATATCAATAAGAAATGCAATTTAAGATCAAGAACACTATTGTTTGTTGCAATTGAATGAATTCATCTTATAGACGATTCATGGAAGTTGTTTGCATAATGAATATAGTCGTTAAGAAATAGTCAAGAGATAATTTCATGGTTATTGAATGAAAAATAGTTCTTGTGACAAGAAGAGGAACCTAATTAGCTTAAAGTGATTAGAAAGCCTCATTATTTAGTAATTAAACAAGTTCACAAATCATGAAATGCAATCCAAGATGAATGACACATTTTGCTGATGGACGCAACCAGATTTGCAGTAATAATAGTGTTAATA
This sequence comes from Ceriops zippeliana, assembly GCA_037897445.1. NCBI lineage: Eukaryota > Viridiplantae > Streptophyta > Magnoliopsida > Malpighiales > Rhizophoraceae > Ceriops > Ceriops zippeliana. The sequence continues at coordinate 57,252 of JBAPLH010000194.1, read as the reverse complement.
CTTGTTTGATTTAACTAATATAGTTCATTGTTTAGCAACATATACCAATTTCATTATTGCTTTATCAAAAAGTGTGTTTGGAATCAAAACATTCAACTTGGTAACCACGAATGATGGGAGGTACTCTTTATTTTAGAATTCAAGCAAGTAATATCAATAAGAAATGCAATTTAATATCAAGAACTCTATTGTTTGTTGCAATTGAATGAATTCATGTTATTGACGATTCATGGAAATTGTTTTCATAACGAATATAGTTGTTAAGAAAGAGTCAGCAGATAATTTCCCTGTCAACGCATGAAAAATAGTTCTTGTAACCAGAAGAGGAGCGTAATTAGCTTAAGGTGATTAGAAACGCTCATTATTTAGGAATTAATCAAGTTCACATTAGCACGAAATGCAAACCAAGATCAATGACTCCTTTGGCTAATGGATGTAAACAGATTTGGAGTAATAATGGTGTTAATACTTGTTTGATTTAACTAATATACTTCGTTGTTTAGCAACATATGTCAATTTCATTATCGCTTTATCAAAAAGTGTGTTTGGAATCAAAATATTCGACCTGCTAAATAGAAATGATGGGAGGCACTCTTTATTCTAGAATTCAACCAATTAATGTCAATAAGAAAAGCAATTCAAGATCAAGAACTCTATTATTTTCTGCAATTGAATGAATTCATGTTATAGGCGATTAATGGAAATTGTTTTCATAATGAATATAGTCGTTAAGAAATAGTCAATAGATAATTTCATGGTTAATGAATGAAAAATAGTTCTTGTAACAAGAAGAGGAGTCTATTTAGCCTATGGTGATTAGAAAGTATCATTATTTAGTAATTAATCAAGTTCACATATCATGAAATGCAATCCAAGATGAATGACTCATTTCGCTGATCGACGCAAGCAGATTAGGAGAAATAATTGTGTTAATACTTGTTTGATTTAATTAATAGACTTCATTGTTTTGCAACATATGTCAATTTTATTATTGCTTTATCAAAAAGTGTATTTGGAATCAAAAGATTCGACTTACTAACCACAAATGAAAGGAGCTACTCTTTATTTTAGAATTAAACCAATTAATATCAATAAGAAATGCAATTTAAGATCAAGAACACTATTGTTTGTTGCAATTGAATGAATTCATGTTATAAACGATTCATGGAAATTGTTTTCATAATGAATATAGTCGTTAAGAAATAGTCAAGAGAGAATTTCATGGTTAATGAATGAAAAATAGTTCTTGTAACAAGAAGAGGAGTCTAATTAGCTTTTGGTGATTAGAAAGTATCATTATTTAGTAATTAATCAAGTTCACATTTCATGAAATGCAATCCAAGATGAATGACACATTTCGCTGATCGACGTACGCAGATTAGGACTAATAATGGTGTTAATACTTGTTTGATTTAATTAATATACTTCATTATTTTGCAACATATGTCAATTTTATTATTGCTTTATCAAAAAGTGTGTTTGGAATCAAAAGATTCGACTTGCTAACCACAAATCAGGGGAGCTACTCTTTATTTGAGAATTATACCAATTAATATCAATAAGAAATGCAATTTAAGATCAAGAACACTATTGTTTGTTGCAATTGAATGAATTCATGTTATAGACGATTTATGGAAATTGTTTTCATAATTAATATAGTCGTTAAGAAATAGTAAAGAGATAATTTCATGGTTAATGAATGAAAAATAGTTCTTGTAACAAGAAGAGGAACCTAATTAGCTTAAGGTGATTAGAAAGCCTAGTTATTAAACAAGTTCACAAATCATGAAATGCAATCCAAGATGAATGACACATTTGGCTGATGGTCGCAAACAGATTTGGAGTAATAATGGTGTTAATACTTGTTTGACTTAATTAATATAGTTCATTGTTTAGCAACATATGTCAATTTCATTATCGCTTTATCAAAAAGTTTGTTTCGAATCCAAAGAATCGACTTGCTAACCACGAATGATGGGAGGTACTCTTTATTTTAGAATTCGACCAATTAATATGAATAAAAATGGAATTTAAGATCATTAACTCTATTGTTTGTTGCAATTGAATGAATTCATGTTATTGACGATTCATGGAAATTGTTTTCATAATGAATATCATCGTTAAGAAAGAGTCAGCAGATAATTTCCCTATCAACGCATGAAAAATAGTTCTTGTAACAAAAAGACGAGCGTAATTAGCTTAAGGTGATTAGAAACGCTCATTATTTAGGAATTAATCAAGTTCACATTAGCACGAAATGCAAACCAAGAAGAATGACTCCATTGGCTGATGGATGTAAACAGATTTGCAGTAATAATGGTGTTAATACTTGTTTGATTTAACTAATATACTTCGTTGTTTAGCAACATATGTCAATTTCATTATCGCTTTATCAAAAAGTGTGTTTGGAATCAAAATATTCGACTTGCAAAATAGAAATGATGGGAGGCACTCTTTATTCTAGAATTCAACCAATTAATGTCAATAAGAAAAGCAATTCAAGATCAAGAACTCTATTATTTTCTGCAATTGAATGAATTCATGTTATAGGCAATTAATGGAAATTGTTTTCATAATGAATATAGTCGTTAAGAAATAGTCAATAGATAATTTCATGGTTAATGAATGAAAAATAGTTCTTGTAACAAGAAGAGGAGTCTATTTAGCCTATGGTGATTAGAAAGTATCATTATTTAGTAATTAATCAAGTTCACATATCATGAAATGCAATCCAAGATGAATGACTCATTTCGCTGATCGACGCAAGCAGATTAGGAGTAATAATTGTGTTAATACTTGTTTGATTTAATTAATAGACTTCATTGTTTTGCAACATATGTCAATTTTATTACTGTTTTATCAAAAAGTGTATTTGGAATCAAAAGATTCGACTTACTAACCACAAATGAAAGGAGCTACTCTTTATTTTAGAATTAAACCAATTAATATCAATAAGAAATGCAATTTAAGATCAAGAACACTATTGTTTGTTGCAATTGAATGAATTCATGTTATAAACGATTCATGGAAATTGTTTTCATAATGAATATACTCGTTAAGAAATAGTCAAGAGATAATTTCATGGTTAATGAATGAAAAATAGTTCTTGTAACAAGAAGAGGAGTCTAATTAGCTTATGGTGATTAGAAAGTATCATTATTTCGTAATTAATCAAGTTCACAAATCATGAAATGCAATCCAAGATGAATGACACATTTGGCTGATGGACGCAAACAGATTTGGAGTAATAATGGTGTTAATACTTGTTTGACTTAATTAATATAGTTCATTGTTTAGCAACATATGTCAATTTCATTATCGCTTTATCAAAAAGTTTGTTTCGAATCCAAAGATTCGACTTGCTAACCACAAATGATGGGAGGTACTCTTTATTTTAGAATTCAACCAATTAATATGAATAAAAATGGAATTTAAGATCATGAACTCTATTGTTTGTTGCAATTGAATGAATTCATGTTATTGACGATTCATGGAAATTGTTTTCATAATGAATATCATCGTTAAGAAAGCGTCAGCAAATAATTTCCCTATCAACGCATGAAAAATAGTTCTTGTAACAAAAAGACGAGCGTAATTAGCTTAAGGTGATTAGAAACGCTCATTATTTAGGAATTAATCAAGTTCACATTAGCACGAAATGCAAACCAAGATGAATGACTCCTTTGGCTGATGGATGTAAACAGATTTGGAGTAATAATGGTGTTAATACTTGTTTGATTTAACTAATATACTTTGTTGTTTAGCAACATATGTCAATTTCATTATCGCTTTATCAAAAAGTGTGTTTGGAATCAAAATATTCGACCTGCTAAATAGAAATGATGGGAGGCACTCTTTATTCTAGAATTCAACCAATTAATGTCAATAAGAAAAGCAATTCAAGATCAAGAACTCTATTATTTTCTGCAATTGAATGAATTCATGTTATAGACGATTAATGGAAATTGTTTTCATAATGAATATAGTTGTTAAGAAATAGTCAAGAGATAATTTCATGGTTAATGAATGAAAAATAGTTCTTGTAACAAGAAGAGGAGTCTAATTAGCCTATGGTGATTAGAAAGTATCATTATTTAATAATTAATCAAGTTCACATATCATGAAATGCAATCCAAGATGAATGACTCATTTCGCTGATCGACGCAAGCAAATTAGGAGTAATGATGGTGTTAATACTTGTTTGATTTAATTAATAGACTTCATTGTTTTGCAACATATGTCAATTTTATTATTGCTTTATCAAAAAGTATTTTTGGAATCAAAAGATTCGACTTACTAACCACAAATGAGGGGAGCTACTCTTTATTTTAGAATTAAACCAATTAATATCAATAAGAAATGCAATTTAAGATCAAGAACACTATTGTTTGTTGCAATTGAATGAATTCACCTTATAGACGATTCATGGAAGTTGTTTTCATAATGAATATAGTCATTAAGAAATAGTCAAGAGATAATTTCATGGTTATTGAATGAAAAATAGTTCTTGTAACAAGAAGAGGAACCTAATTAGTTTAAAGTGATTAGAAAGCCTCATTATTTAGTAATTAAACAAGTTCACAAATCATGAAATGCAATCCAAGATGAATGACACATTTCGCTCATCGACGTAAGCAGATTAGGAGTAATAATGGTGTTAATACTTGTTTGATTTAATTAATATACTTCATTGTTTTGCAACATATGTCAATTTTATTATTGCTTTATCAAAAAGTGTGTTTGGAATCAAAAGATTCGACTTGCTAACCACAAATCAGGGGAGCTACTCTTTATTTGAGAATTAGACCAATTAATATCAATAAGAAATGCAATTTAAGATCAAGAACACTATTGTTTGTTGCAATTGAATGAATTCATGTTGTAGACGATTTATGGAAATTGTTTTCATAATGAATATAGTCGTTAAGAAATAGTAAAGAGATAATTTCATGGTTAATGAATGAAAAATAGTTCTTGTAACAAGAAGAGGAACCTAATTAGCTTAAGGTGATTAGAAAGCCTAGTTATTAAAAAAGTTCACAAATCATGAAATGCAATCCAAGATGAATGACACATTTGGCTGATGGACGCAAACAGATTTGGAGTAATAATGGTGTTAATACTTGTTTGACTTAATTAATATAGTTCATTGTTTAGCAACATATGTCAATTTCATTATCACTTTATCAAAAAGTTTGTTTCGAATCCAAAGATTCGACTTGCTAACCACAAATGATGGGAGGTACTCTTTATTTTAGAATTCAAGCAATTAATATGAATAAAAATGGAATTTAAGATCATGAACTCTATTGTTTGTTGCAATTGAATGAATTCATGTTATTGACGATTCATGGAAATTGTTTTCATAATGAATATCATCGTTAAGAAAGAGTCAGTAGATAATTTCCCTATCAACGCATGAAAAATAGTTCTTGTAACAAAAAGACGAGCGTAATTAGCTTAAGGTGATTAGAAACGCTCATTATTTAGGAATTAATCAAGTTCACATTAGCACGAAATGCAAACCAAGATGAATGACTCCTTTGGCTGATGGATGTAAACAGATTTGGAGTAATAATGGTGTTAATAATTGTTTGATTTAACTAATATACTTCATTGTTTAGCAACATATGTCAATTTCATTATCGCTTTATCAAAAAGTGTGTTTGGAATCAAAATATTCGACCTGCTAAATAGAAATGTTGGGAGGCACTCTTTATTGTAGAATTCAACCAATTAATATCAATAAGAAAAGCAATTCAAGATCAAGAACCCTATTGTTTGCTGCCATTAAGTGAATTCATGTTATAGACGATTCATGGAAATTGTTTTCATAATGAATATAGTCGTTAAGAAATAGTCAATCGATAATTTCATGGTTAATGAATGAAAAATAGTTCTTGTAACCAGAAGAGGAGTCTAATTAGCTTATGGTGATTAGAAAGTATCATTATTTAGTAATTAAACAAGTTCACATATCATGAAATGCAATCCAAGATGAATGACTCATTTCGCTAATCTACGCAAGCAAATTAGGAGTAATAATGGTGTTAATACTTGTTTGATTTAAATAATAGACTTCATTGTTTTGCAACATATGTCAATTTTATTATTGCTTTATCAAAAAGTGTGTTTGGAATCAAAAGATTCGACTTGCTAACCACAAAAGAGGGGAGCTACTCTTTATTTTAGAATTAAACCAATTAATATCAATAAGAAATGCAATTTAAGATCAAGAACACTATTGTTTGTTGCAATTGAATGAATTCATGTTATAGACGATTCATGGAAATTGTTTTCATAATGAATATAGTCGTTAAGAAATAGTCAAGAGATAATTTCATGGTTAATGAATGAAAAATAGTTCTTGTAACAAGAAGAGGAGTTTATTTAGCTTATGGTGATTAGAAAGTATCATTATTTAGTAATTAATCAAGTTCACATATCATGAAATGCAATCCAAGATGAATGACACTTTTTGCTGATCGACGGAAGCAGATTAAGAGTAATAATGGTGTTAATACTTGTTTGATTTAATTAATATACTTCATTGTTTTGCAACATATGTCAATTTTATTATTGCTTTATCAAAAAGTGTGTTTGGAATCAAAAGATTCGACTTGCTAACCACAAAAGAGGGGAGCTACTCTTTATTTTAGAATTAAACCAATTAATATCAATAAGAAATGCAATTTAAGATCAAGAACACTATTATTTGTTGCAATTGAATGAATTCATGTTCTAGACGATTCATGGAAATTGTTTTCATAATGAATATAGTCGTTAAGAAATAGTCAAGAGATAATTTCATGGTTAATGAATGAAAAATAGTTCTTGTAACAAGAAGAGGAGTCTATTTAGCTTATGGTGATTAGAAAGTATCATTATTTAGTAATTAATCAAGTTCACATATCATGAAATGCAATCCAAGATGAATGACTCATTTCGCTGATCGACGCATGCAAATTAGGAGTAATAATGGTGTTAATACTTGTTTGATTTAATTACTATACTTCATTGTTTTGCAACATATGTCAATTTTATTATTGCTTTATCAAAAAGTGTGTTTGGAATCAAAAGATTTGACTTGCTATCCACAAATGAGGGGAGCTACTCTTTATTTTAGAATTAAACCAATTAATATCAATAAGAAATGCAATTTAAGATCAAGAACACTATTGTTTGTTGCAATTGAATGAATTCATCTTATAGACGATTCATGGAAGTTGTTTTCATAATGAATATAGTCGTTAAGAAATAGTCAAGAGATAATTTCATGGTTATTGAATGAAAAATAGTTCTTGTAACAAGAATAGGAACCTAATTAGCTTGAAGTGATTAGAAAGCCTCATTATTTAGTAATTAAACAAGTTCACAAATCATGAAATGCAATCCAAGATGAATGACACATTTGGCTAATGGACGCAACCAGATGTGGAGTAATAATAGTGTTAATACTTGTTTGATTTAACTAATATAGTTCATTGTTTAGCAACATATGTCAATTTCATTATTGCTTTATCAAAAAGTGTGTTTGGAATCAAAACATTCGACTTGGTAACCACGAATGATGGGAGGTACTCTTTATTTTAGAATTAAACCAATTAATATCAATAAGAAAAGCAATTTAATATCAAGAACTCTATTGTTTGTTGCAATTGAATGAATTCATGTTATCGACGATTCATGGAAATTGTTTTCATAATGAATATAGTTGTTAAGAAAGAGTCAACATATAATTTCACTGTCAATACATGAAAAATAGTTCTTGGTACTAGAAGAGGAGCGTAATTAGCTTAAGGTGATTAGAAACGCTTATTATTTAGAAATTAATCAAGTTCACATTAGCACGAAATGCAAACCAAGATGAATGACTCCTTTGGCTGATGGATGTAAACAGTTTTGGAGTAATAATGGTGTTAATACTTGTTTGATTTAACTAATATACTTCGTTGTTTAGCAACATATGTCAATTTCATTATTGATTTATCAAAAAGTGTATTTGGAATCAAAATATTCGACCTGCTAAATAGAAATGATGGGAGGCACTCTTTATTCTAGAATTCAACCAATTAATGTCAATAAGAAAAGCAATTCAAGATCAAGAACTCTATTATTTTCTGCAATTGAATGAATTCATGTTATAGACGATTAATGGAAATTGTTTTCATAATGAATATAGTCGTTAAGAAATAGTCAATCGATAATTTCATGGTTAATGAATGAAAAATAGTTCTTGTAACCAGAAGAGGAGTCTAATTAGCTTATGGTGATTAGAAAGTATCATTATTTAGTAATTAAACAAGTTCACATGTCATGAAATGCAATCCAAGATGAATCACTCATTTCGCTGATCGACGCAAGCAAATTAGGAGTAATAATGGTGTTAATACTTGTTTCATTTAATTAATATAGTTCATTGTTTAGCAACATATGTCAATTTCATTATCGCTTTATCAAAAATTTTGTTTTGAATCCAAAGATTTGACGTGCTAACCACAAATGATGGGAGGTACTCTTTAATTTAGAATTCAACCAATTAATATGAATAACAATGCAATTTAAGATCATGAACTCTATTGTTTGTTGCAATTGAATGAATTCATGTTATTGACGATTCATGGAAATTGTTTTCATAATGAATATCATCGTTAAGAAAGAGTCAGCAGATAAGTTCCCAATCAAAGCATGAAAAATAGTTCTTGTAACAAAAAGAGGAGCGTAATTAGCTTAAGGTGATTAGAAACGCTCATTATTTAGGAATTAATCAAGTTCACATTAGCACGAAATGCAAACCAAGAAGAATGACTCCTTTGGCTGATGGATGTAAACAGATTTCGAGTAATAATGGTGTTAATACTTGTTTGATTTAATTCATATATTTCGTTGTTTAGGAACATATGTCAATTTCATTATCGCTTTATCAAAAAGTGTGTTTGGAATCAAAATATTCAACCTGCTAAATAGAAATGGTGGGAGGCACTCTTTATTCTAGAATTCAACCAACTAATATCAATAAGAAAGGCAATTCAAGATCAAGAACTCTATTGTTTGCTGCAATTGAGTGAATTCATGTTATAGACGATTCATGGAAATTGTTTTCATAATGAATATAGTCGTTAAGAAATAGTCAATCGATAATTTCATGGTTAATGAATGAAAAATAGTTCTTGTAACCAGAAGAGGAGTCTAATTAGCTTATGGTGATTAGAAAGTATCATTATTTAGTAATTAAACAAGTTCACATGTCATGAAATGCAATCCAAGATGAATCACTCATTTTGCTGATCGACGCAAGCAGATTAGGAGTAATAATGGTGTTAATACTTGTTTGATTTAATTAATAGACTTCATTGTTTTGCAACATATGTCAATTTTATTATTGCTTTATCAAAAAGTGTGTTTGGAATCAAAAGATTCGACATGCTAACCACAAATGAGGGTAGCTACTCTTTATTTTAGAATTAAACCAATTAATATCAATAAGAAATGCAATTTAAGATCAAGAACACTATTGTTTGTTGCAATTGAATGAATTCACCTTATAGACGACTCATGGAAATTGTTTTCATAATGAATATAGTGGTTAAGAAATAGTCAAGAGATAATTTCATGGTTAATGAATGAAAAATAGTTCTTGTAACAAGAAGAGGAACCTAATTAGCTTAAGGTGTTTAGAAAGCCTCATTATTTAGTAATTAAACAAGTTCACAAATCATGAAATGCAATCCAAGATGAATGACACATTTGGCTGAAGGACGCAACCAGATTTGGAGTGATAATAGTGTTAATACTTGTTTGATTTAACTCATATAGTTCATTGTGTAGTAACATATGTCAATTTCATTATAGCTTTATCAAAAAGTGTGTTTGGAATCAAAAGATTCGACTTCCTAACCACAAATGAGGGGAGCTACTCTTTATTTTAGAATTAAACCAATTAATATCCATAAGAGATGCAATTTAAGATCAAGAACACTATTGTTTGTTGCAATTGAATGAATTCATGTTATAGACGATGCATGGAAATTGTTTTCATAATGAATATAATCGTTAAGAAATAGTCAAGAGATAATTTCATGGTTATTAAATGAAAAATAGTTCTTGTAACAAGAAGAGGAACCTAATTAGCTTAAAGTGATTAGAAAGCCTCATTATTTAGTAATTAAACATGTTCACAAATCATGAAATGCAATCCAAGATGAATGACACATTTGGCTGATGGACGCAACCAGATTTGGAGTAATAATAGTGTTAATACTTGTTTGATTTAACTAATATAGTTCATTGTTTAGCAACATATGTCAATTTCATTATTGCTTTATCAAAAAGTGTGTTTGGAATCAAAACATTCGACTTGGTAACCACGAATGATGGGAGGTACTCTTTATTTTAGAATTAAACCAATTAATATCAATAAGAAATGCAATTTAATATCAAGAACTCTATTTTTTGTTGCAATTGAATGAATTCATGTTATAGACGATTCATGGAAATTGTTTTCATAATGAATATAGTTGTTAAGAAAGAGTCAACATATAATTTCACTGTCAATGCATGAAAAATAGTTCTTGTAACATGAAGAGGAGCGTAATTAGCTTAAGGTGATTGGAAATGCTCATTATTTAGAAATTAATCAAGTTCACATTAGCACGAAATGCAAACCAAGATGAATGACTCCTTTGGCTGATGGATGTAAACAGATTTGGAGTAATAATGGTGTTAATACTTGTTTGATTTAACTAATATACTTCGTTGTTTAGGAACACATGCCAATTTCATTATCGCTTTATCAAAAAGTGTGTTTGGAATCAAAATATTCAACCTGCTAAATAGAAATGATGGGAGACACTCTTTATTATAGAATTCAACCAATTAATATCAATAAGAAAAGCAATTCAAGATCAAGAACTCTATTGTTTGCTGCAATTGAATGAATTCATGTTATAGACGATTTATGGAAATTGCTTTCATAATTAATATAGTCGTTAAGAAATAGTAAAGAGATAATTTCATGGTAAATGAATGAAAAATAGTTCTTGTAACAAGAAGAGGAACCTAATTAGCTTAAGGTGATTAGAAAGTATCATTAATTAGTAATTAATCAAGTTCACAAATCATGAAATGCAATCCAAGATGAATGACACATTTGGCTGATGGACGCAAACAGATTTGGAGTAATAATGGTGTTAATACTTGTTTGATGTAATTAATATAGTTCATTGTTTAGCAACATATGTCAATTTCATTATCACTTTATCAAAAAGTTTGTTTCGAATCCAAAGATTCGACTTGCTAACCACAAATGATGGGAGGTACTCTTTATTTTAGAATTCAACCAATTAATAAGAATAGAAGTGCAATTTAAGATCATGAACTCTATTGTTTGTAGCAATTGAATGAATTCATGTTATTGACGATTCATGGAATTAGTTTTCATAATGAATATCATCGTTAAGAAAGAGTCAGCAGATAATTTCCCTATCAACGCATGAAAAATAGTGCTTGTAACAAAAAGAGGAGCGTAATTAGCTTAAGGTGATTAGAAACCCTCATTATTTAGGAATTAATCAAGTTCACATTAGCACGAAATGCAAACCAAGAACAATGACTCCTTTGGCTGATGGATGTAAACAGATTTGGAGTAATAATGGTGTTAAACACTTGTTTAATTTTTAATTCATATATTTCGTAGTTTAGGAACATATGTCAATTTCATTATCGCTTTATCAAAAAGTGTGTTTGGAATCAAAATATTCGACCTGCTAAATTGAAATGATGGGAGGCACTCTATATTCTAGAATTCAACCAATTAATATCAATAAGAAAAGCAATTCAAGATCAAGAACTCTATTTTTTGCTGCAATTGAATGAATTCATGTTATAGACGATTAAGGGAAATTGTTTTGATAACGAATATAGTCTTTAAGAAATAGTCAATAGATAATTTCATGGTTAATGAATGAAAAATAGTTCTTGTATTAAGAAGAGAGAGTCTAATTAGCTTATGGTGATTAGAAAGTATCAATATTTTAGTAATTAATCAAGTTCACATATCATGAAATGCAATCCAAGATGAATGACTCATTTCGCTGATCGACGCAAGCAGATTAGGAGTAATAATGGTGTTAATACTTGTTTGATTTAATTACTATACTTCATTGTTTTGCAACATATGTCAATTTTTATTATTGCTTTATCAAAAAGTGTGTTTGAAAATCAAAAGATTCGACTTGCTAACCACAAATGAGGGGGGAGCTACTCTTTATTTTAGAATTAAACCAATTAATATCAATAAGAAATGCAATTTAAGATCAAGAACACTATTGTTTGTTGCAATTGAATGAATTCATCTTATAGACGATTCATGGAAATTGTTTTCATAATGAATATAGTCGTTAAGAAATAGTCAAGAGATAATTTCATGGTTAATGAATGAAAAATAGTTCTTGTAACAAGAAGAGGAGTCTAATTAGCTTATGGTGATTAGAAAGTATCATTATTTAGTAATTAATCAAGTTTACATATCATGAAATGCAATCCAAGATGAATGACACGTTTCGCTGATCGACGGAAGTAGATTAAGAGTAATAATGGTGTTAATACTTGTTTGATTTAATTAATATACTTCATTGTTTTGCAACATATGTCAATTTTATTATTGCTTTATCAAAAGGTGTGTTTGGAATCGAAAGATTCGACTTGCTAACCACAAATGAGGGGAGCTACTCTTTATTTTAGAATTAAACCAATTAATATCAATAAGAAATGCAATTTAAGATTAAGAACACTATTGTTTGTTGCAATTGAATGAATTCATGTTATAGACGATTTATGGAAATTGTTTTCATAATGAATATAGTCGTTAAGAAATAGTAAAGAGATAATTTCATGGTTAATGAATGAAAAATAGTTCTTGTAACAAGAAGAGGAACCTAATTAGCTTAAGGTGATTAGAAAGCCTAGTAATTAAACAAGTTCACAAATCATGAAATGCAATCCAAGATGAATGACACATTTGGCTGATGGACGCAAACAGATTTGGAGTAATAATGGTGTTAATACTTGTTGATTTAATTAATATAGTTCATTGTTTAGCAACATATGTCAATTTCATTATCGCTTTATCAAAAAGTTTGTTTCGAATCCAAAGATTCGACTTGCTAACCACAAATGATGGGAGGTACTCTTTATTTTAGAATTCAACCAATTAATATGAATAAAAATGCAATTTAAGTTCATGAACTCTATTGTTTGTTGCAAGTGAATGAATTCATGTTATTGACGATTCATGGAAATTGTTTTCATAATGAATATCATCGTTAAGAAAGAGTCAGCAGATAATTTCCCTATCAACGCATGAAAAATAGTTCTTGTAACATAAAGAGCAGCGTAATTAGCTTAAGGTGATTAGAAACGCTCATTATTTAGGAATTAATCAAGTTCACATTAGCACGAAATGCAAACCAAGAAGAATGACTCCTTTGGTTGATGGATGTAAACAGATTTGGAGTAATAATGGTGTTAATACTTGTTTTATTTAATTCATATATTTCGTTGTTTAGGAACATATGTCAATTTCATTATCGCTTTATCAAAAAGTGTGTTTGGAATCAAAATATTCGACCTACTAAATAGAAATGATGGGAGGCACTCTTTATTCTAGAATTCAACCAATTAATATCAAGAAGAAAAGCAATTAAAGATCAAGAACTCTATTGTTTGCTGCAATTGAGTGAATTCATGTTATAGACGATTCATGGAAATTGTTTTCATAATGAATATAGTCGTTAAGAAATAGTCAAGAGATAATTTCATGGTTAATGAATGAAAAATAGTTCTTGTAACCAGAAGAGGAGTCTAATTTGCTTATGGTGATTAGAAAGAATCATTATTTAGTAATTAAACAAGTTCACATATCATGAAATGCAATCCAAGATGAATGACTCATTACGCTATCGACGCAAGCAGATTAGGAGTAATAATGGTGTTAATACTTGTTTGATTTAATTAATAGACTTCATTGTTTTGCAACATATGTCAATTTTATTATTGCTTTATCAAAAAGTGTGTTTTGGAATCAAAAAGATTCGACTTGCTAACCACAAATGAGGGGAGCTACTCTTTATTTTAGAATTAAACCAATTAATATCAATAAGAAATGCAATTTAAGATCAAGAACACTATTGTTTGTTGCAATTGAATGAATTCATCTTATAGACGACTCATGGAAATTGTTTTCATAATGAATATAGTCGTTAAGAAATAGTCAAGACATAATTTCATGGTTAATGAATGAAAAAATAGTTCTTGTAACAAGAAGAGGAACCTAATTAGCTTAAGGTGATTAGAAAGCCTAGTAATTAAACAAGTTCACATATCATGAAATGCAATCCAAGATGAATGACTCATTTCGCTGAACGACGCAAGCAGATTAGGAGTAATAATGGTGTTTAATACTTAATTGATTTAATTAATATACTTCATTGTTTTGCAACATATGTCAATTTTATTATTGCTTTATCAAAAAGTGTGTTTGGAATCAAAAAGATTCGACTTGCTAACCACAAATGAGGGGGAGCTACTCTTTATTTTAGAATTAAACCAATTAATATCAATAAGAAATGCAATTTAAGATCAAGAACACTATTGTTTGTTGCAATTGAATGAATTCATGTTATAGACGATTCATGGAAATTTTTTTCATAATGAATATAGTCGTTAAGAAATTGTCAAGAGATAATTTCATGGTTAATGAATGAAAAATAGTTCTTGTAACAAGAAGAGGAGTCTATTTAGCTTATGGTGATTAGAAAGTATCATTATTTAGTAATTAATCAAGTTTACATATCATGAAATGCAATCCAAGATGAATGACACTTTTCGCTGATCGACGGAAGCAGATTAAGAGTAATAATGGTGTTAATACTACTATTGTTTGATTTAATTAATATACTTCATTGTTTTGCAACATATGTCAATTTTATTATTGCTTTATCAAAAGGTGTGTTTGGAATCGAAAGATTCGACTTGCTAACCACAAATGAGGGGAGCTACTCTTTATTTTAGAATTAAACCAATTAATATCAATAAGAAATGCAATTTAAGATTAAGAACACTATTGTTTGTTGCAATTGAATGAATTCATGTTATAGACGATTTATGGAAATTGTTTTCATAATGAATATAGTCGTTAAGAAATAGTCAAGAGATAATTTCATGGTTAATGAATGAAAAATAGTTCTTGTAACAAGAAGAGGAACCTAATTAGCTTAAGGTGATTAGAAAGCCTAGTAATTAAACAAGTTCACAAATCATGAAATGCAATCCAAGATGAATGACACATTTGGCTGATGGACGCAAACAAATTTGGAGTAATAATGGTATTAATACTTGTTGATTTAATTAATATAGTTTATTGTTTTTAGCAACATATGTCAATTTCATTATCGCTTTATCAAAAAGTTTGTTTCGAATCCAAAGATTCGACTTGCTAACCACAAATGATGGGAGGTACTCTTTATTTTAGAATTCAACCAATTAATAAGAATAGAAGTGCAATTTAAGATCATGAACTCTATTGTTTGTAGCAATTGAATGAATTCATGTTATTGACGATTCATGGAATTAGTTTTCATAATGAATATCATCGTTAAGAAAGAGTCAGCAGATAATTTCCCTATCAACGCATGAAAAATAGTGCTTGTAACAAAAAGAGGAGCGTAATTAGCTTAAGGTGATTAGAAACCCTCATTATTTAGGAATTAATCAAGTTCACATTAGCACGAAATGCAAACCAAGAACAATGACTCCTTTGGCTGATGGATGTAAACAGATTTGGAGTAATAATGGTGTTAACACTTGTTTAATTTAATTCATATATTTCGTAGTTTAGGAACATATGTCAATTTCATTATCGCTTTATCAAAAAGTGTGTTTGGAATCAAAATATTCGACCTGCTAAATTGAAATGATGGGAGGCACTCTATATTCTAGAATTCAACCAATTAATATCAATAAGAAAAGCAATTCAAGATCAAGAACTCTATTTTTTGCTGCAATTGAATGAATTCATGTTATAGACGATTAAGGGAAATTGTTTTGATAACGAATATAGTCTTTAAGAAATAGTCAATAGATAATTTCATGGTTAATGAATGAAAAATAGTTCTTGTATTAAGAAGAGGAGTCTAATTAGCTTATGGTGATTAGAAAGTATCAATATTTAGTAATTAATCAAGTTCACATATCATGAAATGCAATCCAAGATGAATGACTCATTTCGCTGATCGACGCAAGCAGATTAGGAGTAATAATGGTGTTAATACTTGTTTGATTTAATTACTATACTTCATTGTTTTGCAACATATGTCAATTTTATTATTGCTTTATCAAAAAGTGTGTTTGAAATCAAAAGATTCGACTTGCTAACCACAAATGAGGGGAGCTACTCTTTATTTTAGAATTAAACCAATTAATATCAATAAGAAATGCAATTTAAGATCAAGAACACTATTGTTTGTTGCAATTGAATGAATTCATCTTATAGACGATTCATGGAAATTGTTTTCATAATGAATATAGTCGTTAAGAAATAGTCAAGAGATAATTTCATGGTTAATGAATGAAAAATAGTTCTTGTAACAAGAAGAGGAGTCTAATTAGCTTATGGTGATTAGAAAGTATCATTATTTAGTAATTAATCAAGTTTACATATCATGAAATGCAATCCAAGATGAATGACACGTTTCGCTGATCGACGGAAGTAGATTAAGAGTAATAATGGTGTTAATACTTGTTTGATTTAATTAATATACTTCATTGTTTTGCAACATATGTCAATTTTATTATTGCTTTATCAAAAGGTGTGTTTGGAATCGAAAGATTCGACTTGCTAACCACAAATGAGGGGAGCTACTCTTTATTTTAGAATTAAACCAATTAATATCAATAAGAAATGCAATTTAAGATTAAGAACACTATTGTTTGTTGCAATTGAATGAATTCATGTTATAGACGATTTATGGAAATTGTTTTCATAATGAATATAGTCGTTAAGAAATAGTAAAGAGATAATTTCATGGTTAATGAATGAAAAATAGTTCTTGTAACAAGAAGAGGAACCTAATTAGCTTAAGGTGATTAGAAAGCCTAGTAATTAAACAAGTTCACAAATCATGAAATGCAATCCAAGATGAATGACACATTTGGCTGATGGACGCAAACAGATTTGGAGTAATAATGGTGTTAATACTTGTTGATTTAATTAATATAGTTCATTGTTTAGCAACATATGTCAATTTCATTATCGCTTTATCAAAAAGTTTGTTTCGAATCCAAAGATTCGACTTGCTAACCACAAATGATGGGAGGTACTCTTTATTTTAGAATTCAACCAATTAATATGAATAAAAATGCAATTTAAGTTCATGAACTCTATTGTTTGTTGCAAGTGAATGAATTCATGTTATTGACGATTCATGGAAATTTGTTTTCATAATGAATATCATCGTTAAGAAAGAGTCAGCAGATAATAATTTCCCTATCAACGCATGAAAAATATAGTTCTTGTAACATAAAGAGCAGCGTAATTAGCTTAAGGTGATTAGAAACGCTCATTATTTAGGAATTAATCAAGTTCACATTAGCACGAAATGCAA
This sequence comes from Ceriops zippeliana, assembly GCA_037897445.1. Classification (NCBI taxonomy): domain Eukaryota; kingdom Viridiplantae; phylum Streptophyta; class Magnoliopsida; order Malpighiales; family Rhizophoraceae; genus Ceriops; species Ceriops zippeliana. The sequence goes on along the minus strand of JBAPLH010000194.1, from coordinate 39,592 downwards.
ACCAAGAAGAATGACTCCTTTGGTTGATGGATGTAAACAGATTTGGAGTAATAATGGTGTTAATACTTGTTTTATTTAATTCATATATTTCGTTGTTTAGGAACATATGTCAATTTCATTATCGCTTTATCAAAAAGTGTGTTTGGAATCAAAATATTCGACCTACTAAATAGAAATGATGGGAGGCACTCTTTATTCTAGAATTCAACCAATTAATATCAAGAAGAAAAGCAATTAAAGATCAAGAACTCTATTGTTTGCTGCAATTGAGTGAATTCATGTTATAGACGATTCATGGAAATTGTTTTCATAATGAATATAGTCGTTAAGAAATAGTCAAGAGATAATTTCATGGTTAATGAATGAAAAATAGTTCTTGTAACCAGAAGAGGAGTCTAATTTGCTTATGGTGATTAGAAAGAATCATTATTTAGTAATTAAACAAGTTCACATATCATGAAATGCAATCCAAGATGAATGACTCATTACGCTATCGACGCAAGCAGATTAGGAGTAATAATGGTGTTAATACTTGTTTGATTTAATTAATAGACTTCATTGTTTTGCAACATATGTCAATTTTATTATTGCTTTATCAAAAAGTGTGTTTGGAATCAAAAGATTCGACTTGCTAACCACAAATGAGGGGAGCTACTCTTTATTTTAGAATTAAACCAATTAATATCAATAAGAAATGCAATTTAAGATCAAGAACACTATTGTTTGTTGCAATTGAATGAATTCATCTTATAGACGACTCATGGAAATTGTTTTCATAATGAATATAGTCGTTAAGAAAAATAGTCAAGACATAATTTCATGGTTAATGAATGAAAAATAGTTCTTGTAACAAGAAGAGGAACCTAATTAGCTTAAGGTGATTAGAAAGCCTAGTAATTAAACAAGTTCACATATCATGAAATGCAATCCAAGATGAATGACTCATTTCGCTGAACGACGCAAGCAGATTAGGAGTAATAATGGTGTTAATACTTAATTGATTTAATTAATATACTTCATTGTTTTGCAACATATGTCAATTTTATTATTGCTTTATCAAAAAGTGTGTTTGGAATCAAAAGATTCGACTTGCTAACCACAAATGAGGGGAGCTACTCTTTATTTTAGAATTAAACCAATTAATATCAATAAGAAATGCAATTTAAGATCAAGAACACTATTGTTTGTTGCAATTGAATGAATTCATGTTATAGACGATTCATGGAAATTTTTTTCATAATGAATATAGTCGTTAAGAAATTGTCAAGAGATAATTTCATGGTTAATGAATGAAAAATAGTTCTTGTAACAAGAAGAGGAGTCTATTTAGCTTATGGTGATTAGAAAGTATCATTATTTAGTAATTAATCAAGTTTACATATCATGAAATGCAATCCAAGATGAATGACACTTTTCGCTGATCGACGGAAGCAGATTAAGAGTAATAATGGTGTTAATACTTGTTTGATTTAATTAATATACTTCATTGTTTTGCAACATATGTCAATTTTATTATTGCTTTATCAAAAGGTGTGTTTGGAATCGAAAGATTCGACTTGCTAACCACAAATGAGGGGAGCTACTCTTTATTTTATAATTAAACCAATTAATATCAATAAGAAATGCAATTTAAGATTAAGAACACTATTGTTTGTTGCAATTGAATGAATTCATGTTATAGACGATTTATGGAAATTGTTTTCATAATGAATATAGTCGTTAAGAAATAGTCAAGAGATAATTTCATGGTTAATGAATGAAAAATAGTTCTTGTAACAAGAAGAGGAACCTAATTAGCTTAAGGTGATTAGAAAGCCTAGTAATTAAACAAGTTCACAAATCATGAAATGCAATCCAAGATGAATGACACATTTGGCTGATGGACGCAAACAAATTTGGAGTAATAATGGTATTAATACTTGTTGATTTAATTAATATAGTTTATTGTTTAGCAACATATGTCAATTTCATTATCGCTTTATCAAAAAGTTTGTTTCGAATCCAAAGATTCGACTTGCTAACCACAAATGATGGGAGGTACTCTTTATTTTAGAATTCAACCAATTAATATGAATAAAAATGCAATTTAGGTTCATGAACTCTATTGTTTGTTGCAATTGAATGAATTCATGTTATTGACGATTCATGGAAATTGTTTTTATAATGAATATCATCGTTAACAAAGAGTCAGCAGATAATTTCCCTATCAACGCATGAAAAATAGTTCTTGTAACATAAAGAGGAGCGTAATTAGCTTAAGGTGATTAGAAATGCTCATTATTTAGGAATTAATCAAGTTCACATTAGCACGAAATGCAAACCAAGAAGAATGACTCCTTTGGTTGATGGATGTAAACAGATTTGGAGTAATAATGGTGTTAATACTTGTTTTATTTAATTCATATATTTCGTTGTTTAGGAACATATGTCAATTTCATTATCGCTTTATCAAAAAGTGTGTTTGGAATCAAAATATTCGACCTACTAAATAGAAATGATGGGAGGCACTCTTTATTCTAGAATTCAACCAATTAATATCAATAAGAAAAGCAATTAAAGATCAAGAACTCTATTGTTTGCTGCAATTGAGTGAATTCATGTTATAGACGATTCATGGAAATTGTTTTCATAATGAATATAGTCGTTAAGAAATAGTCAAGAGATAATTTCATGGTTAATGAATGAAAAATAGTTCTTGTAACCAGAAGAGGAGTCTAATTTGCTTATGGTGATTAGAAAGAATCATTATTTAGTAATTAAACAAGTTCACATATCATGAAATGCAATCCAAGATGAATGACTCATTACGCTATCGACGCAAGCAGATTAGGAGTAATAATGGTGTTAATACTTGTTTGATTTAATTAATAGACTTCATTGTTTTGCAACATATGTCAATTTTATTATTGCTTTATCAAAAAGTGTGTTTGGAATCAAAAGATTCGACTTGCTAACCACAAATGAGGGGAGCTACTCTTTATTTTAGAATTAAACCAATTAATATCAATAAGAAATGCAATTTAAGATCAAGAACACTATTGTTTGTTGCAATTGAATGAATTCATCTTATAGACGACTCATGGAAATTGTTTTCATAATGAATATAGTCGTTAAGAAATAGTCAAGACATAATTTCATGGTTAATGAATGAAAAATAGTTCTTGTAACAAGAAGAGGAACCTAATTAGCTTAAGGTGATTAGAAAGCCTAGTAATTAAACAAGTTCACATATCATGAAATGCAATCCAAGATGAATGACTCATTTCGCTGAACGACGCAAGCAGATTAGGAGTAATAATGGTGTTAATACTTAATTGATTTAATTAATATACTTCATTGTTTTGCAACATATGTCAATTTTATTATTGCTTTATCAAAAAGTGTGTTTGGAATCAAAAGATTCGACTTGCTAACCACAAATGAGGGGAGCTACTCTTTATTTTAGAATTAAACCATTTAATATCAATAAGAAATGCAATTTAAGATCAAGAACACTATTGTTTGTTGCAATTGAATGAATTCATGTTATAGACGATTCATGGAAATTGTTTTCATAATGAATATAGTCGTTAAGAAATTGTCAAGAGATAATTTCATGGTTAATGAATGAAAAATAGTTCTTGTAACAAGAAGAGGAGTCTATTTAGCTTATGGTGATTAGAAAGTATCATTATTTAGTAATTAATCAAGTTCACATATCATGAAATGCAATCCAAGATGAATGACTCATTTCGCTGATCGACGCATGCAAATTAGGAGTAATAATGGTGTTAATACTTGTTTGATTTAATTACTATACTTCATTGTTTTGCAACATATGTCAATTTTATTATTGCTTTATCAAAATGTGTGTTTGGAATCAAAAGATTTGACTTGCTATCCACAAATGAGGGGAGCTACTCTTTATTTTAGAATTAAACCAATTAATATCAATAAGAAATGCAATTTAAGATCAAGAACACTATTGTTTGTTGCAATTGAATGAATTCATCTTATAGACGATTCATGGAAGTTGTTTTCATATGATGAATATAGTCGTTAAGAAATAGTCAAGAGATAAATTTCATGGTTATTGAATGAAAAATAGTTCTTGTAACAAGAATAGGAACCTAATTAATTAGCTTGAAGTGATTAGAAAGCCTCATTATTTAGTAGTTAAACAAGTTCACAAATCATGAAATGCAATCCAAGATGAATGACACATTTGGCTAATGGACGCAACCAGATGTGGAGTAATAAATAGTGTTAATACTTGTTTGATTTAACTAATATAGTTCATTGTTTAGCAACATATGTCAATTTCATTATTGCTTTATCAAAAAGTGTGTTTGGAATCAAAACATTCGACTTGGTAACCACGAATGATGGGAGGTACTCTTTATTTTAGAATTAAACCAATTAATATCAATAAGAAAAGCAATTTAATATCAAGAACTCTATTGTTTGTTGCAATTGAATGAATTCATGTTATCGACGATTCATGGAAATTGTTTTCATAATGAATATAGTTGTTAAGAAAGAGTCAACATATAATTTCACTGTCAATACATGAAAAATAGTTCTTGGTACAAGAAGAGGAGCGTAATTAGCTTAAGGTGATTAGAAACGCTCATTATTTAGAAATTAATCAAGTTCACATTAGCACGAAATGCAAACCAAGATGAATGACTCCTTTGGCTGATGGATGTAAACAGATTTGGAGTAATAATGGTGTTAATACTTGTTTGATTTAACTAATATACTTCGTTGTTTAGCAACATATGTCAATTTCATTATCGCTTTATCAAAAAGTGTATTTGGAATCAAAATATTCGACCTGCTAAATAGAAATGATGGGAGGCACTCTTTATTCTAGAATTCAACCAATTAATGTCAATAAGAAAAGCAATTCAAGATCAAGAACTCTATTATTTTCTTCAATTGAATGAATTCATGTTATAGACGATTAATGGAAATTGTTTTCATAATGAATATAGTCGTTAAGAAATAGTCAATCGATAATTTAATGGTTAATGAATGAAAAATAGTTCTTGTAACCAGAAGAGGAGTCTAATTAGCTTATGGTGATTAGAAAGTATCATTATTTAGTAATTAAACAAGTTCACATGTCATGAAATGCAATCCAAGATGAATCACTCATTTCGCTGATCGACGCAAGCAAATTAGGAGTAATAATGGTGTTAATACTTGCTTCATTTAATTAATATAGTTCATTGTTTAGCAACATATGTCAATTTCATTATCGCTTTATATCAAAAAGTTTGTTTTGAATCCAAAGATTTGACGTGCTAACCACAAATGATGGGGAGGTACTCTTTAATTTAGAATTCAACCAATTAATATGAATAACAATGCAATTTAAGATCATGAACTCTATTGTTTGTTGCAATTGAATGAATTCATGTTATTGACGATTCATGGAAATTGTTTTCATAATGAATATCATCGTTAAGAAAGAGTCAGCAGATAAGTTTCCCTATCAAAGCATGAAAAATAGTTCTTGTAACAAAAAGAGGAGCGTAATTAGCTTAAGGTGATTAGAAACGCTCATTATTTAGGAATTAATCAAGTTCACATTAGCACGAAATGCAAACCAAGAAGAATGACTCCTTTGGCTGATGGATGTAAACAGATTTCGAGTAATAATGGTGTGTTAATACTTGTTTTATTTAAATTCATATATTTCGTTGTTTAGGAACATATGTCAATTTCATTATCGCTTTATCAAAAAGTGTGTTTGGAATCAAAATATTCAACCTGCTAAATAGAAATGGTGGGAGGCACTCTTTATTCTAGAATTCAACCAACTAATATCAATAAGAAAGGCAATTCAAGATCAAGAACTCTATTGTTTGCTGCAATTGAGTGAATTCATGTTATAGACGATTCATGGAAATTGTTTTCATAATGAATATAGTCGTTAAGAAATAGTCAATCGATAATTTCATGGCTAATGAATGAAAAATAGTTCTTGTAACCAGAAGAGGAGTCTAATTAGCTTATGGTGATTAGAAGGTATCATTATTTAGTAATTAAACAAGTTCACATGTCATGAAATGCAATCCAAGATGAATCACTCATTTCGCTGATCGACGCAAGCAGATTAGGAGTAATAATGGTGTTAATACTTGTTTGATTTAATTAATAGACTTCATTGTTTTGCAACATATGTCAATTTTATTATTGCTTTATCAAAAAGTGTGTTTGGAATCAAAAGATTCGACTTGCTAACCACAAATGAGGGGAGCTACTCTTTATTTTAGAATTAAACCAATTAATATCAATAAGAAATGCAATTTAAGATCAAGAACACTATTGTTTGTTGCAATTGAATGAATTCATCTTATAGACGACTCATGGAAATTGTTTTCATAATGAATATAGTCGTTAAGAAATAGTCAAGACATAATTTCATGGTTAATGAATGAAAAATAGTTCTTGTAACAAGAAGAGGAACCTAATTAGCTTAAGGTGATTAGAAAGCCTAGTAATTAAACAAGTTCACATATCATGAAATGCAATCCAAGATGAATGACTCATTTCGCTGAACGATGCAAGCAGATTAGGAGTAATAATGGTGTTAATACTTAATTGATTTAATTAATATACTTCATTGTTTTGCAACATATGTCAATTTTATTATTGCTTTATCAAAAAGTGTGTTTGGAATCAAAAGATTCGACTTGCTAACCACAAATGAGGGGAGCTACTCTTTATTTTAGAATTAAACCAATTAATATCAATAAGAAATGCAATTTAAGATCAAGAACACTATTGTTTGTTGCAATTGAATGAATTCATGTTATAGACGATTCATGGAAATTGTTTTCATAATGAATATAGTCGTTAAGAAATTGTCAAGAGATAATTTCATGGTTAATGAATGAAAAATAGTTCTTGTAACAAGAAGAGGAGTCTATTTAGCTTATGGTGATTAGAAAGTATCATTATTTAGTAATTAATCAAGTTTACATATCATGAAATGCAATCCAAGATGAATGACACTTTTCGCTGATCGACGGAAGCAGATTAAGAGTAATAATGGTGTTAATACTTGTTTGATTTAATTAATATACTTCATTGTTTTGCAACATATGTCAATTTTATTATTGCTTTATCAAAAGGTGTGTTTGGAATCGAAAGATTCGACTTGCTAACCACAAAATGAGGGGAGCTACTCTTTTATTTTAGAATTAAACCAATTAATATCAATAAGAAATGCAATTTAAGATTAAAGAACACTATTGTTTGTTGCAATTGAATGAATTCATGTTATAGACGATTTATGGAAATTGTTTTTCATAATGAATATAGTCGTTAAGAAATAGTAAAGAGATAATTTCATGGTTAATGAATGAAAAAATAGTTCTTGTAACAAGAAGAGGAACCCTAATTAGCTTAAGGTGATTAGAAAGCCTAGTAATTAAACAAGTTTCACAAATCATGAAATGCAATCCAAGATGAATGACACATTTGGCTGATGGACGCAAACAGATTTGGAGTAATAATGGTATTAATACTTGTTGATTTAATTAATATAGTTCATTGTTTAGCAACATATGTCAATTTCATTATCGCTTTATCAAAAAGTTTGTTTCGAATCCAAAGATTCGACTTGCTAACCACAAATGATGGGAGGTACTCTTTATTTTAGAATTCAACCAATTAATATGAATAAAAATGCAATTTAGGTTCATGAACTCTATTGTTTGTTGCAATTGAATGAATTCATGTTATTGACGATTCATGGAAATTGTTTTCATAATGAATATCATCGTTAACAAAGAGTCAGCAGATAATTTCCCTATCAACGCATGAAAAATAGTTCTTGTAACATAAAGAGGAGCGTAATTAGCTTAAGGTGATTAGAAACGCTCATTATTTAGGAATTAAACAAGTTCACATGTCATGAAATGCAATCCAAGATGAATCACTCATTTCGCTGATCGACGCAAGCAGATTAGGAGTAATAATGGTGTTAATACTTGTTTGATTTAATTAATAGACTTCATTGTTTTGCAACATATGTCAATTTTATTATTGCTTTATCAAAAAGTGTGTTTGGAATCAAAAGATTCGACATGCTAACCACAAATGAGGGTAGCTACTCTTTATTTTAGAATTAAACCAATTAATATCAATAAGAAATGCAATTTAAGATCAAGAACACTATTGTTTGTTGCAATTGAATGAATTCACCTTAATCAAGTTCACATTAGCACGAAATGCAAACCAAGAAGAATGACTCCTTTGGCTGATGGATGTAAACAGATTTCGAGTAATAATGGTGTTAATACTTGTTTTATTTAATTCATATATTTCGTTGTTTAGGAACATATGTCAATTTCATTATCGCTTTATCAAAAAGTGTGTTTGGAATCAAAATATTCAACCTGCTAAATAGAAATGGTGGGAGGCACTCTTTATTCTAGAATTCAACCAACTAATATCAATAAGAAAGGCAATTCAAGATCAAGAACTCTATTGTTTGCTGCAATTGAGTGAATTCATGTTATAGACGATTCATGGAAATTGTTTTCATAATGAATATAGTCGTTAAGAAATAGTCAATCGATAATTTCATCGTTAATGAATGAAAAATAGTTCTTGTAACCAGAAGAGGAGTCTAATTAGCTTATGGTGATTAGAAAGTATCATTATTTAGTAATTAAACAAGTTTCACATGTCATGAAATGCAATCCAAGATGAATCACTCATTTTGCTGATCGACGCAAGCAGATTAGGAGTATAATAATGGTGTTAATACTTGTTTGATTTAAATTAATAGACTTCATTGTTTTTTGCAACATATGTCAATTTTATTATTGCTTTATCAAAAAAAGTGTGTTTTGGAATCAAAAGATTCGACATGCTAACCACAAATGAGGGTAGCTACTCTTTATTTTAGAATTAAACCAATTAATATCAATAAGAAATGCAATTTAAGATCAAGAACACTATTGTTTGTTGCAATTGAATGAATTCACCTTATAGACGACTCATGGAAATTGTTTTCATAATGAATATAGTGGTTAAGAAATAGTCAAGAGATAATTTCATGGTTAATGAATGAAAAAATAGTTCTTGTAACAAGAAGAGGAACCTAATTAGCTTAAGGTGTTTAGAAAGCCTCATTATTTAGTAATTAAACAAGTTCACAAATCATGAAAAATGCAATCCAAGATGAATGACAAATTTGGCTGAAGGACGCAACCAGATTTGGAGTGATAATAGTGTTAATACTTGTTTGATTTAACTCATATAGTTCATTGTGTAGTAACATATGTCAATTTCATTATAGCTTTATCAAAAAGTGTGTTTGGAATCAAAAGATTCGACTTCCTAACCACAAATGAGGGGAGCTACTCTTTATTTTAGAATTAAACCAATTAATATCCATAAGAGATGCAATTTAAGATCAAGAACACTATTGTTTGTTGCAATTGAATGAATTCATGTTATAGACGATTCATGGAAATAGTTTTCATAATGAATATAATCGTTAAGAAATAGTCAAGAGATAATTTCATGGTTATTAAATGAAAAATAGTTCTTGTAACAAGAAGAGGAACCTAATTAGCTTAAAGTGATTAGAAAGCCTCATTATTTAGTAATTAAACATGTTCACAAATCATGAAATGCAATCCAAGATGAATGACACATTTGGCTGATGGACGCAACCAGATTTGGAGTAATAATAGTGTTAATACTTGTTTGATTTAACTAATATAGTTCATTGTTTAGCAACATATGTCAATTTCATTATTGCTTTATCAAAAAGTGTGTTTGTTTGAATCAAAACATTCGACTTGGTAACCACGAATGATGGGAGGTACTCTTTATTTTAGAATTAAACCAATTAATATCAATAAGAAATGCAATTTAATATCAAGAACTCTATTTTTTGTTGCAATTGAATGAATTCATGTTATAGACGATTCATGGAAATTGTTTTCATAATGAATATAGTTGTTAAGAAAGAGTCAACATATAATTTCACTGTCAATGCATGAAAAATAGTTCTTGTAACATGAAGAGGAGCGTAATTAGCTTAAGGTGATTGGAAATGCTCATTATTTAGAAATTAATCAAGTTCACATTAGCACGAAATGCAAACCAAGATGAATGACTCCTTTGGCTGATGGATGTAAACAGATTTGGAGTAATAATGGTGTTAATACTTGTTTGATTTAACTAATATACTTCGTTGTTTAGGAACACATGCCAATTTCATTATCGCTTTATCAAAAAGTGTGTTTGGAATCAAAATATTCAACCTGCTAAATAGAAATGATGGGAGACACTCTTTATTCTAGAATTCAACCAATTAATATCAATAAGAAAAGCAATTCAAGATCAAGAACTCTATTGTTTGCTGCAATTGAATGAATTCATGTTATAGACGATTTATGGAAATTGTTTTCATAATTAATATAGTCGTTAAGAAATAGTAAAGAGATAATTTCATGGTAAATGAATGAAAAATAGTTCTTGTAACAAGAAGAGGAACCTAATTAGCTTAAGGTGATTAGAAAGTATCATTATTTAGTAGTTAATCAAGTTCACAAATCATGAAATGCAATCCAAGATGAATGACACATTTGGCTGATGGACGCAAACAGATTTGGAGTAATAATGGTGTTAATACTTGTTTGATGTAATTAATATAGTTCATTGTTTAGCAACATATGTCAATTTCATTATCACTTTATCAAAAAGTTTGTTTCGAATCCAAAGATTCGACTTGCTAACCACAAATGATGGGAGGTACTCTTTATTTTAGAATTCAACCAATTAATAAGAATAGAAGTGCAATTTAAGATCATGAACTCTATTGTTTGTAGCAATTGAATGAATTCATGTTATTGTCGATTCATGGAATTAGTTTTCATAATGAATATCATCGTTAAGAAAGAGTCAGCAGATAATTTCCCTATCAACGCATGAAAAATAGTGCTTGTAACAAAAAGAGGAGCGTAATTAGCTTAAGGTGATTAGAAACCCTCATTATTTAGGAATTAATCAAGTTCACATTAGCACGAAATGCAAACCAAGAACAATGACTCCTTTGGCTGATGGATGTAAACAGATTTGGAGTAATAATGGTGTTAACACTTGTTTGATTTAATTCATATATTTCGTTGTTTAGGAACATATGTCAATTTCATTATCGCTTTATCAAAAAGTGTGTTTGGAATCAAAATATTCGACCTGCTAAATAGAAATGATGGGAGGCACTCTATATTCTAGAATTCAACCAATTAATATCAATAAGAAAAGCAATTCAAGATCAAGAACTCTATTTTTTGCTGCAATTGAATGAATTCATGTTATAGACGATTAAGGGAAATTGTTTTGATAACGAATATAGTCTTTAAGAAATAGTCAATAGATAATTTCATGGTTAATGAATGAAAAATAGTTCTTGTATTAAGAAGAGGAGTCTAATTAGCTTATGGTGATTAGAAAGTATCAATATTTAGTAATTAATCAAGTTCACATATCATGAAATGCAATCCAAGATGAATGACTCATTTCGCTGATCGACGCAAGCAGATTAGGAGTAATAATGGTGTTAATACTTGTTTGATTTAACTAATATACTTCGTTGTTTTGGAACACATGCCAATTTCATTATCGCTTTATCAAAAAGTGTGTTTGGAATCAAAATATTCGACCTGCTAAATAGAAATGATGGGAGGCACTCTCTATTCTAGACTTCAACCAATTAATATCAATAAGAAAAGTAATTCAAGATCAAGAACTCTATTGTTTGCTGCAATTGAGCGAATTCAAGTTATAGACGATTCATGGAAATTGTTTTCATAATGAATATAGTCGTTAAGAAATAGTCAAAAGATAATTTCATGGTTAATGAATGAAAAATAGTTCTTGTAACCAGAAGAGGAGTCTAATTAGCTTATGGTGATTAGAAAGTATCATTATTTAGTAATTAAACAAGTTCACATATCATGAAATGCAATCCAAGATCAATGACTGATTTCGCTGATCGACGCAAGCAAATTACGTGTAATAATGGTGTTAATACTTGTTTGATTTAATTAATATAGTTCATTGTTTAGCAACATATGTCAATTTCATTATCGCTTTATCGAGAAGTATGTTTCGAATCCAAAGATTCGACTTGCTAACCACAAATGATGGGAGGTACTCTTCATGTTAGAATTCAACCAATTAATATCAATAAAAATGCAATTTAAGATCAAGAACTCTATTGTTTGTTGCAATTGAATGAATTCATGTTATAGACGATTCATGGAAATTGTTTTCATAATGAATATCATCTTTAAGAAAGTGTCAACAGATAATTTCACTGTCAACGCATGAAAAATAGTTCTTGTAACAAGAAGAGGAGCATAATTAGCTTAAGGTGATTACAAACGCTCATTATTTAGGAATTAATCAAGTTCACATTAGCACTAAATGCAAACCAAGATGAATGACTCCTTTGGCTGATGGTTGTAAACAGATTTGGAGTAATAATGGTGTTAATACATGCTTGATTTAATTAATATACTTCGTTGTTTAGGAACATATGTCAATTTCATTATCGCTTTATCAAAAAGTGTGTTTGGAATCAAAATATTGGACCTGCTAAATAGAAATGATGGGAGGCACTCTGTATTCTAGAATTCAACCAATTAATATCAATAAGAAAAGCAATTCAAGATCAAGAACTCTATTGTTTGATGCAATTGAGTGAATTGATGTTATAGACAATTCATGGAAATTGTTTTCATAATGAATATAGTCGTTAAGAAATAGTCAAAAGATAATTTCATGGTTAATGAATGAAAAATAGTTCTTATAACTAGAAGAGGAGTCTGATTAGCTTATGGTGATTAGAAAGTATCATTATTTAGTAATTAAACAAGTTCACATATCATGAAATGCAATCCAAGATGAATGACTGATTTCGCTGATCAACGCAAGCAGATTAGGTGTAATAATGGTGTTAATACTTGTTTGATTTAATTAATATATTTCATTGTTTTGCAACATATGTCAATTTCATTATTGCTTTATCAAAAAGTGTGTTTGGAATCAAAAATTCGACCCACTAACCAGAAATGGTGTGAGGCACTCTTTATTTTAGAATTCAACCAATTAATATTTATAAGAAAAGCAATTCAAGATCAAGATCTCTTTTGTTTGCTGCAATTGAATGAATTCATGTTATAGACGATTCATGGAAATTGTCTTCACAATGAATATAATCGTTAGGAAATAGCCGATAGATAATTTCATGGTTAATGAATGAAAAATAGTTCTTGCAACAAGAAGACGAGCCTAATTAGCTTAAGATGATTAGAAAGTCTCATTATTTAGTAATTAAACAAGTTCACATATCATGAAATGCAATCCAAGATGAATGACTCATTTGGCTGATCGATGCAAACAGATTTGGAGTAATAATGGTGTTAATACTTCTTTGATTTAATTAATATACTTCATTGTTTAGCAACATATGTCAATTTCATTATTGCTTTATCAAAAAGTGTGTTTGGAATCAAAACATTCGACTTGGTAACCACGAATGATGGGAGGTTCTCTTTATTTTAGAATTAAACCAATTAATATCAATAAGAAATGCAATTTAATATCAAGAACTCTATTGTTTGTTGCAATTGAATGAATTCATGTTATAGACGATTAATGGAAATTGTTTTCATAATGAATATAGTTGTTAAGAAAGAGTCAACATATAATTTCACTGTCAATGCATGAAAAATAGTTCTTATAACAAGAAGAGGAGCGTAATAAGCTTAAGGTGATTAGAAACGCACATTATTTAGAAATTAATCAAGTTCACATTAGCACGAAATGCAAACCAAGATGAATGACTCCTTTGGCTGATGGATGTAAACAGATTTGGAGTAATAATGGTGTTAATACTTGTTTGATTTAATTAATATACTTTGTTGTTTAGAAACATATGTCAATTTCATTATCGCTTTATCAAAAAGTGTGTTTGGAATCAAAATATTCGACCTGCTAAATAGAAATGATGGGAGGCACTATTTATTCTAGAATTCAACCAATTAATATCAATAAGAAAAGCAATTCAAGATCAAGAACTCTATTGTTTGCTGCAATTGAGTGAATTCATGTTATAGACGATTCATGGAAATTGTTTTCATAATGAATATAGTCGTTAAGAAATAATTAATAAATAATTTCATGGTTAATGAATGAAAAATGATTCTTGTAACAAGAAGAGGAGCCTAATTAGCTTAAGGTGATTAGAAAGTTTCATTATTTAGTAATTATACAAGTTCACATATCATGAAATGCAATCCAAGATGAATGACTCATTTGGCTGATCGATGCAAACAGATTTGGTGTAATAATGGTGTTAATACTTCTTTGATTTAATTAATATACTTCATTGTTTAGCAACATATGTCAATTTCATTATTGCTTTATCAAAAAGTGTGTTTGGAATCAAAACATTCGACTTGGTAACCACGAATGATGTGAGGATCTCTTTATTTTAGAATTAAACCAATTAATATCAACAACAAAATGCAATTTAATATCAAGAACTCTATTGTTTGTTACAATTGAATGAAATCATGTTATAGACGATTAATGGAAATTGTTTTCATAATGAATATAGTCGTTAAAAAATAGTTAATAGATAATTTCATGGTTAATGAATGAAAAATAGTTCTTGTAACAAGAAGAGGAGCCTAATTAGCTTATGGTGATTAGAAAGTCTCATTATTTAGTAATTAAACAAGTTCACATATCATGGAATGCAATCCAAGATGAATGACTCATTTGGCTGATCGATGCAAACAGATTTGGTGTAATAATGGTGTTAATACTTCTTTGATTTAATTAATATACTTCATTGTTTAGCAACATATGTCAATTTCATTGTTGCTTTATCAAAAAGTGTGTTTGGAATCAAAACATTCGACTTGGTAACCACGAATGATGGGAGGTACCCTTTATTTTAGAATTAAACCAATTAATATCAATAAGAAATGCAATTTAATATCAAGAACTCTATTGTTTGTTGCAATTGAATGAATTAATGTTATAGACAATTCATGGGAAATTGTTTTTCATAATGAATATAGTTGTTAAGAAAGAGTCAACATATAATTTCACTGTCAATGCATGAAAAAATAGTTCTTGTAACAAGAAGAGGAGCGTAATAAGCTTAAGGTGATTAGAAACGCTCATTATTTAGAAATTAATCAAGTTCACATTAGCACGAAATGCAAACCAAGATGAATGACTCCTTTGGCTGATGGATGTAAACAGATTTGGAGTAATAATGGTGTTAATACTTGTTTGATTTAATTAATATACTTCGTTGTTTAGGAACATATGTCAATTTCATTATCGCTTTATCAAAAAGTGTGTTTGGAATCAAAATATTCGACCTGCTAAATAGAAATGATGGGAGGCACTCTTTATTGAGAATTCAACCAATTAATATCAATAAGAAAAGCAATTCAAGATCAAGAACTCTAATGTTTGCTACAATTGAGTGAATTCATGTTATAGACGATTCATGAAAATTGTTTTCATAATGAATATAGTCGTTAAGAAATAGTCAAAAGAGAATTTCATGGTTAATGAATGAAAAATAGTTCTTGTAACCAGAAGCGGAGTCTAATTAGCTTATGGTGATTAGAAAGTATCATTATTTGGTAATTAAACAAGTTCACATATCATGAAATGCAATCCAAGATGAATGACTGATTTCGCTGATCGAGGCAAGCAAGTTGGGTATAATAATGGTGTTAATACTTGTTTGATTTAATTAATATAGTTCATTGTTTAGCAACATATGTCAATTTCATTATTGCTTTATCAAAAAGTGTGTTTGGAATCAAAACATTCGACTTGGTAACCACGAATGATGGGAGGATCTCTTTATTTTAGAATTAAACCAATTAATATCAACAACAAAATGCAATTTAATATCAAGAACTCTATTGTTTGTTACAATTGAATGAAATCATGTTATAGACGATTAATGGAAATTGTTTTCATAATGAATATAGTCGTTAAAAAATAGTTAATAGATAATTTCATGGTTAATGAATGAAAAATAGTTCTTGTAACAAGAAGATGAGCCTAATTAGCTTATGGTGATTAGAAAGTCTCATTATTTAGTAATTAAACAAGTTCACATATCATGAAATGCAATCCAAGATGAATGACTCATTTGGCTAATCGATGCAAACAGATTTGGAGTAATAATGGTGTTAATACTTGTTTGATTTAATTAATATACTTCATTGTTTAGCAACATATGTCAATTTCATTGTTACTTTATCAAAAAGTGTGTTTGGAATCAAAACATTCGACTTGGTAACCACGAATGATGGGAGGTACCCTTTATTTTAGAATTAAACCAATTAATATCAATAAGAAATGCAATTTAATATCAAGAACTCTATTGTTTGTTGCAATTGAATGAATTAATGTTATAGACAATTCATGGAAATTGTTTTCATAATGAATATAGTTGTTAAGAAAGAGTCAACATATAATTTCACTGTCAATGCATGAAAAATAGTTCTTGTAACAAGAAGAGGAGCGTAATAAGCTTAAGGTGATTAGAAACGCTCATTATTTAGAAATTAATCAAGTTCACATTAGCACGAAATGCAAACCAAGATCAATGACTCCTTTGGCTGATGGATGTAAACAGATTTGGAGTAATAATGGTGTTAATACTTGTTTGATTTAATTAATATACTTCGTTGTTTAGGAACATATGTCAATTTCATTATCGCTTTATCAAAAAGTGTGTTTGGAATCAAAATATTCGACCTGCTAAATAGAAATGATGGGAGGCACTCTTTATTGAGAATTCAACCAATTAATATCAATAAGAAAAGCAATTCAAGATCAAGAACTCTAATGTTTGCTACAATTGAGTGAATTCATGTTATAGACGATTCATGAAAATTGTTTTCATAATGAATATAGTCGTTAAGAAATAGTCAAAAGAGAATTTCATGGTTAATGAATGAAAAATAGTTCTTGTAACCAGAAGCGGAGTCTAATTAGCTTATGGTGATTAGAAAGTATCATTATTTAGTAATTAAACAAGTTCACATATCATGAAATGCAATCCAAGATGAATGACTGATTTCGCTGATCGAGGCAAGCAAGTTGGGTGTAATAATGGTGTTAATACTTGTTTGATTTAATTAATATAGTTCATTGTTTAGCAACATATGTCAATTTCATTATCGCTTTATCGAAAAGTATGTTTCGAATCCAAAGATTCGACTTGCTAACCACAAATGATGGGAGGTACTCTTTATTTTAAAATTCAACCAATTAATATCAATAAAAATGCAATTTAAGATCAAGAACTCTATTGTTTGTTGCAATTGAATGAATTTATGTTATAGACGATTCATGGAAATTGTTTTCATAATGAATATCATCTTTAAGAAAGAGTCAACGGATAATTTCACTGTCAACACATGAAAAATAGTTCTTGTAACAAAAAGAGGAGCATAATTAGCTTAAGGTGATTAGAAACGCTCATTATTTAGGAATTAATGAAGTTCACATTAGCACGAAATGCAAACCAAGATGAATGACTCCATTGGCTGATGGATGTAAACAGATTTGGAGTAATAATGGTGTTAATACTTGTTTGATTTAACTAATATACTTCGTTGTTTAGCAACATATGTCAATTTCATTATCGCTTTATCAAAAAGTCTATTTGGAATCAAAATATTCGATCTGCTAAATAGAAATGATGGGAGGCACTCTTTATTCTAGAATTCAACCAATTAATATCAATAAGGAAAGCAATTCAAGATCAAGAACTCTATTGTTTTCTGCAATTGAATGAATTCATGTTATAGACGATTCATGGAAATTGTTTTCATAATGAATATAGTTGTTAAGAAAGAGTCAACATATAATTTCACTGTCAATGCATGAAAAATAGTTCTTGTAACAAGAAGAGGAGCGTAATTAGCTTAAGGTGATTATAAACACTCCTTATTTAGAAATTAATCAAGTTCACATTAGCACGACAAACCAAGATGAATGACTCCTTTGGCTGATGGATGTAAACAGATTTGGAGTAATAATGGTGTTAATACTTGTTTGATTTAATTAATATACTTCATTGTTTTGCAACATATGTCAATTTTATTATTGCTTTATCAAAAAGTGTGTTTGGAATCAAAAGATTCGACTTGCTAACCACAAATGAGGGGAGCTACTCTTTATTTTAGAATTAAACCAATTAATATCAATAAGAAATGCAATTTAAGATCAAGAACACTATTGTTTGTTGCAATTGAATGAATTCATGTTATAAACGATTCATGGAAATTGTTTTCATAATGAATATAGTCGTTAAGAAATAGTCAAAAGATAATTTCATGGTTAATGAATGAAAAATAGTTCTTGTAACCAGAAGCGGAGTCTAATTAGCTTATGGTGATTAGAAAGTATCATTTGTTAGTAATTAAACAAGTTCACATATCATGAAATGCAATCCAAGATGAATGACTCCTTTGGCTGATGGATGTAAACAGATTTGGAGTAATAATGGTGTTAATACTTGTTTGATTTAACTAATATACTTCGTTGTTTAGCAAGATATGTCAATTTCATTATCGCTTTATCAAAAAGTGTGTTTGGAATCAAAATATTCGACCTGCTAAATAGAAATGATGGGAGACACTCTTTATTCTTGAATTCAACCAATTAATATCAATAAGAAAAGCAATTCAAGATCAAAAACTCTATTGTTTTCTACAATTGAATGAATTCATGTTATAGACGATTAATGGAAATTGTTTTCATAATGAATATAGTCGTTAAGAAATAGTCAATAGATAATTTCTTGGTTAAGGAATGAAAAATAGTTCTTGTAAGATGAAGAGGAGTCTAATTAGCTTATGGTGATTAGACAGTATCATTATTTAGTAATTAAACAAGTTCACATATCATGAAATGCAATCCAAGATGAATGACTGATTTCGCTGATCGACGCAAGCAGATTAGGAGTAATAATGGTTTTAATACTTGTTTGATTTATTTAATAAAAATCATTGTTTTGCAACATATGTCAATGTCATTATTACTTTATCAAAAAGTGTGTTTGGAATCAAAAGATTCGACTTGCTAACCACAAATGATGGGAGGTACTCTTTATTTTAGAATTAAACCAATTAATATAAAAAAGAAATGCAATTTAAGATCATGAACGCTATTGTTTGTTGCAATTGAATGAATTCATGTTATAAACAATTCATGGAAATTGTTTTCATAATGAATATAGTCGTTAAGAAATAGTCAAGAGATAATTTCATGGTTAATGAATGAAAAATAGTTCTTGTAACAAGAAGAGGAGCCTAATTAGCTTAAGGTGATTAGAAAGTCTCATTATTTAGTAATTAAACAAGTTCACATATCATGAAATGCAATCCAAGATGAATGACTCATTTGGCTAATCGATGCAAATAGATTTGGAGTAATAATGGTGTTAATACTTCTTTGATTTAATTAATATGCTTCATTGTTTAGCAACATATGTCAATTTCATTATTGCTTTATCAAAAAGTGTGTTTGGAATCAAAACATTCGACTTGGTAACCACAAATGATGGGAGGTTCTCTTTATTTTAGAATTAAACCAATTAATATCAATAACGAAATGCAATTTAATATCAATAACTCTATTGTTTGTTGCAATTGAATGAATTTATGTTATAGACGATTCATGGAAATTGTTTTAATAATGTATATAGTTGTTAAGAAAGAGTCAACATATAATTTCTAAGTCAATGCATGAAAAATAGTTCTTGTAAGGAGAAGAGGAGCGTAATTAGCTTAAGGTGATTAAAAACGCTCATTATTTAGAAATTAATCAAGTTCACATTAGCATGAAATGCAAACCAAGATGAATGACTCCTTTGGCTGATGGATGTAAACAGATTTGGAGTAATAATGGTGTTAATACTTGTTTGATTTAATTAATATACTTCGTTGTTTAGGAACATACGTCAATTTCATTATCGCTTTATCAAAAAGTGTGTTTGGAATCAAAATATTCGTCCTGCTAAATAGAAATGATGGGAGGCAGTCTTTATTCTAGAATTCAACCAATTAATATCAATAAGAAAAGCAATTCAAGATCATGAACTCTATTGTTTTCTGCAATTGAATGAATTCATGTTATAGACGATTCATGGAAATTGTTTTCATAATGAATAAAGTTGTTAAGAAAGAGTCAACATATAATTTCACTGTCAATGCATGAAAAATATTTCTTGTAACAAGAAGAGGAGCGTATTTTAGAATGAGGGGAGCTAATACTTGTTTGATTTAATTAATATACTTCGTTGTTTAGGAACATACGTCAATTTCATTATCGCTTTATCAAAAAGTGTGTTTGGAATCAAAAGATTCGACTTGCTAACCAAAAATGAGGGGAGCTACTCTTTATTTTAGAATTAAACCAATTAATATCAATAAGAAATGCAATTTAAGATCAAGAACAATATGTTTTGTTGCAATTGAATGAATTCATGTTATAGACGATTTATGGAAATTGTTTTCATAATGAATATAGTCGTTAAGAAATAGTCAAGAGATAATTTCATGGTTAATGAATGAAAAATAGTTCTTGTAACAAGAAGAGGAACATAATTAGCTTAAGGTGATTAGAAAGCCTCATTATTTAGTAATTAAACAAGTTCACAAATCATGAAATGCAATCCAAGATGAATGACACATTTGGCTGAAGGATGCAACCAGATTTGGAGTGATAATAGTGTTAATACTTGTTTGATTTAACTCATATAGTTCATTGTTTAGTAACATATGTCAATTTCATTATTGCTTTATCAAAAAGTGTGTTTGGAATCAAAACATTTGACTTGGTAACCACGAATGATGGGAGGTACTCTTTATTTTAGAATTAAACCAATTAATATCAATAATAAATGGAATTTAATATCAAGAACTCTATTGTTTGTTGCAATTGAATGAATTCATGTTATAGACGATTCATGGAAATTGTTTTCATAATGAATATAGTCGTTAAGAAATAGTCAATAGATAATTTCTTGGTTAAGGAATGAAAAATAGTTCTTGTAAGATGAAGAGGAGTCTAATTAGCTTATGGTGATTAGACAGTATCATTATTTAGTAATTAAACAAGTTCACATATCATGAAATGCAATCCAAGATGAATGACTGATTTGGCTGATCGACGCAAGCAGATTAGGAGTAATAATGGTGTTAATACTTGTTTGATTTATCTAATAAAAATCATTGTTTTGCAACATATGTCAATGTCATTATTACTTTATCAAAAAGTGTGTTTGGAATCAAAAGATTCGACTTGCTAACCACAAATGATGGGAGGTACTCTTTATTTTAGAATTAAACCAATTAATATAAAAAAGAAATGCAATTTAAGATCATGAACGCTATTGTTTGTTGCAATTGAATGAATTCATGTTATAAACAATTCATGGAAATTGTTTTCATAATGAATATAGTCGTTAAGAAATAGTCAAGAGATAATTTCATGGTTAATGAATGAAAAATAGTTCTTGTAACAAGAAGAGGAACCTAATTACCTTAAGGTGATTAGAAAGCCTCATTATTTAGTAATTAAACAACTTCACAAATCATGAAAGCAATCTAAGATGAATGACGCATTTGGCTGATGGACGCAACCAGATTTGGAGTAATAATAGTGTTAATACATGTTTGATTTAACTCATATAGTTCATTGTTTAGCAACATATGTCAATTTCATTATTCCTTTATCAAAAAGTGTGTTTGGAATCAAAAGATTCGACTTGGTCACCACGAATGATGGGAGGTACTCTTTATTTTAGAATTAAACAAATTAATATCAATAAGAAATGCAATTTAATATCAAGAACTCTATTGTTTGTTGCAATTGAATGAATTCATGTTATAAACGATTTATGGAAATTGTTTTCATAATGAATATAGTCGTTAAGAAATAGTAAAGAGTTAATTTCATGGTTAATGAATGAAAAATAGTTCTTGTAACAAGAAGAGGAACCTAATTAGCTTAAAATGATTAGAAAGCCTCATTATTTAGTAATCAAACAAGTTCACAAATCATGAAATGCAATCCAAGATGAATGACACATTTGGCTGATGGACGCAAACAGATTTGGAGTAATAATGGTGTTAATACTTGTTTGATTTAACCAATATAGTTCATTGTTTAGCAACATATGTGAATTTCATTATCGCTTTATCAAAAAGTATGTTTCGAATCCAAAGATGCGACTTGCTAACCACAAATGATGGGAGGTACTCTTTATTTTAAAATTCAACCAATTAATATCAATAAAAATGGAATTTAAGATCAAGAACTCTATTGTTTGTTGCAATTGAATGAGTTCATGTCATAGACGATTCATGGAAATTGTTTTCATAATGAATATCATTGTTAAGAAAGAGTCAGCAGATAATTTCACTGTTAACGCATGAAAAATAGTTCTTGTAACAAAAAAAGGAGCGTAATTAGCTTAAGGTGATTATAAATGCTCATTATTTAGGAATTAATCAAGTTCACATTAGCACGAAATGCAAACCAAGATGAATGACTCCTTTGGCTGATGGATGGAAACAGATTTGGAGTAATAATGGTGTTAATACTTGTTTGATTTAATTAATATATTTCGTTGTTTAGGAATATATGTCAATTTCATTATCGCTTTATCAAAAAGTGTGTTTGGAATCAAAATATTCGACCTCCTAAATAGAAATGATGGGAGGCACTCTTTATTCTAGAATTCAACCAATTAATATCAATAAGAAAAGCAATTCAATATCAAGAACTCTATTGTTTGCCGCAATTGAATGAATTCATGTTATAGACGATTCATGGAAATTGTTTTCACAGTGAATATAGTCGTTAAGAAATAGTCAATCGATAATTTCATGGTTAATGAATGAAAAATAGTTCTTGTAACCAGAAGAGGAGTCTAATTAGCTTATGGTGATTAGACAGTATCATTATTTAGTAATTAAACAAGTTCACATATCATGAAATGCAATCCAAGATGAATGACTCATTTCGCTGATCGACGCAAGCAGATTAGGAGTAATAATGGTGTTAATACTTGTTTGATTTAATTAATAGACTTTATTGTTTTCCAACATATGTCAATTTTATTATGGCTTTATCAAAAAGTGTGTTTGGAATCAAAAGATTCGAGTTGCTAACCACAAATGAGGGGAGCTACTCTTTATTTTATAATTCAACCAATTAATATTTATAAGAAAAGCAATTCAAGATCAAGAACTCTATTGTTTGTAGCAATTGAATGAATTCATGTTATAGACGATTCATGGAAATTGTTTTCATAATGAATATAGTCGTTAAGAAATAGTCGATAGATAATTTCATGGTTAATGAATGAAAAATAGTTCTTGTAACAAGAAGAAGAGCCTAATTAGCTTAAGGTGATTAGAAAGCCTCATTATTTAGTAATTAAACAAGTTCACATATAATGAAATGCAATCCAAGATGGATGACACATTTGGCTGATGGACACAAACAGATTTGGAGTAATAATGGTGTTAATACTTGTTTGATTTAATTAATATAGTTTATTGTTTAGCAACATATGTGAATTTCATTATCGCTTTATCAAAAAGTATGTTTCGAATCCAAAGATGCGACTTGCTAACCACAAATGATGGGAGGTACTCTTTATTTTAAAATTCAACCAATTAATATCAATAAAAATGGAATTTAAGATCAAGAACTCTATTGTTTGTTGCAATTGAATGAGTTCATGTCATAGACGATTCATGGAAATTGTTTTCATAATGAATATCATTGTTAAGAAAGAGTCAGCAGATAATTTCACTGTTAACGCATGAAAAATAGTTCTTGTAACAAAAAAAGGAGCGTAATTAGCTTAAGGTGATTATAAATGCTCATTATTTAGGAATTAATCAAGTTCACATTAGCACGAAATGCAAACCAAGATGAATGACTCCTTTGGCTGATGGATGGAAACAGATTTGGAGTAATAATGGTGTTAATACTTGTTTGATTTAATTAATATATTTCGTTGTTTAGGAATATATGTCAATTTCATTATCGCTTTATCAAAAAGTGTGTTTGGAATCAAAATATTCGACCTCCTAAATAGAAATGATGGGAGGCACTCTTTATTCTAGAATTCAACCAATTAATATCAATAAGAAAAGCAATTCAATATCAAGAACTCTATTGTTTGCCGCCGCAATTGAATGAATTCATGTTATAGACGATTCATGGAAATTGTTTTCACAGTGAATATAGTCGTTAAGAAATAGTCAATCGATAATTTCATGGTTAATGAATGAAAAATAGTTCTTGTAACCAGAAGAGGAGTCTAATTAGCTTATGGTGATTAGACAGTATCATTATTTAGTAATTAAACAAGTTCACATATCATGAAATGCAATCCAAGATGAATGACTCATTTCACTGATCGACGCAAGCAGATTAGGAGTAATAATGGTGTTAATACTTGTTTGATTTAATTAATAGACTTTATTGTTTTCCAACATATGTCAATTTTATTATGGCTTTCTCAAAAAGTGTGTTTGGAATCAAAAGATTCGAGTTGCTAACCACAAATGAGGGGAGCTACTCTTTATTTTATAATTCAACCAATTAATATTTATAAGAAAAGCAATTCAAGATCAAGAACTCTATTGTTTGTTGCAATTGAATGAATTCATGTTATAGACGATTCATGGAAATTGTCTTCATAATGAATATAGTTTAGGAAATAGTCGATAGATAATTTCAAGGTTAATGACTGAAAAATAGTTCTTGCAAGAAGAAGAGGAGCCTAATTAGCTTAAGGTGATTAGAAAGTCTGATTATTTAGTAATTAAACAAGTTGACATATCATGAAATGCAATCCAAGATGAATGACTCATTTGGCTGATCGACGCAAATAGATTAGGAGTAATAATGGTGTTAATACTTGTTTGACTTAATTAATATACTTCATTGTTTAGCAACATATGTCAATTTCATTATTGCTTTATCAAAAAGTATGTTTGGAATCAAAAGATCCGACTTGGTAACCACGAATGATGGGAGGTACTCTTTATTTTAGAATGAAACCAATTAATATCAATAAGAAATGCAATTTAAGATCAAGAACTCTATTGTTTGTTGCAAGTGAATGAATTCATGTTATAGACGATTCATGGAAATTGTTTTCATAATGAATATAGTTGTTAAGAAAGAGTCAACATATAATTTCATTGTCAATGCATGAAAAATAGTTCTTGTAACAAGAAGAGGAGCGTAATCAGCTTAAGGTGATTAGAAATGCTCATTATTTAGAAATTAAACAAGTTCACATTAGCACGAAATGCAAACCAAGATGAATGACTCCTTTGGCTGATGGATGTAAACAGATTTGGAGTAATAATGGTGTTAATACTTGTTTGATTTAACTAATATACTTCCTTGTTTAGCAACATATGTCAATTTCATTATCGCTTTATCAAAAAGTGTGTTTGGAATCAAAATATTCGACCTGCTAAATAGAAATGATGGGAGGCACTCATTATTCTAGAATTCAACCAATTAATATCAATAAGAAAAGCAATTCAAGATCAAGAACACTATTGTTTTCTGCAATTGAATGAATTCATGTTATAGACGATTAATGGAAATTGTTTTCATAATAAATATAGTCGTTAAGAAATAGTTAATAGATAATTTCATGGTTAATGAATGAAAAATAGTTCTTGTAATAAGAAGAGGAGTCTAATTAGCTTATGGTGATTAGAAAGTATCATTATTTAGTAATTAAACAAGTTCACATATCATGAAATGCAATCCAAGATGAATGACTGATTTCGCTGATCGACGCAGGCAGATTAGGAGTAATAATGGTGTTAATACTTGTTTGATTTAATTAATAAACATCATTGTTTTGCAACATATGTCAATTTCATTATTACTTTATCAAAAAGTGTGTTTGGAATCAAAAGATTCGACTTGCTGACCACAAATGATGGGAGGTACTCTTTATTTTAGAATTAAACCAATTAATATCAAAAAGAAATGCAATTTAAGATCAAGAACGCTATTGTTTGTTGCAATTGAATGAATTCATGTTATAAATAATTCATGGAAATTGTTTTCATAATGAATATAGTCGTTAAGAAATAGTCAAGAGATAATTTCATGGTTAATGAATGAAAAATAGTTCTTGTAACAAGAAGAGGAACCTCATTAGCTTAAGGTGATTAGAAAGCCTTATTATTTAGTAATTAAACAAGTTCACATTTCATGAAATGCAATCCAAGATGAATGACACATTTGGTTGATGAACGCAATCAGATTTGGAGCAATAATGGTGTTAATACTTGTTTGATTTAATTAATATAATTCATTGCTTAGCAACATATGTGAATTTCATTATTGCTTTATCAAAAAGTATGTTTCGAATCCAAAGATTCGACTTGCTAACCACAAATGATGGGAGGTACTCTTTATTTTAGAATTCAACCAATTAATATCAATAAAAATGCAATTTAAGATTGAGAACTCTCTTGTTTGTTGCAATTGAATGAATTCATTTTATAGAAGATTCATGGAAATTGTTTTCATAATGAATATAGTCGTTAAGAAATAGTCAAGAGATAATTTCATTGTTAATGAATGAAAAATAGTTCTTGTAACAAGAAGAGGAGCCTAATTAGCTTAAGGTGATTAGAAAGCCTCATTATTTAGTAATTAAACAAGTTCATATATAATGAAATGCAATCCAAGATGAATGACTCATTTGGCTGATCGACGCAAACAGATGAGGAGTAATAATGGTGTTAATACTTGTTTGATTTAATTAATATACTTCATTGTTTAGCAACATATGCCAATTTCATTATTCCTTTATCAAAAAGTGTGTTTGGAATCAAAAGATTCGACTTGGTAACCACGAAAGATGGGAGGTACTCGTTATTTTAGAATTAAACCAATTAATACCATTAAGAAATGCAATTTAATAACAAGAACTCTATTGTTTGTTGCAATTGAATGAATTCATGTTATAGACGATTCATGGAAATTGTTTTCATAATGTATATAGTTGTTAAGAAAGAGTCAACATATAATTTCACTGTCAATGCATGAAAAATAGTTCTTGTAAGAAGAAGAGGAGCGTAATTAGCTTAAGGTGATTAGAAATGCTCATTATTTAGAAATTAATCAAGTTCACATTAGCACGAAATGCAAACCAAGATGAATGACTCCTTTGGCTGATGGATGTAAACAGATTTGGAGTAATAATGGTGTTAATACTTGTTTGATTTAATTAATATACTTCGTTGCTTAGCAACATATGTCAATTTCATTATCCCTTTATCAAAAAGTGTGTTTGGAATCAAAAGATTCAACATGCTAACCAGAAATGGTGTGAGGCACTCTTTGTTTTAGAATTCAACCAATTCATATTTATAAGAAAAGCAATTCAAGATCAAGAACTCTATTGTTTGCTGCAATTGAAAGAATTCATGTTATAGACGATTCATGGAAATTGTCTTCATAATGAATATAGTCGTTAGGAAATAGTCGATAGATAATTTCATGGTTAATGAATGAAAAATAGTTCTTGTAACAAGAAGAGGAGCCTAATTAGCTTAAGGTGATTAGAAAGTCTGATTATTTAGTAATTAAACAAGTTCACATATAATGACATGCAATCCAAGATGAATGACTCATTTGGCTGATCTACGCAAACAGATTAGGAGTAATAATGGTGTTAATACTTGTTTGATTTAATTAATATACTTCATTGTTTAGCAACATATGTCAGTTTCATTATTGCTTTATCAAAAAGTGTGTTTGGAATCAAAAGATTCGACTTGCTAACCACAAATGATGGAAGGTACTTGTTATTTTAGAATTAAACCAATTAATGTCAATAAGAAATGCAATTTAATATCAAGAACTCTATTGTTTGTTGCAGTTGAATGAATTCATGTTATAGACAATTCATGGAAATTGTTTTCATAATGAATATAGTTGTTAAGAAAGAGTTAACATATAATTTCACTATCAATGCATGAAAAATAGTTCTTGTAACAAGAAGAGGAGCGTAATTAGCTTAAGGTGATTAGAAACGCTCATTGTTTAGAAATTAATCAAGCTCGCATTAGAACGAAATGCAAACCAAGATGAATGACTCCTTTGGCTGATGGATGTAAACAGATTTGGAATAATAATGGTGTTAATACTTGTTTGATTCAACTAATATACTTCGTTGTTTAGCAACATATGTCAATTTCATTATCGCTTTATCAAAAAGTGTGTTTGGAATCAAAATATTCAACCTGCTAAATAGAAATGATGGGAGGCACTCTTTATTCTAGAATTCAACCAATTAATATCAATAAGAAAAGCAATTCAAGATCAAGAACTCTATTGTTTTCTGCAATTGAATGAATTCATGTTATAGACGATTAATGGAAATTGTTTTCACAATGAATATAGTCGTTAAGAAATAGTCCATAGATAATTTCATGGTTAAAGAATGAAAAATAGTTCTTGTAACAAGAAGAGGAGTCTAATTAGCATATGGTGATTAGAAAGTATCATTATTTAGTAATTAAACAAGTTCACATATCATGAAATGCAATCCAAGATGAATGACTGATTTCGCTGATCGACGCAAGCAGATTAGGAGTAATAATGGTGTTAATACTTGTTTGATTTAATTAATAAACATCATTGTTTTGCAACATATGTCAATTTCATTATTACTTTATCAAAAAGTGTGTTTGGAATCAAAAGAATCGACTTGCTAACCACAAATGATGGAAGGTACTCTTTATTTTAGAATTAAACCAATTAATATAAAAAAGAAGTGCAATTTAAGATCAAGAACTCTATTGTTTGTTGCAATTGAATGAATTCATTTTATAGACGATTCATGAAAATTGTTTTCATAATGAATATAGTCGTTAAGAAATAGTCAAGAGATAATTTCATGGTTAATGAATGAAAAATAGTTCTTGTAACAAGAAGAGGAGCCTAATTAGCTTATGGTGATTAGAAAGTCTCATTATTTAGTAATTAAACAAGTTCACATATCATGAAATGCAATCCAAGATGAATGACTCATTTGGCTAATCAATGCAAATAGATTTGGAGTAATAATGGTGTTAATACATCTTTGATTTAATTAATATGCTTCATTGTTTAGCAACATATGTCAATTTAATTATTGCTTTATCAAAAAGTGTGTTTGGAATCAAAAGATTCGACTTGGTAACCACGAATGATGGGAGGTACTCGTTATTTTAGAATTAAACCAATTAATCTCAATAAAAAATGCAATTTAATATCAAGAACTCTATTGTTTGTTGCAATTGAATGAATTCATGTTATAGACGATTCATGGAAATTGTTCTCATAATGTATATAGTTGTTAAGAAAGAGTCAACATATAATTTCTCTGTCAATGCATGAAAAATAGTTCTTGTAAGAAGAAGAGGAGCGTAATTAGCTTAAGGTGATTAAAAACGCTCATTATTTAGAAATTAAGCAAGCTCACATTAGCACGAAATGAAAACCAAGATGAATGACTCCTTTGGCTGATGGATGTAAACAGATTTGGAGTAATAATGGTGTTAATACTTGTTTGATTTAATTAATATACTTCGTTGCTTGGCAACATATGTCAATTTATTATCCCTTTATCAAAAAATGTGTTTGGAATCAAAAGATTCGACCTGCTAACCAGAAATGGTGTGAGGCTCTCTTTGTTTTAGAATTCAACCAATTAATATTTATAAGAAAAGCAATTCAAGATCAAGAACTCTATTGTTTGCTGCAATTGGATGAATTCATGTTATAGACGATTCATGGAAATTGTCTTCATAATGAATATAGTCGTTAGGAAATAGTCGATAGATAATTTCATGGTTAATGAATGAGAAATAGTTCTTGTAACAAGAAGAGGAGCCTAATTAGCTTAAGGTGATTAGAAAGTCTGATTATTTAGTAATTAAACAAGTTCACATATAATGACATGCAATCCAAGATGAATGACTCATTTGGCTGATCGACACCAACAGATTAGGAGTAATAATGGTGTTAATGCTTGTTTGATTTAATTAATATACTTGATTGTTTAGCAACATATGTCAATTTCATTATTGCTTTATCAAAAAGTGTGTTTGGAATCAAAAGATTCGACTTGGTAACCACGAATGATGGGACGTACTCGTTATTTTAGAATTAAACCAATTAATATCAATAAGAAATGCAATTTAATAACAAGAACTCTATTGTTTGTTACAATTGAAAGAATTCATGTTATAGACGATTCATGGAAATGGTTTTCATAATGTATATAGTTGGTAAGAAAGAGTCAACATATAATTTCACTGTCAATGCATGAAAAATAGTTCTTATAACAAGAAGAGGAGCGTAATTAGCTTAAGGTGATTAGAAACGCTCGTTATTTATAAATTAATCAAGCTCACATTAGCACGAAATGCAAACCAAGATGAATGACTCCTTTGGCTGATGGATGTAAACAGATTTGGAGTAATAATGGTGTTAATACTTGTTTGATTTAATTAATATACTTCGTTGCTTAGCAACATATGTCAATTTCATTATCCCTTTATCAAAAAGTGTGCTTGGAATCAAAAGATTCGACCTGCTAACCAGAAATGGTGTGAGGCACTCTTTGTTTTAGAATTCAACCAATTAATATTTATAAGAAAAGCAATTCAAGATCAAGAACTCTATTGTTTGCTGCAATTGAATGAATTCATGCTATAGACGATTCATGGAAATTGTCATCATAATGAATATAGTCGTTAGTAAATAGTTAATAGATAATTTCATGATTAATGAATGACAAATAGTTCTTGTAACAAGAAGAGGAGTATAATTAGCTTATTGTGATTGGAAAGTATCATTATTTAGTAAATAAACAAGTTCACATATCATGAAATGCAATCCAAGATGAATGACTCATTTCGTTGATTGACGCAAGCAGATTAGGAGTAATAACGATGTTAATACTTGTTTAATTTAATTAATATACTTCATTTTTTTGCAACACATGTCAATTTCATTATTGCTTTATCAAAAAGTATGTTTCGAATCCAAAGATTCGACTTGCTAACCACAAATGATGAGAGGTACTGTTTATTTTAGAATTCAACCAATTAATATCAATAAAGATGTAATTTAAGATCAAGAACTCTATTGTTTGTTGCAATTGAATGAATTCATTTTATAGACGATTCATGGAAATTGTTTTAATTATGAATATAGTCGTAAAGAAATAGTCAAGAGATAATTTCATGATTAATGAATGAAAAATAGTTCTTGTAACAAGAAGAGGAGCCTAATTAACTTAAGGTGATTAGAAAGTCTGATTGTTTAGTAATTAAACAAGTTCACATATAATGACATGCAATCCCAGATGGATGACTCATTTGGCTGATTGACACAACCAGATTAGGAGTAATAATAATGTTAATACTTGTTTGATTTAATTAATATACTTCATTGTTTTGCAACACATGTCAATTTCATTATTGCTTTATGAAAAAGTATGTTTCGAATCCAAAGATTCGACTTGCTAACCACAAATGATGGGAGGCACTCTTTATTCTAGAATTCAACCAATTAATATTAATAAGAAAAGCAATTCAAGATCAAGAACTCTATTGTTTGCTGCAATTGAGTGAATTCATGTTATAGACGATTCATGGAAATTGTTTTCATAATGAATATAGTCGTTAAGAAATAGTCAATCGATAATTTCATGGTTAATGAATGAAAAATAGTTCTTGTAACCGAAAGAGGAGTCTAATTAGCTTATGGTGATTGGAAAGTATCATTATTTAGTAATTAAACAAGTTCACATATCATGAAATGCAATCCAAGATGAATGACTGATTTCGCTGATCGACGCAAGCAGATTAGGTGTAATAATGGTGTTAATACTTGTTTGATTTAATTAATATACTTCATTGTTTTGCAACATATGTCAATTTCATTATT
Source organism: Ceriops zippeliana (assembly GCA_037897445.1). Lineage (NCBI taxonomy): Eukaryota > Viridiplantae > Streptophyta > Magnoliopsida > Malpighiales > Rhizophoraceae > Ceriops > Ceriops zippeliana. The sequence continues at coordinate 7,510 of JBAPLH010000194.1, read as the reverse complement.
GCTTTATCAAAAAGTGTGTTTGGAATCAAAAGATTCGACCTACTAACCAGAAATGGTGTGAGGCACTCTTTATTTTAGAATTCAACCAATTAATATTTATAAGAAAAGCAATTCAAGATCAAGAACTCTATTGTTTGCTGCAATTGAATGAATTCATATTATAGACGATTCATGGAAATTGTCTTCATAATGAATATAGTCGTTAGGAAATAGTCGATAGATAATTTCATGGTTAATGAATGAAAAATAGTTCTTGTAACAAGAAGAGGAGCCTAATTAGCTTAAGGTGATTAGAATGTCTGATTATTTAATAATTAAACAAGTTCACATATAATGACATGCAATCCAAGATGAATGACTCATTTGGCTGATCGACGCAAATAGATTAGGAGTAATAATGGTGTTAATACTTGTTTGATTTAATTAATATACTTCATTGTTTAGCAACATATGTCAATTTCATTATTGCTTTAACAGAAAGTGTGTTTGGAATCAAAAGATTCAACTTGGTAACCACGAATGATGGGAGGTACTCGTTATTTTATAATTAAACCAATTAATATCAATAAGAAATGCAATTTAATATCAAGAACTCTATTGTTTGTTGCAATTGAATGAATTCATGTTATAGACGATTCATGGAAATTGTTTTCATAATGTATATAGTTGTTAAGAAAGAGTCAACATATAATTTCACTGTCAATGCATGAAAAATAGTTCTTGTCACAAGAAGAGGAGCATAATTAGCTTAAAATGATTAGAAACGCTCATTATTTAGAAATTAATAAAGTTCACATTAGCACGAAATGCAAACCAAGATGAATGACTCCTTTGGCTGATGGATGTAAATAGATTTGGAGTAATAATGGTGTTAATACTTGTTTGATTTAATTAATATACTTCATTGTTTAGCAACATTTCTCAATTTCATTATCGCTTTATCAAAAAGTGTGTTTGGATTCAAAATATTCGACCTGCTAAATAGAAATGATGGGAGGCACTCTTTATTCTAGAATTCGATCAATTAATATCAATAAGAAAAGCAATTCAAGATCAAGAACTCTATTGTTTGCTGCAATTGAATGAATTCATGTTATAGACGATTAATGGAAATTGTTTTCATAATGAATATAGTCGTTAAGAAATAGTCAATAGATAATTTCATGGTTAATGAATGAAAAATAGTTCTTGTAAAAAGTAGAGGAGTCTAATTAGCTTATGGTGATTGGAAAGTATCATTATTTAGTAATTAAACAAGTTCACATATCATGAAATGCAATCCAAGATGAATGACTCATTTCGCTGATTGACACAACCAGATTAGGAGTAATAATAATGTTAATACTTGTTTGATTTAATTAATATACTTCATTGTTTTGCAACACATGCCAATTTCATTATTGCTTTATGAAAAAGTATGTTTCGAATCCAAAGATTCGACTTGCTAACCACAAATGATGGGAGGTACTCTTTATTTTAGAATTCAACCAATTAATATCAATAAAAATGCAATGTAAGATCAAGAACTCTATTGTTTGTTGTAATTGAATGAATTCATGTTATAGACATTTTCATGGAAATTGTTTTCATAATGAATATCATCATTAAGAAAGAGTCAACAGATAATTTCACTGTCAACGCATGAAAAATAGTTCTTGCAACAAAAAGAGGAGCGTAATTAGCTTAAGGTGATTAGAAACGCTCATTATTTAAAAATTAATCAAGTTCACATTAGCACAAAATGCAAACCAAGAAGAATGACTCCTTTGGCTGATGGATGGAAACAGATTTGGAGTAATAATGGTGTTAATACTTGTTTGATTTAATTAATATACTTCGTTGTTTAGGAACATATGTCAATTTCATTATCGCTTTATCAAAAAGTGTGTTTGGAATCAAAATATTTGACTTGGTAACCATGAATGATGGGAGGTACTCTTTATTTTAGAATTAAACCAATTAATATCAATAAGAAAAGCAATTCAAGATCAAGAACTCTATTGTTTGTTGCAATTGAATGAATTCATGTTATAGACGATTCATGGAAATTGTTTTCATAATGAATATAGTTGTTAAGAAAGCGTCAACATATAATTGCACTGTCAATGCATGAAAAATAGTTCTTGTAACAAGAAGAGGAGCGTAATTAGCTTAAGGTGATTAGAAATGCACATTATTTAGAAATTAATCAAGTTCACATTAGCACAAAATGCAAACCAAGATGAATGACTCCTTTGGCTGATGGATGTAAACAGATTTGGAGTAATAATGGTGTTAATACTTGTTTGATTTAATTAATAAACATCATTGTTTTGCAACATATGTCAATTTCATTATTACTTTATCAAAAAGTGTGTTTGGAAACAAAAGATTCGACTTGCCAACCACAAATGATGGGAGGTACTCTTTATTTTAGAATTAAACCAATTAATATAAAAAAGAAATGCAATTTAAGATCAAGAACGCTAGTGTTTGTTGCAATTGAATGAATTCATGTTATAAACGATTCATGGAAATTGTTTTCATAATGAATATAGTCGTTAAGAAATAGTCAAGAGATAATTTCATGGTTAATGAATGAAAAATAGTTCTTGTAACAAGAAGAGGAACCTAATTACCTTAAGGTGATTAGAAAGCCTCATTATTTAGTAATTAAACAAGTTCACATATCATGAAATGCAATCCAAGATGAATGACACATTTGGCTGATGGACGCAATTAGATTTGGAGCAATAATGGTGTTAGTACTTGTTTGATTTAATTAATATAGTTCATTGTTTAGCAACATATGTCAATTTCATTATTGCTTTATCAAAACGTATGTTTCGAATCCAAAGATTCGACTGGCTAACAGCAAATGATGGGAGGTACTCTTTATTTTAGAATTCATCCAATTGATATCAATAAAAATGCAATTTAAGATCAAGAATTCTATTGTTTGTTGCAATTGAATGAATTCATTTCATAGACGATTCATGGAAATTGTTTTCATAATGAATATAGTCGTTAAGAAATAGTCAAGAGATAATTTCATGGTTAATGAATGAAAAATAGTTCTTGTAACAAGAAGAGGAGCCTAATTAGCTTAAGGTGATTAGAAAGCCTCATTATTTAGTAATTAAACAAGTTCACATATATTGAAATGCAATCCAAGATGAATGACTCATTTGGCTAATCGACGCAAACAGATTAGGAGTAATAATGGTGTTAATACTTGTTTGATTTAATTAATATACTTCATTGCTTAGCAACATATGTCAATTTCATTATTGCTTTATCAAAAAGTGTGTTTGGAATCAAAAGATTCGACTTGGTAACCACAAATGATGGGAGGTACTCGTTATTTTAGAATTAAACCAATTAATATCAATAAGAAATGCAATTTAATATCAAGAACTCTATTGTTTGTTGCAATTGAATGATTTCATGTTATAGACGATTCATGGAAATTGTTTTCATAATGTATATAGTTATTAAGAAAGAGTCAACATATAATTTCACTGTCAATGCATGAAAAATAGTTCTTCTAACAAGAAAAGGAGCGTAATTAGCTTAAGGTGATTAGAAACGCTCATTATTTAGAAATTAATCAAGTTCACATTAGCACAAAATGCAAACCAAGATGAATGACTCCTTTGGCTGATGGATGTAAACAGATTTGGAGTAATAATGGTATTAATACTTGTTTGATTTAATTAATATAATTCGTTGCTTAGCAACATATGTCAATTTCATTATCCCTTTATCAAAAAGTGTGTTTGGAATCAAAAGATTCGACATGCTAACCAGAAATTGTGTGAGGCACTCTTTATTTTAGAATTCAAACAATTCATATGTATAAGAAAAGCAATTCAAGATCAAGAACTCTATTGTTTGCTGCAATTGAATGAATTCATGTTATAGACGATTCATGGAAATTGTCTTCATAATGAATATAGTCGTTAGGAAATAGTCGATAGATAATTTCATGGTTAATGAATGAAAAATAGTTTTTGTAACAAGAAGAGGAGCCTAATTAGCTTAAGGTGATTAGAATGTCTGATTATTTAGTAATTAAACAAGTTCACATATGATGACATGCAATCCAAGATGAATGACTCATTTGGCTGATCTACGCAAACAGATTAGGAGTAATAATGGTGTTAATACTTGTTTGATTTAATTAATATACTTCATTGTTTAGCAACATATGTCAATTTCATTATTGCTTTATCAAAAAGTGTGTTTGGAATCAAAATATTCGACCTGCTAAATAGAAATGATGGGAGGAACTCTTTATTCTAGAATTCAACCAATTAATATCAATAAGAAAAGCAATTCAAGATCAAGAACTCTATTGTTTTCTGCAATTGAATGAATTCATGTTATAGACGATTAATAAAAATTGTTTTCATAATGAATATAGTCGTTAAGAAATAGTCAATGGATAATTTCTTGGTTAATGAATGAAAAATAGTTCTTGTAACAAGAAGAGGAGTCTAATTAGCTTATGGTGATTAAAAAGTATCACTATTTAGTAATTAAACAAGTTCACATATCATGAAATGCAATCCAAGATGAATCACTGATTTCGCTGATACGCAAGCAGATTAGGAGTAATAATGGTGTTAATACTTATTTGATTTAATTAATAAACATCATTGTTTTGCAACATATGTCAATTTCATTATTACTTTATCAAAATGTGTGTTTGGAATCAAAGGATTCGACTTGCTAACCACAAATGATGGGAGGTACTCTTTATTTTAGAATTAAACAATTAATATAAAAAAGAAATGCAATTTAAGATCAAGAACTCTATTGTTTATTGCAATTGAATGAATTCATTTTATAGAGGATTCATGAAAATTGTTTTCATAATGAATATAGTCGTTAAGAAATAGTCAAGAGATAATTTCATGGTTAATGAATGAAAAATAGTTCTTGTAACAAGAAGAGGAACCTAATTAGCTTAAGGTGATTTGAAAGCCTCATTATTTAGTAATTAAACAAGTTCACATATCATGAAATGCAATCCAAGATGAATGACACATTTGGCTGCTGGACGCAATCAGATTTGGAGCAATAATGGTGTTAATACTTGTTTGATTTAATTAATATAGTTCATTGTTTAGCAACATATGTCAATTTCATTATCGCTTTATCAAAAATTGTGTTTGGAATCAAAAGATTCGACTTGGTAACCACAAATGATGGGAGGTACTCGTTATTTTAGAATTAAACCAATTAATATCAATAAAAATGCAATTTAATATCAAGAACTCTATTGTTTGTTGCAATTGAAAGAATTCATGTTATAGACGATTCATGCAAATTGTTTTCATAATGTATATAGTTGTTAAGAAAGAGTCAACATATAATTTCACTGTCAATGCATGAAAAATAGTTCTTGTAACAAGAAGAGGAGCGTAATTAGCTTAAGGTGATTAGAAATGCTCATTATTTAGAAATTAATCAAGTTCACATTAGCACGAAATGCAAACAAAGATGAATGACTCCTTTGGCTAATGGATGTAAACAGATTTGGAGTAATAATGGTGTTAATACTTGTTTGATTTAATTAATATACTTCGTTGTTTAGCAACATATCTCAATTTCATTATCGCTTTATCAAAAAGTGTGTTTGGATTCAAAATATTCGACCTGCTAAATAGAAATGATGGGAGGCACTCTTTATTCTAGAATTCGATCAATTAATATCAATAAGAAAAGCAATTCAAGATCAAGAACTCTATTGTTTGCTGCAATTGAATGAATTCATGTTATAGACAATTAGTGGAAATTGTTTTCATAATGAATATAGTCGTTAAGAAATAGTCAATAGATAATTTCATGGTTAATGAATGAAAAATTGTTCTTGTAACAAGAAGAGGAGTCTAATTAGCTTATGGTGATTGGAAAGTATCATTATTTAGTAATTAAACAAGTTCACATATCATGAAATGCAATCCAAGATGAATGACTCATTTCGCTGATCGACGCAAGCTGATTAGGAGTAATAATGGTGTTAATACTTGTTTTATTTAATTAATATAGTTAATTGTTTAGCAACATATGTCAATTTCATTATTGCTTTATCAAAAAGTGTGTTTGGAATCAAAAGATTCGACTTGCTAACTAGAAATGGTATGAGGCACTCTTTATTTTACAATTCAACCAATTAATATTAATAAGAAAAGCAATTCAAGATCAAGAACTCTGTTGTTTGCTGCAATTGAATGAATTCATGTTATAGACGATTCATGGAAATTGTTTCCATAATGAATATACTCTTTAGGAAATAGTCGATAGATAATTTCATGGTTAATGAATGAAAAATAGTTCTTGTAACAAGAAGAGGAGTCTAATTAGCTTATGGTGATTAGAAAGTATCATTATTTAGTAATTAAACAAGTTCACATATCATGAAATGCAATCCAAGATGAATGACTCATTTCGCTGATCGACGCATGCAGATTAGGAGTAATAATGGTGTTAATACTTGTTTAATTTAATTAATATACTTCATTGTTTTGCAACATATGTCAATTTCTTTATTGCTTTATAAAAAAGTGTGCTTGGAATCAAAAGATTCGACTTGCTAACCACAAATGAAGGGAGGTACTCTTTATTTTAGAATTAAACCAATTAATATCAATAAGAAATGCAATTTAAGATCAAGAACACTATTGTTTGTTGAAATTGAATGAATTCATGTTATAGACGATTCATGCAAATAATTTTCATAATGAATATAGTCAAGATATAATTTCATGGTTAATGAATGAAAAATAGTTCTTGTAACAAGAAGAGGAGCCTAATTAGCTCAAGGTGAATAGAAAGCCTCATTATTTAGTAATTAAACAAGTTCACATATCATGAAATGCAATCCATGCTGAATGACACATTTGGGTGATGGACGCAAATAGATTTGGAGTAATAATGGTGTTAATACTTGTTTGATTTAATTAATATAGTTCATTGTTTAGCAACATATGTCAATTTCATTATTGCTTTATCAAAAAGTGTGTTTGGAATCAAAAGATTCGACTTGCTAACCAAGAATGATGGGAGGTACACTTTATTTTAGAATTAAACCAATTAATATCAATAAGAAATGCAATTTGAGATCAAGAACTCTATTGTTTGTTGCAATTGAATGAATTCATGTTATAGACGATTCATGGAAATTGTTTTCATAATGAATATAGTTGTTAAGAAAGAGTCAACAGAAAATTTCACTGTCAACGCATGAAAAATAGTTGTTGTAACAAAAAGAGAAGCGTAATTAGCTTAAGGTGATTAGAAACGCTCATTATTTAGGAATTAATCAAGTTCACATTAGCACGAAATGCAAACCAAGAAGAATGACTCCTTTGGCTGATGGATGTAAACAGATTTGGAGTAATAATGGTGTTAATACTTGTTTGATTTAATTAATATACTTTGTTGTTTAGCAACATATGTCAATTACATTATTGCTTTATCAAAAAGTGTGTTTGGAATCAAAATATTCGACCTGCTAAATAGA
>JBAPLH010000193.1:0-216082 GCA_037897445.1 Ceriops zippeliana | reverse complement strand
AGAGCGTAAGGTGATTACAAACGCTTATTATTTAGGAATTTATCAAGTTCACATTAGCACGAAATGCAAACCAAGATGAATGACTCCTTTGGCTGATGGATGTAAATAGATTTGGAGTAATAATGGTGTTAATACTTGTTTGATTTAATTAATATACTTCGTTGTTTAGCAACATATGTCAATTTCATTATCGCTTTATCAAAAAGTGTGTTTGGAATCAAAATATTCGACCTGCTAAATAGAAATGATGGGAGGCACTCTTTATTCGAGAATTCAAAAAATTAATATCAATAAGAAAAGCAATTCAAGATCCAGAACGCTATTGTTTGATGCAATTGAATGAATTCATGTTATAGACGATTCATGGAAATTGTTTTCATATTGAATATAGTTGTTAAGAAATAGTCAATAGATAATTTCATGGTTAATGAATGAAAAATAGTTCTTGAAACAAGAAGAGGAGTCTAATTAGCTTATGGTGATTAGAAAGTATCATTATTTAGTAATTAAACAAGTTCACATATCATGAAATGCAATCCCAGATGAATGACTCATTTCGCTGATCGACGCAAGCAGATTAGGAGTAAAAATGGCGTTAATACTTGTTTGATTTAATTAATATACTTCATTGTTTTGCAACATATGTCAATTTCATTATTGCTTTATCAAAAAGTGTGTTTGGAATCAAAAGATTCGACATTCTAACCAGCAATGGTTTGAGGAACTCTTTATTTTAGAATTCAACCCATTAATATTAATAAGAAAAACATTTCAAGATCAAGAACTCTATTGTTTGCTGCAATTGAATGAATTCATGTTATAGACGATTCATGGAAATTGTTTTCATAATGAATATAGTCTTTAGGAAATAGTCGATAGATAATTTCATGGTTAATGAATGAAAAATAGTTCTTGTAACAAGAAGAGGAGTCTAATTAGCTTATGGTGATTAGAAAGTATCATTATTTAGTAATTAAACAAGTTCACATATCATGAAATACAATCCAAGATGAATGACTCATTTCGTTGATCGACGCATGCAGATTAGGAGTAATAATGGTGTTAATACTTGTTTGATTTAATTTATATACTTCATTGTTTTGCAACATATGTCAATTTCATTATTGTTTTATCAAAAAGTGTGCTTGGAATCAAAAGATTCGACTTGCTGACCACAAATGAGGGGAGGTACTCTTTATTTTAGAATTAAACCAATTAATATCAATAAGAAATGCAATTTAAGATCAAGAACACTATTGTTTCTTGAAATTGAATGAATACATGTTATAGACGATTCATGAAAATTGTTTTCATAATGAATATAGTCATGAAGAAATAGTCAAGATATAATTTCATGGTTAATGAATGAAAAATAGTTCTTGTAACAAGAAGAGGAGCCTAATTAGCTTAAGGTGAATAGAAAGCCTCATTATTTAGTAATTAAACAAGTTCACATATCATGAAATGCAATCCAAGATGAATGACACATTTGGCTGATGGACGCAAACAGATTTGGAGTAATAATGGTGTTAATACTTGTTTGATTTAATTAATATAGTTCATTGTTTAGCAACATATGTCAATTTCATTATTGCTTTATCAAAAAGTGTGTTTGGAATCAAAAGATTCGACTTGCTAACCACGAATGATGGGAGGTACTCTTTATTTTAGAATTAAACCAATTAATATCAATAAGAAATGCAATTTGAGATCAAGAACTCTATTGTTTGTTGCAATTGAATGAATTCATGTTATAGACGATTCATGGAAATTTTTTTCATATTGAATATAGTTGTTAAGAAAGAGTCATCATGTAATTTCACTGTCAATGCATGAAAAATAGTTCTTGTAACAAGAAGAAGAGCGTAATTCGCTTAAGGTGATTACAAACGCTCGTTATTTAGGAATTTATCAAGTTCACATTAGCACGAAATGCAAACCAAGATGAATGACTCCTTTGGCTGATGGATGTAAATAGATTTGGAGTAATAATGGTGTTAATACTTGTATGATTTAATTAATATACTTCGTTGTTTAGCAACATATGTCAATTTCATTATCGCTTTATCAAAAAGTGAGTTTGGAATCAAAATATTCGACCTGCTAAATAGAAATGATGGGAGGCACTCTTTATTCTAGAATTCAACAAATTAATATCAATAAGAAAAGCAATTCAAGATCCAGAACTCTATTTTTTGCTGCAATTGAATGAATTCATGTTATAGACGATTCATGGAAATTGTGATCATAATGAATATAGTCTTTAGGAAATAGTCGATAGATAATTTCATGGTTAATGAATGAAAAATAGTTCTTGTCTCAAGAAGAGGAGTTTAATTAGCTTATGGTGATTAGAAAGTATCATTATTTAGTAAATAAACAAGTTCACATATCATGAAATGCAATCCAAGATGAATGACTCATTTCGCTGATCGACGCATGCAGATTAGGAGTAATAATGGTGTTAATACTTGTTTGATTTAATTAATATACTTCATTGTTTTGCAACATATGTCAATTTCATTATTGCTTTATCAAAAAGTGTGCTTGGAATCAAAAGATTCGACTTGCTAACCAGAAATAAGGGGAGCTACTCTTTATTTTAGAATTAAAATAATTAATATTAATAAGAAATGCAATTTAAGATCAAGAACACTATTGTTTGTTGAAATTGAATGAAGGCATGTTATAGACGATTCATGGAAATTGTTTTCATAATGAATATAGTCGTTAAGAAATAGTCAAGATATAATTTCATGGTTAATGAATGAAAAATAGTTCTTGTAACAAGAAGAGGAGCCTAATTAGCTCAAGGTGAATAGAAAGCCTCTTTATTTAGTAATTAAACAAGTTCACATATCATGAAATGCAATCCAAGATGAATGACACAATTGGCCGATGGACGCAAATAGATTTGGAGTAATAATGGTGTTAATACTTGTTTGATTTAATTAATATAGTTCATTGTTTAGCAACATATGTCAATTTCATTATTGCTTTATCAAAAAGTGTGTTTGGAATCAAAAGATTCAACTTGCTAACCACGAATGATGGGAGGTACTCTTTATTTTTGAATTAAACCAATTAATATCAATAAGAAATGCAATTTGAGATCAAGAACTCTATTGTTTGTTGCAATTGAATGAATTCATGTGATAGACAATTCATGGAAATTGTTTTCATAATGAATATAGTTGTTAAGAAAGAGTAAATAGATAATTTCACTGTCAATGCATGAAAAATAGTTCTTGTAACAAGAAGAGGAGCGTAATTAGCTTAAGGTGATTAGAAACGGTCATTATTTAGGAATTAATCAAGTTCACATTAGCACAAAATGCAAACCAAGATGAATGACTGCTTTGGCTGATGGATGTAAACAGATTTGGAGTAATAATGGTGTTAATACTTGTTTGATTTAATCAACATATGTCAATTTCATTATTGCTTTATCAAAAAGTGTGTTTGGAATCAAAAGATTCGACTTGCTAACCAAAAATGGTGTGAGGCACTCTTTATTCTTTATTTTACAATTCAACCAACTAATATTAACAAGAAAAGCAATTCGAGATCAAGAAATCTGTTGTTTGCTGCAATTGAATGAATTCATGTTATAGACTTCATGGAAATTGTTTTCATAATGAATATAGTCTTTAGGAAATAGTCGATAGATAATTTCATGGTTAATGAATGAAAAATAGTTCTTGTGACAAGAAGAGGAGTCTAATTAGCTTATGGTGATTAGAAAGTATCATTATTTAGTAATTAAACAAGTTCACAAAACATGAAATGCAATTCAAGAGAAATGACTCATTTCGCTGATCGACGCAAGCAGATTAGGAGTAATAATGGTGTTAATACTTGTTTTATTTAATTAATATAGTTAATTGTTTTGCAACATATGTCAATTTCATTATTGCTTTATCAAAAAGTGTGTTTGGAATCAAAAGATTCGACGTGCTAACCAGAAATGGTGTGAGGCACTCTTTATTTTACAATTTAACCAAATAATATTAATAAGAAAAGCAATTCAAGATCAAGAACTCTATTGTTTGCTGCAATTGAATGAATTCATGTTATAGACGATTCAAGGAAATTGTTTTCATAATGAATATAGTCTTTAGGAAATAGTCGATAGATAATTTCATGGTTAATGAATGAAAAATAGTTCTTGTCACAAGAAGAGGAGTTCAATTAGCTTATGGTGATTAGAAAGTATCATTATTTAGTAAATAAACAAGTTCACATATCATGAAATGCAATCCAAGATGAATGACTCATTTCGCTGATCGACGCATGCAGATTAGGAGTAATAATGGTGTTAATACTTGTTTTATTTAATTAATATAGTTAATTGTTTAGCAACATATGTCAATTTCATTATTGCTTTATCAAAAAGGGTGTTTGGAATCAAAAGATTCGACTTGCTAACTAGAAATGGTATGAGGCACTCTTTATTTTACAATTCAACCAATTAATATTAATAAGAAAAGCAATTCAAGATCAAGAACTCTGTTGTTTGCTGCAATTGAATGAATTCATGTTATAGACGATTCATGGAAATTGTTTTCATAATGAATATAGTCTTTAGGAAATAGTCGATAGATAATTTCATGGTTAATGAATGAAAAATAGTTCTTGTAACAAGAAGAGGAGTCTAATTAGCTTATGGTGATTAGACAGTATCATTATTTAGTAATTAAACAAGTTCACATATCATGAAATGCAATCCAAGATGAATGACTCATTTCGCTGATCGAACGCATGCAGATTAGGAGTAATAAATGGTGTTAATACTTGTTTGATTTAATTAATATACTTCATTGTTTTGCAACATATGTCAATTTCATTATTGCTTTATCAAAAAGTGTGTTTGGAATCAAAAGATTCGACTTGCTAACCACAAATGAGGGGAGGTACTCTTTATTTTAGAATTAAACCAATTAATATCAATAAGAAATGCAATTTAAGATCAAGAACACTATTCTTTGTTGCAATTGAATGAATTCATGTTATAGACGATTCATGGAAATTGTTTTCACAATGAATATCATCGTTAAGAAAGAGTCAGCATATAATTTCATGGTTAATGAATGAAAAATAGTTGTTGTAGCATGAAGAGGAGCCTAATTAGCTTAAGGTGAATAGAAAGCCTCATTAGTTAGTAATTAAACAAGTTCACATATCATCAAATGCAAACCAAGAAGAATGACTCCTTTGGCTGATGGATGTAAATAGATTTGGAGTACTAATGGTGTTAATACTTGTTTGATTTAATTAATATACTTCATTATTTAGCAACAAATGTCAATTTCATTATTGCTTTATCAAAAAGTGTATTTGGAATCAAAAGATTCGACCTGCTAACCACAAATGATGGGAGGCACTCTTTATTTTAGAATTCAACCAATTAATATTAATAAGAAAAGCAATTTAAGATCAAGAACACTATTGTTTGTTGCAATTGAATGAATTCATGTTATAGACGATTCATGGAAATTGTTTTCATAATGAATATAGTCGTTAGGAAATATTCGATAGATAATTTCATGGTTAATGAATGAAAAATAGTTCTTGTAACAAGAAGAGGAGCCTAATTACCTTAAGGTGATTAGAAAGTCTCATTATTTAGTAATTAAACAAGTTCACATATCATGAAATGCAATCCAAGATGAATGACTCCTTTGGCTGATGGATGTAAACAGATTTGGAGTAATAATGGTGTTAATACTTGTTTGATTTAATCAACATATTTCGTTGTTTAGCAACATACGTCAATTTCATTATCCCTTTATCAAAAAGTATTTTTGGAATCAAAAGATTCGACCTGCTAACCAGAAATGGTGTGAGGCACTCTTTATTTTAGAATTCAACTAATTAATATTAATAAGAAAAGCAATTCAAGATCAAGAACTCTATTGTTTGCTGCAATTGAATGAATTCTTATTATAGACGATTCATGGAAATTGTTTTCATAATGAATATAGTCGTTAAGAAATAGTCGATAGATAATTTCATGGTTAATGAATGAAAAATAGTCCTTTTAACAAGAAGAGGAGCCTAATTAGCTTAAGGTGATTAGAAAGTCTCATTATTTAGTAATTAAACAACTTGACATATCATGAAATGCAATCCAAGATGAATGACTCATTTGGCTGATCGACGCATGCAGATTAGGAGTAATAATGGTGTTAATACTTGTTTGATTTAATTAATATACTTCATTGTTTAGCAACATATGTCAATTTCATTATTGCTTTATCAAAAAGTGTGTTTGGAATGAAAAGATTCGACTTGGTAACCACAAATGATGGGAGGTACTCTTTATTTTAGAATTAAACCAATTAATATCAATAAGAAATGCAATTTAAGATCAAGAACTCTACTATTTGTTGCAATTGAATGAATTCATGTTATAGACGATTCATGGAAATTGTTTTCATAATGATTATAGTTGTCAAAAGATAATTTCACTGTCAACGCATGAAAAATAGTTCTTGTCACAAAAAGAGGAGCATAATTAGCTTAAGGTGATTAGAAACGCTCATTATTTAGGAATTAATCAAGTTCACATTAGCACGAAATGCAAACCAAGAAGAATGACTCCTTTGGCTGATGTATGTAAACAGATTTGGAGTAATAATGGTGTTAATACTTGTTTGATTTAATTAATATACTTCATTGTTTAGCAACATATGTCAATTTCATTATCGCTTTATCAAAAGTTTATTTGGAATCAGAATATTCGACCTGCTAAATAGAAATGATGGGAGGCACTATTTTTTCTAGAATTCAACCAATTAATATCAATAAGAAAGGTAATTCAAGATCAAGAACTCTATTGTTTGTTGCAATTGAATGAATTCATGTTATAGACGATTCATGGAAATTGTTTTCATAACGAATATAGTTGTTAAGAAAGAGTCAACATATAATTTCACTGTCAATGCATGAAAAATAGTTCTTATAACAAGAAAAGGAGCGTAATTAGCTTACGGTGATTAGAAACGCTCATTATTTAGGAATTAATCAAGTTCACATTAGCATGAAATGCAAACCAAGATGAATGACTCCTTTGGCTGATGGATGTAAACAGATTTGGAGTAATAAGGGTGTTAATACTTGTTTAATTTAATTAATATACTTCGTTCATTAGCAACATATGTGAATTTCATTATCGCTTTATCAAAAAGTGTGTTTGGAATCAAAATATTCGACCTGCTAAATAGAAATGATTGGAGGCACTCTTTATTCTAGAATTCAACAAATTAATATCAATAAGAAAAGCAATTCAAGATTAAGAACTCTATTGTTTGCTGCAATTGAATGAATTCATGTTATAGACGATTCATGGAAATTGTTTTCATATTGAATATAGTCGTTAAGAAATAGTCAATAGATAATTTCATGGTTAATGAATGAAAAATAGTTCTTGTAACAAGAAGAGGAGTCTAATTACCTTATGGTGATTAGAAAGTATCATTATTTAGTAATTAAACAAGTTCACATATCATGAAATGCAATCCAAGATGAATGACTCATTTCACTGATCGACGCAAGCAGATTAGGAGTAATAATGGTGTTAATACTTGTTTTATTAAATTAATATAGTTAATTGTTTTGGAACATATGTCAATTTCATTATTGCTTTACCAAAAAGTGTGTTTGGAATCAAAAGATTCGACTTGCTAACCAGAAATGGTGTGAGGCACTCTTTATTTTACAATTCAACCAATTAATATTAATAAGAAAAGCAATTCAAGTTCAAGAACTCTATTGTTTGCTGCAATTGAATGAATTCATGTTATAAACGATTCATGGAAATTGTTTTCATAATGAATATAGTCTTTAGGAAATAGTCGATAGATAATTTCATGGTTAATGAATGAAAAATAGTTCTTGTAAGAAGAAGAGGAGTCTAATTAGCTTATGGTGATTAGAAAGTATCATTATTTAGTAATTAAACAAGTTCACGTATCATGAAATGCAATCCAAGATGAATGACTCATTTCGCTGATCGACGCATGCAGATTAAGAGTAATAATGGTGTTAAAACTTGTTTGATTTAATGAATATACTTCATTGTTTTGCAACATATGTCAATTTCATTATTGCTTTAACAAAAAGTGTGTTTGGAATCAAAAGATTCGACTTGGTAACCACGAATGATGGGAGTTACTCTTTATTTTACAATTAAACCAATTAATATCAATAAGAAATGCAATTTAAGATCAAGAACTCTATTGTTTGTTACAATTGAATCAATTCATGTTATAGACGATTCAGGGAAATTGTTGTCACAATGAATATAGTTGTTAAGAAAGAGTCAACATATAGTTTCACTGTCAATGCATGAAAAATAGTTCTTGTAACAAGAAGAGGAGCGTAATTAGCTTAAGGTTATTAGAAACAGTCAATATTTAGGAATTAATCAAGTTCACATTAGCACGAAATACAAACCAAGATGAATGACTCCTTTGGCTGATGGATGTAAACAGATTTGGAGTAATAATGGTGTTAATACTTGTTTGATTTAATTAATATAGTTCCTTGTTTAGCAACATATCTCAATTTCATTATCGCTTTATCAAAAAGTGTGTTTGCAATCAAAATATTTGACCTGCTAAATAGAAATGATGGGAGGCACTTTTTATTCTAGAATTCAACCAATTAATATCAATAAGAAAGGCAATTCAAGATCAAGAACTCTATTGTTTGCTGCAATTGAATGAATTCATGTTATAGACGATTCATGGAAATTGTTTTCATAATGAATATAGTCGTTAAGAAATAGTCAATAGATAATTTCATGGTTAATGAATGAAAAATATTTCTTGTAACAAGAAGAGGAGTCTAATTACCTTATGGTGATTAGAAAGTATCATTATTTAGTAATTAAACAAGTTCACATATCATGAAATGCAATCCAAGATGAATGAATTATTTCACTGATCGACGCAAGCAGATTAGGAGTAATAATGGTGTGAATACTTGTTTTATTTAATTAATATTGTTAATTGTTTAGCAACATATGTCAATTTCATTATTGCTTTATCAAAATGTGTGTTTGGAACCAAAAGATTCGATTTGGTAACCACGAATGATGGGAGGTACTCTTTATTTTAGAATTAAACCAATTAATATCAATAAGAAATGCAATTTAAGATCAAGAACACTATTATTTGTTGCAATTGAATGAATTCATGTTATAAACGATTCATGGAAATTGTTTTCATTATGAATATAGTCGTTAAAAAATAGTCAAGAGATAATTTCATTGTTAATGAATGAAAAATAGTTCTTGTAACAAGAAGAGGAGCCTAACTAGCTTAAGGTGAAGAGAAAGCCTCATTATTTAGTAATTAAACAAGTTCACATATCATGCAATCCAAGATGAATGACACATTTGGCTGGTGGACGCAAACAGATTTGGAGTAATAAAGGGGTTAATACTTGTGTGATTTAATTAATATAGTTCATTGTTTAGCAACATATGTCAATTTCATTATTGCTTTATCAAAAAGTGTGTTTGGAATCAAAAGATTTGACTTGGTAACCACGACTGATGGAAGGTACTCTTTATTCTAGAATTAAACCAATTAATATCAATAAGAAATGCAATTTAAGATCAAGAACACTATTGTTTGTTACAATTGAATGAATTCATGTTATAGACGATTCATGGAAATTGTTTTCATAATGAATATAGTTGTTAAGAAAGAGTCAACAGATAATTTCACTGTCAACGCATGAAAAATAGTTTTTGTAACAAGAACAGGAGCGTAATTAGCTTAAGGTGATTAGAAATGCTCATTATTTAGGAATTAATCAAGCTCACATTAGCACAAAATACAAACCAAGAAGAATGACTCCTTTGGCTGATGGATGTAAACAGATTTGGGGTAATAATGGTGTTAGTAATATTTTTATTTAATTTATATACTTCGTTGTTTAGCAACATATTTCAATTTCATTATCGCTTTATCAAAAAGTGTATTTTGAATCAAAATATTCGACCTGCTAAATATAAATGAGGGGAGGCACTCTTTATTCTAGAATTCAACCAATTAATATCAATAAGAAAAGCAATTCAAGATCAAGAACTCTATTGTTTGCTGCAATTGAATGAATTCATGTTATAGACGATTCATGGAAATTGTTTTCATAATGAATATAGTCGTTAGGAAATAGTCGATATATAATTTCATGGTTAATGAATGAAAAATAGTTATTGTAACAAGAAGAGGAGCCTAATTAGCTTCAGGTGATTAGAAAGTCTCATTATTTAGTAATTAAACAAGTTCAAATATCATGAAATGCAATCCCAGATGAATTACTCATTTCGCTGATCGACGCAAGCAGATTAGGAGTAATAATGGTGTTAATACATGTTTGATTTGATTAATATACTTCATTGTTTTGCAACATATGTCAATTTCATTATTGCCTTATCAAAAAGTGTGTTTGGAATCAAAAGATTGGACTTCCTAACCATAAATGAGGGGAGGTACTCTTTATTTTAGAATTCAACCAATTAATATCAATAAAAATTCAATTTAAGATCAAGGACTCTATTGTTTGTTGCAAATGAATGAATTCATTTTATAGACGATTCATGGAAATTGTTTTCATAATGAATATAGTCGTTAATAAATAGTCAAGAGATAATTTCATGGTTAATGAATGAAAAATAGTTCTTGTAACAAGAAGAGGAACCTAATTAGCTTAAGGTGATTAGAAAGCCTCATTATTTAGTAATTAAACAAGTTCACATATCATGAAATGCAATCCAAGATGAATGACTCATTTTGCTGATCGACGCAAGGAGATTAGGAGTAATAATGGTATTAATACTTGTTTGATTTAATTAATATACTTCATTGTTTTGCAACATATGTCATTTTCATTATTGCTTTATCAAAAGTGTGTTTGGAATCAAAAGATTCGACCTGCTAACCAGAAATGGTGTGAGGCACTCTTTATTTTAGAATTCAACCAATTAATATCAATAAGAAAAGCAATTCAAGATCAAGAACTCAATTGTTTGCTGCAATTGGATGAATTCATGTTATAGACGATTCATGGAAATTGTTTTCAAAATGAATATAGTCATTAAGAAATAGTCAATAGATAATTTCATGCTTAATGAATGAAAAATAGTTCTTGCAACAAGAAGAGGAGTCTAATTAGCTTATGGTGATTAAAAATTATCATTATTTAGTAATTAAACAAGTTCACATATCATGAAATACAATCCAAGATGAATGACTCACTTCGCTGATCGATGCAAGCAGATTAGGAGTAATAATGGTGTTAATACACTTTTGATTTAATTAATATACTTCATTGTTTTGCAACATATGTCAATTTCATTATTGCTTTATCAAAAAGTGTGTTTGGAATCAAAAGATTAGACCTGCTAAATAGAAATGATGGGAGGTACTGTTTATTCTAGAATTCAACCTATTAATATCAATAAGAAAGGCAATTCAAGAGCAAGAACTCTATTGTTTGTGTAATTGAATGAATTCATGTTATAGACGATTCATGGAAATTGTTTTCAAAATGAATATAGTCATTAAGAAATATTCAATAGATAATTTCATGCTTAATGAGTGAAAAATAGTTCTTGTAACAAGAAGAGGAGTCTAATTAGCTTAAGGTGATTAAAAAGTATCATTATTTAGTAATTGAACAAGTTCACATATCAAGAAATACAATCCAAGATGAATGACTCATTTCGCTGATAGACACAAGTAGATTAGGAGTAATAGTGGTGTTAATACTTGTTTGATTTAATTAATATACTTCATTGTTTATCAAAATATGTCAATTTCATTATTGCTTTCTCAAAAAGTGTGTTTGGAATCAAAAGATTCGACTTGGTAACCACGAATGATGGGAGGTACTATTTTTTTTAGAATTAAACCAATTAATATCAATAAGAAATGCAATTTAAGATCAAGAACTCTATTGTTTGTTGCAATTGAATGAATTCATGTTATAGACGATTCATAGAAATTGTTTTCATAATGAATATAGTTGTTAGGAAAGTGTCAACATATAATTTCACTGTCAATGCATGAAAAATAGTTTTTGTAACAAGAACAGGAGCGTAATTAGCTTAAGGTGATTAGAAATGCTCATTATTTAGGAATTAATCAAGCTCACATTAGCACAAAATGCAAACCAAGAAGAATGACTCCTTTGGCTGATGGATGTAAACAGATTTGGGGTAATAATGGTGTTAGTAATATTTTTATTTAATTTATATACTTCGTTGTTTAGCAACATATTTCAATTTCATTATCGCTTAATCAAAAAGTGTGTTTTGAATCAAAATATTCGACCTGCTAAATAGAAATGATGGGAGGCACTCTTTATTCTAGAATTCAACCAATTAATATCAATAAGAAAAGCAATTCAAGATCAAGAACTCTATTGTTTGCTGCAATTGAATGAATTCATGTTATAGACGATTCATGGAAATTGTTTTCATAATGAATATAGTCGTTAGGAAATAGTCGATAGATAATTTCATGGTTAATGAATGAAAAATAGTTCTTGTAAGAAGAAGAGGAGTCTAATTACCTTATGGTGATTAGAAAGTATCATTATTTAGTAATTAAACAAGTTCACATATCATGAAATGCAATCCCAGATGAATGACTCATTTTGCTGATCGACGCAAGCAGATTAGGAGTAATAATGGTGTTAATACTTGTTTGATTTAATTAATATACTTCATTGTTTAGCAACATATGTCAATTTCATTATTGCTTTATCAAAAAGTGTGTTTGGAATCAAAAGATTCGACTTGGTAACCACGACTGATGGGAGGTACTCTTTATTCTAGAATTAAACCAATTAATATCAATAAGAAATGCAATTTAAGATCAAGAACACTATTGTTTGTTACAATTGAATGAATTCATGTTATAGACGATTCATGGAAATTGTTTTCATAATGAATATAGTCGTTAAGAAATAGTCAATAGATAATTTCATGGTTAATGAATGAAAAATAGTTCTTGTAACAAGAAGAGGAGCCTAATTCGCTTATGGTGATTAGAAAGTATCATTATTTAGTAATTAAACAAGTTCACATATCATGAAATGCAATCCAAGATGAATGACTCATTTTGCTGATCGACGCAAGGAGATTAGGAGTAATAATGGTCTTAATACTTGTTTGATTTAATTAATATACTTCATTGTTTTGCAACATATGTCATTTTCATTATTGCTTTATCAAAAATGTGTTTGGAATCAAAAGATTCGACCTACTAACCAGAAATGGTGTGAGGCACTCTTTATTTTAGAATTCAACCAATTAATATCAATAAGAAAAGCAATTCAAGATCAAGAACTCAATTGTTTGCTGCAATTGGATGAATTCATGTTATAGACGATTCATGGAAATTGTTTTCAAAATGAATATAGTCATTAAGAAATAGTCAATAGATAATTTCATGCTTAATGAATGAAAAATAGTTCTTGCAACAAGAAGAGGAGTCTAATTAGCTTATGGTGATTAAAAATTATCATTATTTAGTAATTAAGCAAGTTCACATATCATGAAATACAATCCAAGATGAATGACTCACTTCACTGATCGATGCAAGCAGATTAGGAGTAATAATGGTGTTAATACACTTTTGATTTAATTAATATACTTCATTGTTTTGCAACATATGTCAATTTCATTATTGCTTTATCAGAAAGTGTGTTTGGAATCAAAAGATTAGACCTGCTAAATAGAAATGATGGGAGGTACTGTTTATTCTAGAATTCAACCTATTAATATCAATAAGAAAGGCAATTCAAGAGCAAGAACTCTATTGTTTGTGTAATTGAATGAATTCATGTTATAGACGATTCATGGAAATTGTTTTCAAAATGAATATAGTCATTAAGAAATATTCAATAGATAATTTCATGCTTAATGAGTGAAAAATAGTTCTTGTAACAAGAAGAGGAGTCTAATTAGCTTATGGTGATTAAAAAGTATCATTATTTAGTAATTGAACAAGTTCACATATCAAGAAATACAATCCAAGATGAATGACTCATTTCGCTGATAGACACAAGTAGATTAGGAGTAATAGTGGTGTTAATACTTGTTTGATTTAATTAATATACTTCATTGTTTATCAAAATATGTCAATTTCATTACTGCTTTCTCAAAAAGTGTGTTTGGAATCAAAAGACTCAACTTGGTAACCACGAATGATGGGAGGTACTCTTTTTTTTGGAATTAAACCAATTAATATCAATAAGAAATGCAATTTAAGATCAAGAACTCTATTGTTTGTTGCAATTGAATGAATTCATGTTATAGATGATTCATAGAAATTGTTTTCATAATGAATATAGTTGTTAGGAAAGTGTCAACATATAATTTCACTGTCAATGCATGAAAAATAGTTTTTGTAACAAGAACAGGAGCGTAATTAGCTTAAGGTGATTAGAAATGCTCATTATTTAGGAATTAATCAAGCTCACATTAGCACAAAATGCAAACCAAGAAGAATGACTCCTTTGGCTGATGGATGTAAACAGATTTGGGGTAATAATGGTGTTAGTAATATTTTTATTTAATTTATATACTTCGTTGTTTAGCAACATATTTCAATTTCATTATCGCTTTATCAAAAAGTGTGTTTTGAATCAAAATATTCGACCTGCTAAATAGAAATGATGGGAGGCACTCTTTATTCTAGAATTCAACCAATTAATATCAATAAGAAAAGCAATTCAAGATCAAGAACTCTATTGTTTGCTGCAATTGAATGAATTCATGTTATAGACGATTCATGGAAATTGTTTTCATAATGAATATAGTCGTTAGGAAATAGTCAATAGATAATTTCATGGTTAATGAATGAAAAATAGTTCTTGTAACAAGAAGAGGAGCCTAATTCGCTTATGGTGATTAGAAAGTATCATTATTTAGTAATTAAACAAGTTCACATATCATGAAATGCAATCCAAGATGAATGACTCATTTTGCTGATCGACGCAAGGAGATTAGGAGTAATAATGGTCTTAATACTTGTTTGATTTAATTAATATACTTCATTGTTTTGCAACATATGTCATTTTCATTATTGCTTTATCAAAAGTGTGTTTGGAATCAAAAGATTCGACCTACTAACCAGAAATGGTGTGAGGCACTCTTTATTTTAGAATTCAACCAATTAATATCAATAAGAAAAGCAATTCAAGATCAAGAACTCAATTGTTTGCTGCAATTGGATGAATTCATGTTATAGACGATTCATGAAAATTGTTTTCAAAATGAATATAGTCATTAAGAAATAGTCAATAGATAATTTCATGCTTAATGAATGAAAAATAGTTCTTGCAACAAGAAGAGGAGTCTAATTAGCTTATGGTAATTAAAAATTATCATTATTTAGTAATTAAGCAAGTTCACATATCATGAAATACAATCCAAGATGAATGACTCACTTCGCTGATCGATGCAAGCAGATTAGGAGTAATAATGGTGTTAATACACTTTTGATTTAATTAATATACTTCATTGTTTTGCAACATATGTCAATTTCATTATTGCTTTATCAAAAAGTGTGTTTGGAATCAAAAGATTAGACCTGCTAAATAGAAATGATGGGAGGTACTGTTTATTCTAGAATTCAACCTATTAATATCAATAAGAAAGGCAATTCAAGAACAAGAACTCTATTGTTTGTGTAATTGAATGAATTCATGTTATAGACGATTCATGGAAATTGTTTTCAAAATGAATATAGTCATTAAGAAATATTCAATAGATAATTTCATGCTTAATGAGTGAAAAATAGTTCTTGTAACAAGAAGAGGAGTCTAATTAGCTTATGGTGATTAAAAAGTATCATTATTTAGTAATTGAACAAGTTCACATATCAAGAAATACAATCCAAGATGAATGACTCATTTCGCTGATAGACACAAGTAGATTAGGAGTAATAGTGGTGTTAATACTTGTTTGATTTAATTAATATACTTCATTGTTTATCAAAATATGTCAATTTCATTACTGCTTTCTCAAAAAGTGTGTTTGGAATCAAAAGACTCGACTTGGTAACCACGAATGATGGGAGGTACTCTTTTTTTTAGAATTAAACCAATTAATATCAATAAGAAATGCAATTTAAGATCAAGAACTCTATTGTTTGTTGCAATTGAATGAATTCATGTTATAGACGATTCATAGAAATTGTTTTCATAATGAATATAGTTGTTAGGAAAGTGTCAACATATAATTTCACTGTCAATGCATGAAAAATAGTTTTTGTAACAAGAACAGGAGCGTAATTAGCTTAAGGTGATTAGAAATGCTCATTATTTAGGAATTAATCAAGCTCACATTAGCACAAAATGCAAACCAAGAAGAATGACTCCCTTGGCTGATGGATGTAAACAGATTTGGGGTAATAATGGTGTTAGTAATATTTTTATTTAATTTATATACTTCGTTGTTTAGCAACATATTTCAATTTCATTATCGCTTTATCAAAAAGTGTGTTTTGAATCAAAATATTCGACCTGCTAAATAGAAATGATGGGAGGCACTCTTTATTCTAGAATTCAACCAATTAATATCAATAAGAAAAGCAATTCAAGATCAAGAACTCTATTGTTTGCTGCAATTGAATGAATTCATGTTATAGACGATTCATGGAAATTGTTTTCATAATGAATATAGTCGTTAAGAAATAGTCAATAGATAATTTCATGGTTAATGAATGAAAAATAGTTCTTGTAACAAGAAGAGGAGCCTAATTCGCTTATGGTGATTAGAAAGTATCATTATTTAGTAATTAAACAAGTTCACATATCATGAAATGCAATCCAAGATGAATGACTCATTTTGCTGATCGACGCAAGGAGATTAGGAGTAATAATGGTCTTAATACTTGTTTGATTTAATTAATATACTTCATTGTTTTGCAACATATGTCATTTTCATTATTGCTTTATCAAAAGTGTGTTTGGAATCAAAAGATTCGACCTACTAACCAGAAATGGTGTGAGGCACTCTTTATTTTAGAATTCAACCAATTAATATCAATAAGAAAAGCAATTCAAGATCAAGAACTCAATTGTTTGCTGCAATTGGATGAATTCATGTTATAGACGATTCATGGAAATTGTTTTCAAAATGAATATAGTCATTAAGAAATAGTCAATAGATAATTTCATGCTTAATGAATGAAAAATAGTTCTTGCAACAAGAAGAGGAGTCTAATTAGCTTATGATGATTAAAAATTATCATTATTTAGTAATTAAGCAAGTTCACATATCATGAAATACAATCCAAGATGAATGACTCACTTCGCTGATCGATGCAAGCAGATTAGGAATAATAATGGTGTTAATACACTTTTGATTTAATTAATATACTTCATTGTTTTGCAACATATGTCAATTTCATTATTGCTTTATCAAAAAGTGTGTTTGGAATCAAAAGATTAGACCTGCTAAATAGAAATGATGGGAGGTACTGTTTATTCTAGAATTCAACCTATTAATATCAATAAGAAAGGCAATTCAAGAGCAAGAACTCTATTGTTTGTGTAATTGAATGAATTCATGTTATAGACGATTCATGGAAATTGTTTTCAAAATGAATATAGTCATTAAGAAATATTCAATAGATAATTTCATGCTTAATGAGTGAAAAATAGTTCTTGTAACAAGAAGAGGAGTCTAATTAGCTTATGGTGATTAAAAAGTATCATTATTTAGTAATTGAACAAGTTCACATATCAAGAAATACAATCCAAGATGAATGACTCATTTCGCTGATAGACACAAGTAGATTAGGAGTAATAGTGGTGTTAATACTTGTTTGATTTAATTAATATACTTCATTGTTTATCAAAATATGTCAATTTCATTATTGCTTTCTCAAAAAGTGTGTTTGGAATCAAAAGATTCGACTTCGTAACCACGAATGATGGGAGGTACTCTTTTTTTTAGAATTAAACCAATTAATATCAATAAGAAATGCAATTTAAGATCAGAACTCTATTGTTTGTTGCAATTGAATGAATTCATGTTATAGACGATTCATAGAAATTGTTTTCATAATGAATATAGTTGTTAGGAAAGTGTCAACATATAATTTCACTGTCAATGCATGAAAAATAGTTTTTGTAACAAGAACAGGAGCGTAATTAGCTTAAGGTGATTAGAAATGCTCATTATTTAGGAATTAATCAAGCTCACATTAGCACAAAATGCAAACCAAGAAGAATGACTCCTTTGGCTGATGGATGTAAACAGATTTGGGGTAATAATGGTGTTAGTAATATTTTTATTTAATTTATATACTTCGTTGTTTAGCAACATATTTCAATTTCATTATCGCTTTATCAAAAAGTGTGTTTTGAATCAAAATATTCGACCTGCTAAATAGAAATGATGGGAGGCACTCTTTATTCTAGAATTCAACCAATTAATATCAATAAGAAAAGCAATTCAAGATCAAGAACTCTATTGTTTGCTGCAATTGAATGAATTCATGATATAGACGATTCATGGAAATTGTTTTCATAATGAATATAGTCGTTAGGAAATAGTCGATAGATAATTTCATGGTTAATGAATGAAAAATAGTTATTGTAACAAGAAGAGGAGCCTAATTAGCTTCAGGTGATTAGAAAGTCTCATTATTTAGTAATTAAACAAGTTCAAATATCATGAAATGCAATCCCAGATGAATTACTCATTTCGCTGATCGACGCAAGCAGATTACGAGTAATAATGGTGTTAATACATGTTTGATTTAATTAATATACTTCATTGTTTTGCAACATATGTCAATTTCATTTTTGCCTTATCAAAAAGTGTGTTTGGAATCAAAAGATTGGACTTGCTAACCACAAATTAGGGGAGGTACTCTTTATTTTAGAATTCAACCAATTAATATCAATAAAAATTCAATTTAAGATCAAGGACTCTATTGTTTGTTGCAATTGAATGAATTCATTTTATAGACGATTCATGGAAATTGTTTTCATAATGAATATAGTCGTTAAGAAATAGTCAAGAGATAATTTCATGGTTAATGAATGAAAAATAGTTCTTGTAACAAGAAGAGGAACCTAATTAGCTTAAGGTAATTAGAAAGCCTCATTATTTAGTAATTAAACAAGTTCACATATAATGAAATGCAATCCCAGATGAATGACTCATTTCGTTGATCGAGGCAAGCAGATTAGGAGTAATAAAGGTGTTAATACTTATTTGATTTAATTAATATACTTCATTGTTTTGCAACATATGTCATTTTCATTATTGTTTTATCAAAAAGTGTGTTTGGAATCAAAAGATTCGACCTGCTAAATAGAAATGATGGGAGGCACTCTTCATTCTAGAATTCAACCAATTAATATCAATAAGAAGGGCAATTCAAGAGCAAGAACTCTATTGTTTGTGTAATTGAATGAATTCATGTTATAGACCATTCATGGAAATTGTTTTCAAAATGGATATAGTCATTAAGAAATATTCAATAGATAATTTTATGCTTAATGAATGAAAAATAGTTCTTGTAACAAGAAGAGGAGTCTAATTAGCTTATGGTGATTAAAAAGTATAATTATTTAGTAATTAAACAAGTTCACATATCATGAAATACAATCCAAGATGAATGACTCATTTCGATGATCGACGCAAGCAGATTAGGAGTAATAATGGGGTTAATACTTGTTTGATTTAATTAATATAGTTAATTGTTTAGCAACATATGTCAATACCATTATTGCTTTATCAAAAAGTGTGTTTGGAATCAAAAGAGTCGACCTGCTAAATAGAAATGATGGGAGGCACTCTTCATTCTAGAATTCAACCAATTAATATCAATAAGAAGGGCAATTCAAGAGCAAGAACTCTATTGTTTGTGTAATTGAATGAATTCATGTTATAGACCATTCATGGAAATTGTTTTCAAAATGAATATAGTCATTAAGAAATATTCAATAGATAATTTTATGCTTAATGAATGAAAAATAGTTCTTGTAACAAGAAAAGGAGTCTAATTAGCTTATGGTGATTAAAAAGTATAATTATTTAGTAATTAAACAAGTTCACATATCATGAAATACAATCCAAGATGAATGACTCATTTCGATGATCGACGCAAGCAGATTAGGAGTAATAATGGGGTTAATACTTGTTTGATTTAATTAATATAGTTAATTGTTTAGCAACATATGTCAATTCCATTATTGCTTTATCAAAAAGTGTGTTTGGAATCAAAAGATTCGACTTGGTAACCACAAATGATGGGAGGTACTCTTTATTCTAGAAATAAACCAATTAATATCAATAAGAAATGCAATTTAAGATCAAGAACACTATCGTCGTTAAGAAATAGTCAATAGATAATTTCATGGTTAATGAATGAAAAATAGTTCTTGTAACAAGAAGAGGAGTCTAATTAGCCTATGGTGATTAGAAAGTATCATTATTTAGTAATTAAACAAGTTCAAATATCATGAAATGCAATCCAAGATGAATTACTCATTTCGCTGATCGACGCAAGGAGATTAGGAGTAATAATGGGGTTAATACTTGTTTGATTTAATTAATATACTTCATTGTCTTGCAACATATGTCAATTTCATTATTGCTTTATCAAAAAGTGTGTTTGGAATCAAAAGAGTCGACCTGCTAAATAGAAATGATGGGAGGCACTCTTCATTCTAGAATTCAACCAATTAATATCAATAAGAAGGGCAATTCAAGAGCAAGAACTCTATTGTTTGTGTAATTGAATGAATTCATGTTATAGACCATTCATGGAAATTGTTTTCAAAATGAATATAGTCATTAAGAAATATTCAATAGATAATTTTATGCTTAATGAATGAAAAATAGTTCTTGTAACAAGAAAAGGAGTCTAATTAGCTTATGGTGATTAAAAAGTATAATTATTTAGTAATTAAACAAGTTCACATATCATGAAATACAATCCAAGATGAATGACTCATTTCGATGATCGACGCAAGCAGATTAGGAGTAATAATGGGGTTAATACTTGTTTGATTTAATTAATATAGTTAATTGTTTAGCAACATATGTCAATTCCATTATTGCTTTATCAAAAAGTGTGTTTGGAATCAAAAGATTCGACTTGGTAACCACAAATGATGGGAGGTACTCTTTATTCTAGAAATAAACCAATTAATATCAATAAGAAATGCAATTTAAGATCAAGAACACTATCGTCGTTAAGAAATAGTCAATAGATAATTTCATGGTTAATGAATGAAAAATAGTTCTTGTAACAAGAAGAGGAGTCTAATTAGCCTATGGTGATTAGAAAGTATCATTATTTAGTAATTAAACAAGTTCAAATATCATGAAAAGCAATCCAAGATGAATTACTTATTTCGCTGATCGACGCAAGGAGATTAGGAGTAATAATGGTGTTAATACTTGTTTGATTTAATTAATATACTTCATTGTTTTGCAACATATGTCAATTTCATTATTACTTTATCAAAAAGTGTGTTTGGAATCAAAAGATTTGACCTGCTAATCAGAAATGGTGTGAGGCACACTTTATTTTAGAATACAGCCGATTAATATCAATAAGAAAAGCAATTCAAGATCAAGATCTCTATTGTTTGCTGCGATTGAATGAATTCATGTTATAGACGATTCATGGAAATTGTTTTCAACATGAATATAGTCATTAAGAAATAGTCAATAGATAATTTCATGGTTAATGAATGAAAAATAGTTCTTGTAACAAGAAGAGGAGTCCAATTAGCTTATGGTGATTAGAAATTATCATTATTTAGTAATTAAACAAGTTCACATATCATGAAATACAATCCAAGATGAATGACTCATTTCGCTGATCGACGCAAGCTGATTAGGTGTAATAAGGGTGTTAATACCTGTTTGATTTAATTAATATAGTTAATTGTTTAGCAACATATGTCAATTTCATTATTTCTTTATCAAAAAGTGTGTTTGGAATCAAAAGATTCGACTTGGTAACCACGAATGATGGGAGGTACTCTTTATTTTAGAATTAAACCAATTAATATCAATAAGAAATGCAATTTAAGATCAAGAACACTATTGTTTGTTGCAATTGAATGAATTCATGTTATAGACGATTCATGGAAATTGTTTTCATAATGAATATAGTCGTTAAGAAATAGTCAATAGATAATTTCATGGTTAAAGAATGAAAAATAGTTCTTGTAACAAGAAGAGGAGCCTAATTAGCTTAAGGTGATTAGAAAGCCTCATTATTTAGTAATTAAACAAGTTCAGATATCATGAAATGCAATCTAAGATGAACGACACATTTGGCTGATGGACGCAAACAGATTTGCAGTAATAATGGTTTTAATACTTGTTTGATTTAATTAATATAGTTCATTGTTTAGCAACATATGTCAATTTCATTATCGCTTTATCAAAAAGTATGTTTCGAATCCAAAGATTCGACTTGCTAACCACAAATGATGGGAGGTACTCTTTATTTTAGAATTCAACCAATTAATATCAATAAAAAATGCAATTTAAGATCAAGAACTCTATTGTTTGTTGCAATTGATTGAATTCATGTTATAGACGTTTCATGAAAATTGTTTTCATAATGAAGATCATCGTTAAGAAAGAGTCCATATATAATTTCATGGACAATGCATGAAAAATAGTTCTTGTAACAAGAAGGGGAGCGTAATTAGCTTAAGGTGATTACAAATGCTTATTCTTTAGGAATTAATCAAGTTAACATTTGCACAAAATGCAAACCATGATCAATGACTCCTTTGGCTAACCGATGTAAACAGATTTGGTGTAATAATGGTGTTAATACTTGTCTGATTTAATTAATATACTTCGTTGCTTAGCAACATATGTCAATTTCATTATGCCTTTATCAAAAAGTGTGTTTGGAATCAAAAGATTCGACCTGCTAACCAGAAATGGTGTGAGGCACTCATTATTTTAGAATTCAACCAATTAATATTAATAAGAAAAGCAATTCAAGATCAAGAACTCTATTGTTTGCTGAATAGAATGAATTCATGTTATAGACGATTCATGGAAATTATTTTCATAATGAATATAGTCGTTACGAAATAGTCGATAGATAATTACATGGTTAATGAATGAAAAATTGTTCCTGTAAAAAAAAGAGGCGCTTAATTAGCTTAAGGTGATTAAAAGTCTCATTATTTAGTAATTAAACAAGTTCACATATCATGAAATGCAATCCAAGATGAATGACTCATTTGGCTTATCAATGCAAACAGATTAGGAGTAATAATGGTGTTAATACTTGTTTGATTTAATTAATATACTTCATTGTTTAGCAACATATGTCAATTTCATTATTGCTTTATCAAAAAGTGTGTTTGGAATCAAAAGATTCGACTTGGTAACCACGAATGATGGGAGGTACTCTTTAGTTTAGAATTAAACCAATTAATATCAATAAGAAATGCAATTTAAGATGAAGAACTCTATTATTTGTTGCAATTGAATGAATTCATGTTATAGACAATTCATGGAAATTGTTTTCATAATGAATATAGATGTTAAGAAAGAGTCAACAGATAATTTCACTGTCAACGCATGAAAAATAGTTCTTGTAACAAAAAGAGGAGCATAATTAGCTTAAGGTGATTAGAAACGCTCATTATTTACGAATTAATCAAGTTCACATTTGCACGAAATGCGAACCAAGATGAATGACTCCTTTGGCTGATGGATGTAAACAGATTTGGAGTAATAATGGTGTTAATACTTGTTTGATTTAATTAATATACTTCGTTGCTTAGCAACATATGTCAATTTCATTATCCCTTTATCAAGAAGTGTGATTGGAATCAAAAGATTCGACTTGCTAACCAGAAATGGTGTGAGGCACTCTTTATTTTAGAATTCAACCAATTAATATTAATAAGAAAACTAATTCAAGATCAAGAACTCTATTGTTTCCTGCAATTAAATGAATTCATGTTATAGACGATTCATGGAAATTGTTTTCATAATGAATATAGTCGTTAGGAAATAGTCGATAGATAATTTCATGGTTAATGAATGAAAAATAGTTCTTGTAACAAGAAGAGGAGCCTAATTAGCTTAAGGTGATTAGAAAGTCTCATTATTTAGTAATTGAACAAGTTCACATATAATGAAATGCAATCCAAGATGAATGACTCATTTGGCTAATCGACGCAAACAGATTAGGAGTAATAGTGATGTTAATACTTGTATGATTTAATTAATATACTTCATTGTTTAGCAAAATATGTCACTTTCATTATCGCTTTATCAAAAAGTATGTTTCGAAACCAAAGATTCGACTTGCTAACCACAAATGATGGGAGGTACTTTTTATTTTAGAATTCAACCAATTCATATCAGTAAAAATCCAATTTAAGATCAAGAACTCTATTGTTTGTTGCAATTGATTGAATTCATGTTATAGATGATTCATGGAAATTGTTTTCATAATGTATATCATCGTTAAGAAAGAGTCAACATATAATTTCACGGTCAATGCATGAAAAATAGTTCTTGTAACAAGAAGGGGAGCGTAATTAGCTTAAGGTGATTACAAATGCTCATTATTTACGAATTAATCAAGTTCACATTTGCACGAAATGCAATCCAAGATGAATGACTCCTTTGGCTGATGGATGTAAACAGATTTGGTGTAATAATGGTGTTAATACTTGTTTGATTTAATTAATATACTTCGTTGCTTAGCAATATATGTCAATTTCATTATCCCTTTATCAAAAAGTGTGTTTGGAATCAAAAGATTCGACCTGCTAACCAGAAATGGTGTGAGGCACTCTTTATTTTAGAATTCAACCAATTAATATTAATAAGAAAAGAAATTCAAGATCAAGAACTCTATTGTTTGCTGCAATTAAATGAATTCATGTTATAGACGATTCATGGAAATTGTTTTCATAATGAAGATCATCGTTAAGAAAGAGTCAACATATAATTTCACGGTCAAAGCATGAAAAATAGTTCTTGTAACAAGAAAGGGAGCGTAATTAGCTTAAGGTGATTACAAATGCTCGTTATTTACGAATTAATCAAGTTCACATTTGCATGAAATGCAAACCAAGATGAATGACTCCTTTGGCTGATGGATGTAAACAGATTTGGAGTAATAATGGTGTTAATACTTGTTTGATTTAATTAATATACTTCGTTGCTTAGCAACAAATGTCAATTTCATTATCCCTTTATCAAAAAGTGTGTTTGGAATCAAAAGATTCGACCTGCTAACCAGAAATGGTGTCAGGCACTCTTTATTTTAGAATTCAACCAATTAATATTAATAAGAAAAGCAATTCAAGATCAAGAACTCTATTGTTTGCTGCAATCAAATGAATTCATGTTATAGACGATTCATGGAAAATGTTTTCATCATGAATATAGTCGTTAGGAAATAGTCGATAGATAATTTCATGGTTAATGAATGAAAAATAGTTTTGTAACAAGAAGAGGAGCCTAATTAGCTTAAGGTGATTAGAAAGTCTCATTATTTAGTAATTGAACAAGTTCACATATAATGAAATGCAATCCAAGATGAATGACTCATTTGGCTGATCGACGCAAACAGATTAGGAGTAATAATGGTGTTAATACCTGTTTGATTTAATTAATATACTTCATTGTTTAGCAACATATCTCAATTTCATTATTGCTTTATCAAAATGTGTGTTTGGAATCAAAAGATTCGACTTGGTAACCACGAATGATTGGAGGTACTCTTTAGTTTAGAATTAAACCAATTAATATCAATAAGAAATACAGTTTAAGATGAAGAACTCTATTGTTTGTTGCAATTGAATGAATTCATGTTATAGACAATTCATGGAAATTGTTTTCATAATGAATATAGTTGTTAAGAAAGAGTCAACAGATAATTTCACTGTCAACGCATGAAAAATAGTTCTTGTAACAAAAAGAAGAGCGTAATTAGCTTAAGGTGTTTAGAAACGCTCATTATTTATGAATTAATCAAGTTCACATTAGCACGAAATGCAAACGAAGATGAATGACTACTTTGGTTGATGGATGTAAACAGATTTTGAGTAATAATGGTGTTAATATTTGTTTAATTTAATTAATATACTTCCTTGTTTAGCAACATATGTTAATTTCATTATCGCTTTATCAAAAAGTGTGTTTGGAATCAAAATATTCGACCTACTAAATTGAAATGGTGGGAGGCACTCTCTATTCTAGAATTCAACAAATTAATATCAATAAGAAAAGCAATTCAAGATCAAGAACTGTATTGTTTGCTGCAATTAAATGAATTCATGTTATAGACGATTCATGGAAATTATTTTCATAATGAATATAGTCGTTTAGAAATAGTCGATAGATAATTTCATGGTTAATGAATGAAAAATAGTTCTTGTAACAAGAAGAGGCGCCTAATTAGCTTAAGGTAATTAGAAAGTCTCATTATTTAGTAATTAAACAAGTTCACATATCATGAAATGCAATCCAAGATGAATGACTCTTTTGGCTGATCGAGGCAAATAGATTAGGAGTAATAATGGTGTTAATACTTGTTTGATTTAATTAATATACTTCATTGTTTAGCAACATATCTCAATTTCATTATTGCTTTATCAAAATGTGTGTTTGGAATCAAAATATTCGACCTGCTAAATTGAAATGGTGGGAGGCACTCTCTATTCTAGAATTCAACCAATTCATATCTATAAGAAAAGCAATTCAAGATCAAGAACTCTATTGTTTGCTGGAATTGAATGAATTCATGTTATAGACAACAATTCATGGAAATTGTTTTCATATTGAATATAGTTGTTAAGAAAGAGTCAACAGATAATTTCACTGTCAACGCATGAAAAATAGTTCTTGTAACAAAAAGAGGAGCGTAATTAGCTTAAGGTGATTAGAAACGCTCATTATTTACGAATTAATCAAGTTCACATTTGCACGAAATGCGAACCAAGATGAATGACTCCTTTGGCTGATGGATGTAAACAGATTTGGAGTAATAATGGTGTTAATACTTGTTTGATTTAATTAATATATTTCGTTGCTTAGCAACATATTTCAATTTCATTATCCCTTTATCAAGAAGTGTGTTTGGAATCAAAAGATTCGACTTGCTAACCAGAAATGGTGTGAGGCACTCTTTATTTTAGAATTCAACCAATTAATATTAATAAGAAAAGCAATTCAAGATCAAGAACTCTATTGTTTGCGGCAATTAAATGAATTCATGTTATAGACAATTCATGGAAATTGTTTTCATAATGAATATAGTCATTAGGAAATAGTCGATAGATAATATCATGGTTAATGAATGAAAAATAGTTCTTCTAACAAGAAGAGGAGCCTAATTAGCTTAAGGTGATTAGAAAGTCTCATTATTTAGTAATTAAACAAGTTCAGATATCATGAAATGCAATCCAAGATGGATGACTCATTTGGCTGATCGACGCAAACAGATTAGGAGTAATAATGGTGTTAATACTTGTTTGATTTAATTAATATACTTCATTGTTTAGCAACATATCTCAATTTCATTATTGCTTTATCAAAATGTGTGTTTGGAATCAAAAGATTCGACTTGGTAACCACGAATGATGGGAGGTACTCTTTAGTTTAGAATTAATCCAATTAATATCAATAAGAAATGCAGTTTAAGATCACGAACTCTATTGTTTGTTGCAATTGAATGAATTCATGTTATAGACGATTCATGGAAATTGTTTTCATAATGAATATAGTTGTTAAGAAAGAGTCAACAGATAATTTTCACTGTCAACGCATGAAAAATAGTTCTTGTAACAAAAAGAGGAGCGTAATTAGCTTAAGGTGATTAGAAACGCTCATTATTTACGAATTAATCAAGTTCACATTTGCACGAAATACGAACCAAGATGAATGACTCCTTTGGCTGATGGATGTAAACAGATTTGGAGTAATAATGGTGTTAATACTTGTTTGATTTAGTTAATATACTTCGTTGCTTAGCAACATATGTCAATTTCATTATCCCTTTATCAAAAAGTGTGTTTGGAATCAAAAGATTCAACTTGCTAACCAGAAATGGTGTGAGGCACTCTTTATTTTAGAATTCAACCAATTAATATTAATAAGAAAAGTAATTCAAGATCAAGAACTCTATTGTTTCCTGCAATTAAATGAATTCATGTTATAGACGATTCATGGAAATTGTTTTCATAATGAATATAGTCGTTAGGAAATAGTCGATAGATAATTTCATGGTTAATGAATGAAAAATAGTTCTTGTAACAAGAAGAGGAGCCTAATTAGCTTAAGGTGATTAGAAAGTCTCATTATTTAGTAATTGAACAAGTTCACATATAATGAAATGCAATCCAAGATGAATGACTCATTTGGCTAATCGACGCAAACAGATTAGGAGTAATAGTGATGTTAATACTTGTATGATTTAATTAATATACTTCATTGTTTAGCAAAATATGTCACTTTCATTATCGCTTTATCAAAAAGTATGTTTCGAAACCAAAGATTCGACTTGCTAACCACAAATGATGGGAGGTACTTTTTATTTTAGAATTCAACCAATTAATAACAATAAGAAATACAATTTAAGATCAAGAACTCTATTGTTTGTTGCAATTGAATGAATTCATGTTATAGACAATTCATGGAAATTGTTTCCATAATGAATATAGTTGTTGAGAAAGAGTCAACAGATAATTTCACTCTCAACGCATGAAAAATAATTCTTGTAACAAAAAGAGGAGCGTAATTAGCTTAAGGTGTTTAGAAACGCTCATTATTTAGGAATTAATCAAGTTCACATTAGCACGAAATGCAAACGAAGATGAATGACTACTTTGGCTGATGGATGTAAACAGATTTTGAGTAATAATGTTGTTAATATTTGTTTAATTTAATTAATATACTTCCTTGTTTAGCAACATATGTCAATTTCATT
The DNA here is from genome assembly GCA_037897445.1 of Ceriops zippeliana. Taxonomy (NCBI): domain Eukaryota; kingdom Viridiplantae; phylum Streptophyta; class Magnoliopsida; order Malpighiales; family Rhizophoraceae; genus Ceriops; species Ceriops zippeliana. The sequence continues at coordinate 187,097 of JBAPLH010000193.1, read as the reverse complement.
ATCGCTTTATAAAAAAGTGTCTTTGGAATCAAAATATTCGACCTGCTAAATTGAAATGGTGGGAGGCACTCTCTATTCTAGAATTCAACCAATTAATATCAATAAGAAAAGCAATTCAAGATCAAGAACTCTATTGTTTGCTACAATTGAATGAATTCATGTTATAGACGATTCATGGAAATTATTTTCATAATGAATATAGTCGTTAAGAAATAGTCGATAGATAATTTCATGGTTAATGAATGAAAAATAGTTCTTGTAACAAGAAGAGGCGCCTAATTAGCTTAAGGTGATTAGAAAGTCTCATTATTTAGTAATTAAACAAGTTCAGATATCATGAAATGCAATCCAAGATGAATGACTCATTTGGCTGATCGAGGCAAACAGATTAGGAGTAATAATGGTGTTAATACTTGTTTGATTTAATTAATATACTTCATTGTTTAGCAACATATCTCAATTTCATTATTGCTTTATCAAAATGTGTGTTTGGAATCAAAAGATTCGACTTGGTAACCACGAATGATGGAGAGGTACTCTTTAGTTAGTAGAATTAAACCAATTAATATCAATAAGAAATGCAGTTTAAGATCACGAACTCTATTGTTTGTTGCAATTGAATGAATTCATGTTATAGACGATTCATGGAAATTGTTTTCATAATGAATATAGTTGTTAAGAAAGAGTCAACAGATAATTTCACTGTCAACGCATGAAAAATAGTTCTTATAACAAAAAGAGGAGCGTAATTATCTTATGGTGATTAGAAACGCTCATTATTTACGAATTAATCAAGTTCACATTTGCACGAAATGCGAACCAAGATGAATGACTCCTTTGGCTGATGGATGTAAACAGATTTGGAGTAATAATGGTGTTAATACTTGTTTGATTTAATTAATATACTTCGTTGCTTAGCAACATATGTCAATTTCATTATCCCTTTATCAAGAAGTGTGTTTGGAATCAAAAGATTCGACTTGCTAACCAGAAATGGTGTGAGGCACTCTTCATTTTAGAATTCAACCAATTAATATTAATAAGAAAAGCAATTCAAGATCAAGAACTCTATTGTTTGCGGCAATTAAATGAATTCATGTTATAGACAATTCATGGAAATTGTTTTCATAATGAATATAGTCATTAGGAAATAGTCGATAGATAATTTCATGGTTAATGAATGAAAAATAGTTCTTGTAACAAGAAGAGGAGCCTAATTAGCTTAAGGTGATTAGAAAGTCTCATTATTTAGTAATTGAACAAGTTCACATATAATGAAATGCAATCCAAGATGAATGACTCATTTGGCTGATGCACGCAAACAGATTAGGAGTAATAGTGGTTTTAATACTTGTATGATTTAATTAATATACTTCATTGTTTAGCAAAATATGTCACTTTCATTATCGCTTTATCAAAAAGTATGTTTCGAAACCAAAGATTCGACTTGCTAACCACAAATGATGGGAGGTACTCTTTATTTTAGAATTCAACCAATTCATATCAATAAAAATCCAATTTAAGATGAAGAACTCTATTGTTTGTTGCAATTGATTGAATTCATGTTATAGATGATTCATGGAAATTGTTTTCATAATGAATATAGTTGTTAAGAAAGAGTCAACAGATAATTTCACTGTCAACGCATGAAAAATATTTCTTGTAACAAAAAGAGGAGCGTAACTAGCTTAAGGTGTTTAGAAACGCTCATTATTTAGGAATTAATCAAGTTCACATTAGCACGAAATGCAAACGAAGATGAATGACTACTTTGGCTGATGGATGTAAACAGATTTTGAGTAGTAATGGTGTTAATATTTGTTTAATTTAATTAATATACTTCTTTGTTTAGCAACATATGTCAATTTCATTATCGCTTTATCAAAAAGTGTGTTTGGAATCAAAATATTTGACCTGCTAAATTGAAATGGTGGGAGGCACTCTCTATTCTAGAATTCAACCAATTAATATCAATAAGAAAAGCAATTCAAGATCAAGAACTCTATTGTTTGCTGCAATTGAATGAATTCATGTTATAGACGATTCATGGAAATTATTTTCATAATGAATATAGTCGTTAAGAAATAGTCGATAGATAATTTCATGGTTAATGAATGAAAAATAGTTCTTGTAACAAGAAGAGGCGCCTAATTAGCTTAAGGTGATTAGAAAGTCTCATTATTTAGTAATTAAACAAGTTCATATATCATGAAATGCAATCCAAGATGAATGACTCATTTGGCTGATCGAGGCAAACAGATTAGGAGTAATAATGGTGTTAATACTTGTTTGATTTAATTAATATACTTCATTGTTTAGCAACATATGTCAATTTCATTATTGCTTTATAAAAAATTGTGTTTGGAATCAAAAGATTCGACTTGGTAACCATGAATGATGGGAGGTACTCTTTATTTTAGAATTAAACCAATTAATATCAATAAGAAATGCAATTGAAGATCAAGAAACCTATTGTTTGTTGCAATTAAATGAATTCATGTTATAGACGATTCATGGAAATTGTTTTCATAATGAATATAGTCGTTAAGAAATAGTCATGAGATAATTTCATTGTTAAACAATGAAAAATAGTTCTTGTAACAAGAAGAGGAGTCTAATTAGCTTATGGTGATTAGAAAGGATCATTATTTAGTAATTAAACAAGTTCACATATCATGAAATGCAATCCAAGATGAATGACTCATTTCGCTGATCGACGCAAGCAGATTAGGAGTAATAATGGGGTTAGTACTTGTTTGATTTAATTAATATACTTCATTGTTTCGCAACATATGTCAATTTCATTATTGCTTTATCAAAATGTGTGTTTGGAATCAAAAAATTCGACTTGCTAACTGCAAATGAGGGGAGGTACTCTTTATTTTAGAATTAAAACAATTAATATCAATAAGAAATGCTATTTAAGATCAAGAACACTATTGTTTGTTGCAAGTAAATGAATTCATGTTATAGACGATTCATGGAAATTGTTTTCATACTGAATATAGTCGTTAAGAAATAATGAAGAGATAATTTCATTTTTAAAGAATGAAAAATAGTTTTGGCAACAAGAAGAGGAGCCTAATTAGCTTAAGGTGATTAGAAAGCCTCATTATTTAGTAATTAAACAAATTCACATATCATGAAATGCAACCCAAGATAAATGACACATTTGGCTGATGGACGCAAACAGATTTGGAGTAATAATGGTGTTAATACTTGTTTGATTTAATTAATATAGTTCATTGTTTTGCAACATATGTCAATTTCATTATCGCTTTATCAAAAAGTATGTTTCGCATCCAAATATTCGACTTGCTAACCACAAATGATGGGAGGTACTCTTTATTTTAGAATTCAACAAATTAATATCAATAAAAATGCAATTTAAAATCAAGAACTCTATTGTTTGTTGCAATTGATTGAATTCATGTTATAGACGATTCATGGAAATTGTTTTCATAATGAATATCATCATTAAGAAAGATTCAATATATAATTTCACGGTCAACGCATGAAAAATAGTTGTTAAGAAAGAGTCAACAAATAATTTCACTGTCAACGCATGACAAATAGTTCTTGTAACAAATAGAGGAGCGTAATTAGTTTAAGGTGATTAGAAACGCTCATTATTTAGGAATTAATCAATTTCACATTAGCACGAAATGCAAACCAAGATGAATGACTCCTTTGGCTGATGGATGTAAACAGATTTTGAGTAATAATGTTGTTAATACTTGTTTAATTTAATTAATATACTTCCTTGTTTAGCAACATATGTCAATTTCATTATCGCTTTATCAAAAAGTGTGTTTGGAATCAAAATATTCGACCTGCTAAAATGAAATGGTGGGAGGCACTCACTATTCTAGAATTCAACCAATTAATATCAATAAGAAAAGCAATTCAAGATCAAGAACTCTATTGTTTGCTGCAATTGAATGAATTCATGTTATAGACGATTCATGGAAATTATTTTCATAATGAATATAGTCGTTACGAAATAGTCGATAGATAATTTCATGGTTAATGAATGAAAAATAGTTCTTGTAACAAGAAGAGGAGCCTAATTAGCTTAAGGTGATTAGAAAGTCTCATTATTTAGTAATTAAACATGTTCACATATAATGAAATGCAATCCAAGATGAATTGACTCATTTGGCTGATGGACGCAAACAGATTAGGAGTAATAGTGGTGTTAATACTTGTTTGATATAATTAATATACTTTATTGTTTAGCAAAATATATCACTTTCATTATTGCTTTATCAAAAAGTGTGTTTGGAATCAAAAGATTTGACTTCGTAACCACGAATGATGGGAGGTACTCTTTATTTTAGAATTAAACCAATTAATATCAATAAGAAATGCAATTTAAGATCAAGAACTCTATTGTTTGTTGCAATTAAATGAATTCATGTTATAGACGATTCATGGAAATTGTTTTCATAATGAATATCATCGTTAAGAAAGAGTCAACATATAATCTCACGGGCAATGCATGAAAAATAGTACTTGTAACAAGAAGAGGAGTCTAATTAGCATATGGTGATTAGAAAGTCTCATTATTTAGTAATTAAGCAAGTTCACATATCATGAAATGCAATCCAAGATGAATGACTCATTTCGTTGATCGACGCAAGGAGATTACGAGTAGTAATGGTGTTAATACTTGTTTGATTTAATTAATATACTTCATTGTTTTGCAACATATGTCAATTTCATTATTGCTTTATCAAAAAGTGTGTTTGGAATCAAAAGATTCGACCTGCTAACCACGAATGATGGGAGGTACTCTTTATTTTAGAATTAAACCAATTAATATCAATAAGAAATGCAATTTAAGATCAAGAACTCTATTGTTTGTTGCAATTAAATGAATTCATGTTATAGACGATTCATGGAAATTGTTTTCATAATGAATATAGTTGTTAAGAAAGAGTCAATAGATAATTTCATGGTTAATGAATGAAAAATCGTTCTTGTAACAAGAAGAGGAGTCTAATTAGCATATGGTGATTAGAAAGTCTCATTATTTAGTAATTAAGCAAGTTCACATATCATGAAATGCAATCCAAGATGAATTGACTCATTTGGCTGATCGACGCAAACAGATTAGGAGTAATAGTGGTGTTAATACTTGTTTGATTTAATTAATATACTTCATTGTTTAGCAAAATATGTCACTTTCATTATTTCTTTATCAAAAAGTGTGTTTGGAATCAAAAGATTCGACTTGGTAACCACGTATGATGGGAGGTACTCTTTCTTTTAGAATTAAACCAATTAATATCAATAAGAAAAGCAATTTAAGATCAAGAACTCTATTGTTTGTTGCAATTAAATGAATTCATGTTATAGACGATTCATGGAAATTGTTTTCATAATGAATATAGTTGTTAAGAAAGAGTCAATAGATAATTTCACTGTCAACGCATGAAAAATAGTTCTTGTAGCAAAAAGAGGAGCGTAATTAGCTTAAGGTGATTAGAAACGCTCGTTATTTAGGAATTAATCAAGTTCACATTAGTACGAAATGCAGACCAAGATGAATGACACCTTTGGCTGATGGATGTAAACAGATTTGGAGTAATAATGCTATTAATACATGTTTGATTTAATTAATATACTTTTTTGTTTAGCAACATATGTCAATTTCATTATCCCTTTATCAAAAAGTGTGTTTGGAATCAAAATATTCGACCTGCTAACCAGAAATGGTGTGAGGCACTCTTTATTCTAGAATTCAACCAATTAATATCAATAAGAAATGCAATTCAAGATCAAGAACACTATTGTTTGCTGCAATTGAATGAATTCATGTTATAGACGATTCATGGAAATTGTTTTCATAATGAATATCATCGTTAAGAAAGAGTCAACATATAATTTCACGGGCAATGCATGAAAAATAGTTCTTGTAACAAGAAGAGGAGTCTAATTAGCATATGGTTATTAGAAAGTCCCATTATTTAGTAATTAAGCAAGTTCACATATCATGAAATGCAATCCAAGATGAATGACTCATTTCGTTGATCGACACAAGGTGATTAGGAGTAATAATGGTGTTAATACTTGTTTGATTTGATTAATATACTTCATTGTTTTGCAACATATGTCAATTACATTATTGCTTTATCAAAAAGTGTGTTTGGAATCAAAAGATTCGACCTGCTAACCAGAAATGGTGTGAGGCACTCTTTATTTTAGAATTCAACCAATTAATATCAATATGAAAAGCAAGTCAAGATCAAGAACTCTATTGTTTGCTGCAATTGAATGAATTCATGTTATAGACGATTCATGGAAATTGTGTTCATAATGAATATAGTCGTTAGGAAATACTCGATAGATAATTTCATGGTTAATGAATTCATGTTATAGCCTAATTAGCTTACGGTGATTAGAAAGTCTCATTATTTAGTAATTAAAAATGTTGACATATAATGAAATGCAATCCAAGATGAATGACTCATTTAGCTGATCGACGCAAACAGATTAGGAGTAATAATGGTGTTAATACTAGTTTGATTTAATTAATATACTTCATTGTTTAGCAACATATGTCAATTTCATTATTGCATTATCAAAAAGTGTGTTTGGAATCAAAAGATTCGACTTGCTAACCACAAATGATGCGAGGTACTCATTATTTTAGAATTAAACCAATTAATATCAACAAGAAATGCAATTTAAGATCAAGAACTCTATTGTTTGTTGCAATTGAAAGAATTCATGTTATACACGATTCATGAAAATTGTTTTCATAATGAATATAGTTGTTAAGAAAGAGTCAACATATAATTTCACTGTCAATGCAAGAAAAATAGTTCTTGTAACAAGAGGAGGAGCGTAATTAGCTTAAGGTGTTTAGAAACGCTCATTATTTAGGAATTAATCAAGTTCACATTAGAAATGCAAACCAAAATGAATGACTCCTTTGGCTGATGGATGTAAACAGATTTGCAGTAATAATGGTGTTAATACTTGTTTGATTAAATTAATATACTTCGTTGTTTAGCAATATATCTCAATTTCATTATCGCTTTATCAAAAAGTGTGCTTGGAATCAAAATATTCGACCTGCTAAATACAAATGATGGGAGGCACTCTTTATTCTAGAATTCAACCAATTAATATCAATAAGAAAAGCAATTCAAGATCAAGAACTCTATTGTTTGCTGCAATTGAATGAATTCATGTTATAGACAATTAATGGAAATTGTTTTCATAGTGAATATAGTCGTTAAGAAATAGTCAATAGATAATTTAATGGTTAATGAATGAAAAATAGTTCTTGTAACAAGAAGAGGAGTCTAATTAGCTTATGGTGATTAGAAAGTATCATTATTTAGTAATTAAACAAGTTCACATATCATGAAATGCAATCCAAGATGAATGACTCATTTCGCTGATTGACGCAAGCATATTAGCAGAATTAATGATGTTAATACTTGTTTGATTTAATTAATATACTTCATTGTTTTGCAACATATGTCAATTTCATTATCCCTTTATCAAAAAGTGTGTTTGGAATCAAAAGATTGGACTTACTAACCACAAATGAGGGGAGGTACTCTTTAGTTTAGAATTAAACCAATTAAAATCAATAAGAAATACAATTTAGGATCAAGAACACTATTGTTTGTTGCAATTGAATGAATTCATGTTATAGACGATTCATGGAAAATTTTTTCATAATGAATATAGTCGTTAAGAAATAGTCAAGAGATAACTTCATGGTTAATGAATGAAAAATAGTTCTTGTAACAAGAAGAGGAGCCTAATTAGCTTAAAGTGATTAGAAAGCCTCATTATTTAGTAATTAAACAAGTTCACATATGGCTGATGGACGCAAACAGATTTGGAGTAATAATGGTGTTAATACTTGTTTGATTTAATTAATACAATTCTTTGTTTAGCAACATATGTCAATTTGATTATCGCTTTATCAAAAAGTATGTTTCGAATCCAAAGATTTGACTTGTTAACCACAAATGATGGGAGGTACTCTTTATTTTAGAATTCAACCAATTGATATCAATAAGAAATGCAATTTAAGATCAAGAACTCTATTGTTTGTTGCAATTGACTGAATTCATGTTATAGAAGATTCATGGAAATTGTTTTCATAATGAATATAGTCGTTAAGAAATAGTCAAGAGATAATTTCATGGTTAATGAATGAAAAATAGTTCTTGTAACAAGAAGAGGCGCCTAATTAGCTTAAGGTGATTAGAAAGTCTCATTATTTAGTAATTAAACAAGTTCACATATCATGAAATGCAATCCAAGATGAATGACTCATTTGGCTGATCGAGGCAAACAAATTAGGAGTAATAATGGTGTTAATACTTGTTTGATTTAATTAATATACTTCATTGTTTAGCAACATATCTCAATTTCATTATTGCTTTATCAAAATGTGTGTTTGGAATCAAAAGATTCGACTTGGTAACCACGAATGATGGGAGGTACTCTTTAGTTTAGAATTAAACCAATTAATATCAATAAGAAATGCAGTTTAAGATCACGAACTCTTTTGTTTGTTGCAATTGAATGAATTCATGTTATAGACGATTCATGGAAATTGTTTTCATAATGAATATAGTCGTTAAGAAATAGTCAAGAGATAACTTCATGGTTAATGAATGAAAAATAGTTCTTGTAACAAGAAGAGGAGCCTAATTAGCTTAAGGTGATTAGAAAGCCTCATTATTTAGTAATTAAACAAGTTCACATATCATGAAATGCAATCCAAGATGAATGACACATTTGGCTGATGGATGCAAATAGATTTGGAGTAATAATGGTGTTAATACTTGTTTGATTTAATTAATACAATCCTTTGTTTAGCAACATATGTCAATTTGATTATCGCTTTATCAAAAAGTATGTTTCGAATCCAAAGATTTGACTTGTTAACCACAAATGATGGGAGGTACTCTTTATTTTAGAATTCAACCAATTAATATCAATAAGAAATGCAATTTAAGATCAAGAACTCTATTGTTTGTTGCAATTGAAAGAATTCATGTTATACAGGATTCATGAAAATTGTTTTCATAATGAATATAGTTGTTAAGAAAGAGTCAACATATAATTTCACTGTCAATGCAAGAAAAATAGTTCTTGTAACAAGAGGAGGAGCGTAATTAGCTTAAGGTGTTTAGAAACGCTCATTATTTAGGAATTAATCAAGTTCACATTAGAAATGCAAACCAAAATGAATGACTCCTTTGGCTGATGGATGTAAACAGATTTTGAGTAATAATGGTGTTAATACTTGTTTGATTTAATTAATATACTTCATTGTTTTGCAACATATGTCAATTACATTATTGCTTTATCAAAAAGTGTGTTTGGAATCAAAAGATTCGACCTGCTAACCAGAAATGGTGTGAGGCACTCTTTATTTTAGAATTCAACTAATTAATATCAATATGAAAAGTAAGTCAAGATCAAGAACTCTATTGTTTGCTGCAATTGAATGAATTCATGTTATAGATGATTCATGGAAATTGTTTTCATAATGAATATAGTCGTTAGGAAATACTCGATAGATAATTTCATGGTTAATGAATGAAAAATAGTTCTTGAAACAAGAAGACGAGCCTAATTAGCTTACGGTGATTAGAAAGTCTCATTATTTAGTACTTAAAAATGTTGACATATAATGAAATGCAATCCAAGATGAATGACTCATTTGGCTGATCAACGCAAACAGATTAGGAGTAATAATGGTGTTAATACTTGTTTGATTTAATTAATATACTTCATTGTTTAGCAACATATCTCAATTTCGTTATTGCTTTATCAAAATGTGTGTTTGGAATCAATAGATTCGACTTGGTAACCACGAATGATGGGAGGTACTCTTTAGTTTAGAATTAAACCAACTAATATCAATAAGAAATGCAGTTTAAGATCAAGAACTCTATTGTATGTTTCAATTGAATGAATTCATGTTATAGACAATTCATGGAAATTGTTTTCATAATGAATATAGTTGTTAAGAAAGAGTCAATAGCTAATTTCACTGTCAACGCATGAAAAATAGTTCTTGTAACAAAAAGAGAAGCGTAATTAGCTTAAAGTGATTAGAAATGCTCATTATTTAGGAATTAATCAAGTTCACATTAGCACGAAATGCAAACCAAGATGAATGACTCCTTTGGCTGATGGATGTAAATAGATTTTGAGTAATAATGGTGTTAATACTTGTTTAATTTAATTAATATATTTCCTTGTTTAGCAACATATGTCAATTTCATTATCGCTTTATCAAAAAGTGTGTTTGGAATCAAAATATTCGACTTGCTAAACTGTAATGGTGGGAGGCACTCTCTATTCTAGAATTCAACCAATTAATGTCAATAAGAAAAGCAATTCAAGATCAAGAACTCTATTGTTTGCTGCAATTGAATGAATTCATGTTATAGACGATTAATGGAAATTCTTTTCATAATGAATATAGTCGTTAAGAAATAGTCCATAGATAATTCCATGGTTAATGAATGAAAAATAGTACTTGTAACAAGAAGAGGAGTCTAATTAGCTTATGGTGATTAGAAAGTATCATTATTTAGTAATTAAACAAGTTCACATATCATGAAATGTAATCCAAGATGAATGACTCATTTTGCTGATCGACGCAAGCAGATTAGGAGTAATAATGGTGTTAATACTTGTTTGATTTAATTAATATATTTCATTGTTTTGCAACATATGTCAATTTCATTATTGCTTTATCAAAAAGTGTGTTTGGAATCAAAAAATTCGACTTGCTAACCACAAATGAGGAGAGGTACTCTTTATTTTAGAATTAAACCAATTAATATCAATAAGAAATGCAATTTAAGATCAAGAACACTATTGTTTGTTGCAATTAAATGAATTCATGTTATAGACGATTCATGGAAATTGTTTTCGTAATGAATATAGTCGTTAAGAAATAGTCAAGAGATAATTTCATTATTAAAGAATGAAAAATAGTTCTTGTAACAAGAAGAGGAGCCTAATTAGCTTAAGGTGATTAGAAAGCCTCATTATTTAGTAATTAAACAAGTTCACATATCATGAAACGCAATCCAAGATGAATGACTCATTTCGCTGATCGACGCAAGCAGATTAGGTGTAATAATGGTGTTAATACTTGTTTGATTTAATTAATATACTTCATTGTTTTGCAACATATGTCAATTTCATTATTGCTTTATCAAAAAGTGTGTTTGGAATCAAAAGATTTGACTTGGTAACCACAAATGATGGGAGGTACTCTTTAGTTTAGAATTAAACCAATTAATATCAATAAGAAATGCAATTTAAGATCAAGAACTCTATTGTTTGTTGCAATTGAATGAACTCATGTTATAGACAATTCAAGGAAATTGTTTTCTTAATGAATATAGTAGTTAAGAAAGAGTCAACAGATAATTTCACTGTCAACGCATGAAAAATAGTTCTTGTAACAAAAAGAGGAGCATAATTAGCTTAAGGTGATTAGAAACGCTCATTATTTAGGAATTACTTAAGTTCACATTAGCACGAAATGCAAACCAAGATGAATGACTCCTTTGGATGATGGATGTAAACAGATTTTGAGTAATAATGGTGTTAATACTTGTTTGATTTAATTAATATACTTCGTTGTTTAGCAACATATGTCAATTTCATTATCGCTTTATCAAAAAGTGTGTTTGGAATCAAAAGATTCGACCTGCTAACCAGAAATGGTGTGAGGCACTCTTTATTTTAGAATTCAACCAATTAATATTAATAAGAAAAGCAATTCAAGATTAAGAACTCTATTGTTTGCTGCAATTGAATGAATTCATGTTATAGACGATTCATGGAAATTATTTTCATAATGAATATAGTCGTTAAGAAATAGTCGATAGATAATTTCATGGTTAATGAATGAAAAATAGTTCTCGTAACAAGAAGAGGAGCCTAATTAGTTTAAGGTGATTAGAAAGTCTCATTATTTAGTAATTGAACAAGTTCACATATCATGAAATGCAATCCAAGATGAATGACTCATTTTGCTGATCGACGCAAGCAGATTAGGAGTAATAATGGTGTTAATACTTGTTTGATTTAATTAATATATTTCATTGTTTTGCAACATATGTCAATTTCATTATTGCTTTATCAAAAAGTGTGTTTGGAATAAAAAAATTCGACTTGCTAACCACAAATGAGGGGAGGTACTCTTTATTTTAGAATTAAACCAATTAATATCAATAAGAAATGCAATTTATGATCAAGAACACTATTGTTTGTTGCAATTACATGAATTCATGTTATAGACGATTCATGGAAATTGTTTTCATAATGAATATAGTCGTTAAGAAATAGTCAAGAGATAATTTCATTGTTAAAGAGTGAAAAATAGTTCTTGTAACAAGAAGAGGAGTCTAATTAGCTTATGGGGATTAGAAAGTATCATTATTTAGTAATTAAACAAGTTCACATATCATGAAATGCAATCCAAGATGAATGACTCATTTTGCTGATCGACGCAAGCAGATTAGGAGTAATAATGGTGTTAATACTTGTTTGATTTAATTAATATATTTCATTGTTTTGCAACATATGTCAATTTCATTATTGCTTTATCAAAAAGTGTGTTTGGAATCAAAAAATTCGACTTGCTAACCACAAATGAGGGGAGGTAATCTTTATTTTAGAATTAAACCAATTAATATCAATAAGAAATGCAATATAAGATCAAGAACACTATTGTTTGTTGCAATTAAATGAATTCATGTTATAGACGATTCATGAAAATTGTTTTCATAATGAATATAGTCGTTAAGAAATAGTCAAGAGATAATTTCATTGTTAAAGAATGAAAAATAGTTCTTGTAACAAGAAGAGGAGCCTAATTAGCTTAAGGTGATTAGAAAGCCTCACTATTTAGTAATTAAACAAGTTCACATATCATGAAATGCAACGCAAGATGAATGACATATTTGGCTGATGGACGCAAATAGATTTGGAGTAATAATGGTGTTAATACTTGTTTGATTTAATTAATATAGTTCATTGTTTAGCAACATATGTCAATTTGATTATCGCTTTATCAAAAAGTATGTTTCGAATCCAAAGATTCGACTTGCTAACCCCAAATGATGGGAGGTACTCTTTATTTTAGAATTAAACCAATTAATATCAATAAAAATGCAATTTAAGATCAAGAACTCTATTGTTGTTGCAATTGATTGAATTCATGTTATAGACGATTCATGAAAATTGTTTTCATAATGAATATCATCGTTAAGAAAGAGTCAACATATAATTTCATGGTCAAAGGATGAAAAATAGTTCTTGTAACAAGAAGGGGAGCGAAATTAGCTTAAGGTGATTACAAATGCTCGTTATTTACGAATTAATCAAGTTCACATTTGCATGAAATGCAAACCAAGATGAATGACTCCTTCGGCTGATGGATGTAAACAGATTTGGAGTAATAATGGTGTTAATACTTGTTTGATTTAATTAATATACATCGTTGCTTAGCAACATATGTCAATTTCATTATCCCTTTATGAAAAAATGTGTTTGGAATCAAAAGATTCGACCTGCTAACTAGAAATGGTGTGTGGCACTCTTTATTTTATAATTCAACCAATTAATATCAATAAGAAAAGCAATTCAAGATCAAGAACTCTATTGTTTGTTGCAATTGAATGAATTTATGTTATAGACGATTAATGATAATTGTTTTCATAATGAATATAGTCGTTAAGAAATAGTCAATAGATAATTTCATGGTTAATGAATGAAAAATAGTTGTTGTAACAAGAAGAGGAGTCTAATTAGCTTATGGTAATTAGAAAGTATCATTATTTAGTAATTAAACAAGTTGACATATCATGAAATGCAATCCAGGATGAATGACTCATTTCGCTGATCGACGCAAGCAGATTAAGAGTAATAATGGTGTTAATACTTGTTTGATTTAATTAATATAGTTCATTGTTTAGCAACATATGTCAATTTGATTATCACTTTATCAAAAAGTAGGTTTCGAATCCAAAGATTTGACTTGCTAACCACAAATGATGGGAGGTACTCTTTATTTTAGAATTCAACCAATTAATATCAATAAAAATGCAATTTAAGATCAAGAACTCTATTGTTTGTTGCAATTGATTGAATTCATGTTATAGACGATTCATGAAAATTGTTTTCATAATGAATATCATCGTTAAGAAAGAGTCAACATATAATTTCACGGTCAATGCATGAAAAATAGTTCTTGTAACAAGAAGGGGAGCGTAATGAGCTTAAGGTGATTACAAATGCTCGTTATTTACGAATTAATCAAGTTCACATTTGCATGAAATGCAAACCAAGATGAATGGCTCCTTTGGCTGATGGATGTAAACAGATTTGGAGTAATACTGGTGTTAATACTTGTTTGATTTAATTAATATACTTCGTTGCTTAGCAACATATGTCAATTTCATTATCCCTTTATCAAAAAATGTGTTTGGAATCAAAAGATTCGACCTACTAACCAGAAATGGTGTGAGGCAATCTTTATTTTATAATTCAACCAATTAATATCAATAAGAAAAGCAATTCAAGATCAAGAACTCTATTGTTTGTTGCAATTGAATGAATTCATGTTATAGACGATTCATAGAAATTGTTTTCATAATGAATATAGTCGTTAAGAAATAGTCAAGAGATAACTTCATGGTTAATGAATGAAAAATAGTTCTTGTAACAAGAAGAGGAGCCTAATTAGCTTAAGGTGATTAGAAAGCCTCACTATTTAGTAATTAAACAAGTTCACGTATCATGAAATGCAACCCAAGATGAATGACACATTTGGCTGATGGACGCAAATAGATTTGGAGTAATAATGGTGTTAATACTTGTTTGATTTAATTAATATAGTTCATTCTTTAGCAACATATGTCAATTTGATTATCGCTTTATCAAAAAGTATGTTTCGAATCCAAAGATTCGACTTGCTAACCACAAATGATGGGAGGTACTCTTTATTTTAGAATTCAACCAATTAATATCAATAAAAATGCAATTTAAGATCAAGAACTCTATTGTTTGTTGCAATTGATTGAATTCATGTTATAGACGATTCATGGAAATTCTTTTCATAATGAATATCATCGTTAAGAAAGAGTCAACATATAATTTCACGGTCAAAGCATGAAAAATACTTCTTGTAACAAGAAGGGGAGCGTATTTAGCTTAAGGTGATTACAAATGCTCGTTATTTACGAATTAATCATGTTCACATTTGCATGAAATGCAAACCATAATGAATGACTCCTTTGGCTGATGGATGTAAACAGATTTGGAGTAATAATGGTGTTAATACTTGTTTGATTTAATTAATATACTTCGTTGCTTAGCAACATATGTCAATTTCATTATCCCTTTATCAAAAAATGTGTTTGGAATCCAAAGATTCGACCTGCTAACCAGAAATGGTGTGAGGCACTCTTTATTTTAGAATTCAACCAATTAATATTAATAAGAAAAGCAATTCAAGATTAAGAACTCTATTGTTTGCTGCAATTGAATAAATTCATGTTATAGACGATTCATGGAAATTATTTTCATAATGAATATAGTCGTTAAGAAATAGTCGATAGATAATTTCATGGTTAATGAATGAAAAATAGTTCTCGTAACAAGAAGAGGAGCCTAATTAGTTTAAGGTGATTAGAAAGTCTCATTATTTAGTAATTGAACAAGTTCACATATCATGAAATGCAATCCAAGATGAATGACTCATTTTGCTGATCGACGCAAGCAGATTAGGAGTAATAATGGTGTTAATACTTGTTTGATTTAATTAATATATTTCATTGTTTTGCAACATATGTCAATTTCATTATTGCTTTATCAAAAAGTGTGTTTCAAATCAAAAAATTCAACTTGCTAACCACAAATGAGGGCAGGTACTGTTTATTTTAGAATTAAACCAATTAATATCAATAAGAAATGCAATATAAGATCAAGAACACTATTGTTTGTTGCAATTAAATGAATTCATGTTATAGACGATTCATGGAAATTTGTTTCATAATGAATATAGTCGTTAAGAAATAGTCAAGAGATAATTTCATTTTTAAAGAATGAAAAATAGTTCTTGTAACAAGAAGACGAGCCTAATTAGCTTAACGTGATTAGAAAGCCTCACTATTTAGTAATTAAACAAGTTCACATATCATGAAATGCAACCCAAGATGAATGACACATTTGGCTGATGGACGCAAATAGATTTGGAGTAATAATGGTGTTAATACTTGTTTGATTTAATTAATATATTTCATTGTTTTGCAACATATGTCAATTTCATTATTGCTTTATCAAAAAGTGTGTTTGGAATCAAAAAATTCGACTTGCTAACCACAAATGAGGGGAGGTACTCTTTATTTTAGAATTAAACCAATTAATATCAATAAGAAATGCAATTTATGATCAAGAACACTATTGTTTATTGCAATTACATGAATTCATGTTATAGACGATTCATGGAAATTGTTTTCATAATGAATATAGTCGTTAAGAAATAGTCAAGAGATAATTTCATGGTTAATGAAAGAAAAATAGTTCTTGTAACAAGAAGAGGAGCCTAATTAGCTTAAGGTGATTAGAAAGCCTCATTATTTAGTAATTAAACAAGTTCACATGTCATGAAATGCAATCCAAGATGAATGACTCATTTCGCTGATGGATGCAAACAGATTAGGAGTAATAATGGTGTTAATACTTGTTTGATTTAATTAATATACTTCATTGTTTTGCAACATATGTCAATTTCATTATTGCTTTATCAAAAAGTGTGTTTGGAATCAAAATATTCGACCTGCTAACCAGAAATGGTGTGAGGCACTCTTTATTTTAGAATTCAACCAATTAATATTAATAAGAAAAGCAATTCAAGATCAAAAACTCAATTGTTTGCTGCAATTGAATGAATTCATGTTATAGACGATTAATGGAAATTGTTTTGATAATGAATATAGTCGTTAGGAAATAGTCGATAGATAATTTCATGGTTAATGAATGAAAAATAGTTCTTGTAACAAGAAGAGGAGCCTAATTAGTTTAAGATGATTAGAAAGCATCATTATTTAGTAATTGAACAAGTTAACATATAATGAAACGCAATCCAAGATGAATGACTCATTTGGCTGATCGACACAAACAGATTAGGAGTAATAATGGTGTTAATACTAGTTTGATTTAATTAACTTCATTGTTTTGCAACATATGTCAATTTCATTATTGCTTTATCAAAAAGTGTGTTAGGAATCAAAAGATTCAAATTGGTAACCACAAATGATGGGAGGTACTCTTTAGTTTAGAATTAAACCAATTAATATCAATAAGAAATGCAATTTAAGATCAAGAACACTATTGTTTGTTGCAATTGAATGAATTTAAGTTATAGACGATTCATGGAAATTTATTTCATAATGAATATAGTCGTTAAGAAATAGTCAAGAGATAATTTCATGGTTAATGAATGAAAAATAGTTCTTGTAACAAGAAGAGGAGCCTAATTAGCTTAAGGTGATTAGAAAGCCACATTATTTAGTAATTAAACAAGTTCACATATCATGAAATGCAATCCAAGATGAATGACTCATTTGGCTGATCGATGCAAATAGATTAGGAGTAATAATGGTGTTAATACTTGTTTGATTTAATTAATATACTTCATTGTTTAGTAACATATCTCAATTTCATTATTGCATTATCAAAAAGTGTGTTAGGAATCAAAAGATTCGACTTGGTAACCACAAATGATGGGAGGTACTCTTTATTTTAGAATTAAACCAATTAATATCAATAAGAAATGCAATTTAAGATCAAGAACTCTATTGTTTGTTGCGATTGAATGAATTCATGTAATAGACGATTTATGGAAATTGTTTTCATAATGAATATAGTTGTTAAGAAATTGTCAACATATAATTTCACTATCAATGCATGAAAAATAGTTCTTGTAACAAGAAGAGGAGCGTAATTAGCTTAAGGTGATTAGAAACGCACATTATTTATGAATTAATCAAGTTCACATTAGCACGAAATGCAAACCAAGATGAATGACTCCTTTGGCTGATGGATGTAAACAAATTTTGAGTAATAATGGTGTTAATACTTGTTTGATTTAATTAATATACTTCGTTGTTTTGCAACATATGTCAATTTCATTATCGCTTTATCAAAAAGTCTGTTTCGAATCCAAAGATTCGACTTGCTACCCACAAATGATGGGAGGTAATCTTTATTTTAGAATTCAACCAATTAATATCAACAAAAATGCAATTTAAGATCAAGAACTCTATTGTTTGCTGCAATTGAATCAATTCATGCTATAGACAATTCATGAAATTGTTTTCATAATGAATATAGTCGTTAAGAAATAGTCAAGAGATAATTTCATGGTTACTGAATGAAAAATATTTCTTGTAACAAGATGAGGAGCCTAATTAGCTTAAGGTGATTAGAAAGTCTCATTATTTAGTAATTAAACACGTTCACATATCATGAAATGCAATCCATGATGAATGACTCATTTCGCTGATCGACGCAAGCAGATTACGAGTAATAATGGTGTTAATACTTGTTTGATTTAATTAATTTACTTCATTGTTTAGCAATATATGTCAATTTCATTATTGCTTTATCAAAAAGTGTGTTTGGAATCAAAAGATTGGACTTGCTAACCACGACTGATGGGAGGTACTCTTTAGTTTAGAATTAAACCAATTAATATCAATAAGAAATGCAATTTAAGATCAAGAACTCTATTATTTGTTGCAATTGAATGAATTCATGTTATAGACAATTCATAGAAATTGTTTTCATAATGAATATAGTTGTTAAGAAAGAGTCAACATATAATTTCACTGTCAATGCATGAAAAATAGTTCTTGTGACAAGAAGAGGAGCGTAATTAGCTTACTGTGATTAGAAACGCTCATTATTTAGAAATTAATCAAGTTCACATCAGCACGAAATGCAAACCAAGATGAATGACTCCTTTGGCTGATGGATGTAAACAGATTTGGAGTAATAATGGTGTTAATACTTGTTTGATTTAACTAATATACTTCTTTGTTTAGTAACATATGTCAATTTCATTATCGCTTTATCAAAAAGTGTGTTTGGAATCAAAATATTCAACCTGCTAAATAGAAATGATTGGACGCACTTTTTATTATAGAATTCAACCAATTAATATCAATAAGAAAAGCAATTCAAGATCAAGAACTCTATTGTTTGTTGCAATTGAATGAATTCATGTTATAAACGATTAACGGAAATTGTTTTCATAATGAATATAGTCGTTAAGAAATAGTCAATAGATAATTTCATGGTTAATGAATGAAAAATAGTTCTTGTAACAAGAAGAGGAGTCTAATTAGCTTATGGTAATTAGAAAGTCTCATTATTTAGTAATTAAACAAGTTCATATATCATGAAATGCAATCCAAGATGAATGACTATTTTTACTGATCGACGCAAGCAAATTAGGAGTAATAATGGGGTTAATACTTGTTTGGTTTAATTAATATACTTCATTGTTTTGCAACATATGTCAATTTCATTATTGCTTTATCAAAAAGTGTTTTTGGAACCAAAAAATTCGACTAGCTAACCACAAATGAGGCGAGGTACTCTTTATTTTAGAATTAAAACAATTAACATCAATAAGAAATGCAATTTAAGATCAAGAACACTATTGTTTGTTGCAATTGAATGAATTAATGTTATAGACGATTCATGGAAATTGTTTTCATAATGAATATAGTCATTAAGAAATAGTCAAGAGATAATTTCATGGTTAATGAATGAAAAATAGTTCTTGTAACAAGAAGAGGAGCCTAATTAGCTTGAGGTGATTAGAAAGCCTCATTATTTAGTAATTAAACAAGTTCACATATCATGAAATGCAATCCAAGATGAATGACTCATTTGGCTGATTGATGCAACCAGATTAGGAGTAATAATGGTGTTAATACTTGTTTGATTTAATTAATATACTTCATTGTTTAGTAACATATCTCAATTTCATTATTGCTTTATCAAAAAGTGTATTTGGAATCAAAAGATTCGACTTTCTAAGCACAAATGATGGGAGGTACTCTTTAGTTTAGAATTAAACCAATTAATATCAATAAGAAATGCAATTTAACATCAAGAACTCTATTGTTTGTTATAATTGAATGAATTCATGTTATAGACAATTCATGGAAATTGTTTTCATAATGAATATAGTTGTTAAGAAAGAGTCAACATATAATTTCACTGTCAACGCATGAAAAATAGTTCTTGTGACAAGAAGAGGAGCGTAATTAGCTTACTGTGATTAGACACGCTCATTATTTAGAAATTAATCAAGTTCACATCAGCACGAAATGCAAACCAAGAAGAATGACTCCTTTGGCTGATGGATGTAAACAGATTTTGAGTAATAATGGTGTTAATACTTGTTTGATTTAATTAACATACTTCGTTTTTTAGCAACATATGTCAATTTCATTATCGCTTTATCAAAAAGTGTGTTTGGAATCAAAAGATTCGACCTGTTAACCAGAAATGGTGTGAGGCACTCTTGATTTTAGAATTCAACCAATTAATATTAATAAGAAAAGCAATTCAAGATCAAGAACTCAATTGTTTGCTGCAATTGAATGAATTCATGTTATACACGATTCATGGAAATTGTTTTCATAATGAATATAGTCGTTAAGAAATAGTCAAGAGATAATTTCATTATTAAAGAATGAAAAATAGTTCTTGTAACAAGAAGAGGAGCCTAATTAGCTTAAGGTGATTAGAAAGTCTCATTAATTAGTAATTAAACAAGTTCACATGTCATGAAATGCAATCCAAGATGAATGACTCATTTCGCTGATGGACGCATGCAGATTAGGAGTAATAATGGTGTTAATACTTGTTTGATTTAATTAATATACTTCATTGTTTTGCAACATATGTCAATTTCATTATTGCTTTATCAAAAAGTGTGTTTGGAATCAAAAGATTCGACTTGGTAACCACGAATGATGGGAGGTACTCTTTAGTTTAGAATTAAACCAATTAATATCAATAAGAAATGCAATTTAAGATCAAGAACTCTATTGTTTGTTGCAATTGAATGAATTCATGTTGTAGACAATTCATAGAAATTGTTTTCATAATGAATATAGTTGTTAAGAAAGAGTCAATAAATAATTTCACTGTCAACGCATGAAAAATAGTTCTTGTAACAAAAAGATGAGCGTAATTAGCTTAAGGTGATTAGAAACGCTCATTATTTAGGAATTAATCAAGTTCATATTAGCACGAAATGCAAACTAAGATGAATGACTCCTTTGGCTGATGGATGTAAACAGATTTTGAGTAATAATGGTGTTAATACTTGTTTGATTTAATTAATATACTTTGTCGTTTAGCAATATATGTCAATTTCCTTATCGCTTTATCAAAAAGTGTGTTTGGAATCAAAAGATTCGACCTGCTAACCAGAAATGGTGTAAGGCACTCTTTATTTTAGAATTCAACCATTTAATATTAATAAGAAAAGCAATTCAAGAACAAGAACTCTATTGTTTGCTGCAATTGAATCATTTCATGTTATAGACGATTCATGGAAATTGTTTTCATAATGAATATAGTCGTTAGGAAATAGTCGATAGATAATTTCATGGTTAATGAATGAAAAATAGTTCTCGTAACAAGAAGAGGAGCCTAATTAGTTTAAGGTGATTAGAAAGTCTCATTATTTAGTAATTGAACAAGTTCACATATAATGAAATGCAATCCAAGATGAATGACTCATTTGGCTGATGGACACAAACAGATTAGGAGTAATAATGGTGTGAATACTTGTTTGATTTAATTAATATACTTCATTGTTTTGCAACATATGTCAATTTCATTATTGCTTTATCAAAAAGTGTGTTTGGAATCAAAAGATTCGACTTGGTAACCACGAATGATGGGAGGTACTCTTTAGTTTAGAATTAAACCAATTAATATCAATAAGAAATGCAATTTAAGATCAAGAACTCTATTGTTTGTTGCAATTGAATGAATTCATGTTGTAGACAATTCATCAAAATTGTTTTCATAATGAATATAGTTGTTAAGAAAGAGTCAACATATAATTTCACTGTCAATGCATGAAAAATAGTTCTTGTGACAAGAAGAGGAGCGTAATTAGCTTACTGTGTTTAGAAACACTCATTATTTAGAAATTAATCAAGTTCACATCAGCATGAAATGCAAACCAAGATGAATGACTCCTTTGGCTGATGGATGTAAACAGATTTTGAGTAATAATGGTGTTAATACTTGTTTGATTTAATTAACATACTTCTTTGTTTAGCAACATATGTCAATTTCATTATCGCTTTATCAAAAAGTTGTTTGGAATCAAAATATTCAACCTGCTCAATAGAAATGATTGGTCACACTCTTTATTTTAGAATTCAATCAATTAATATCAATAAGAAAAGCAATTCAAAATCAAGAACTCTATTGTTTGTTGCAATTGAATGAATTCATGTTATAGACGGTTAACGGAAATTGTTTTCATAATGAATATAGTCGTTAAGAAATAGTCAATAGATAATTTCATGGTTAATGAATGAAAAATAGTTCTTGTAACAAGAAGAGGAGTCTAATTAGCTTATGGTAATTAGAAAGTATCATTATTTAGTAATTAAACAAGTTCATATATCATGAAATGCAATCCAAGATGAATGACTGATTTTACTGATCGACGCAAGCAGATTGGGAGTAATAATGGTGTTAATACTTGTTTGGTTTAATTAATATACTTCATTGTTTTGTAACATATGTCAATTTCATTATTGCTTTATCAAAAAGTGTTTTTGGAATCAAAAAATTCGACTTGCTAACCACAAATGAGGGGAGGTACTCTTTATTTTAGAATTAAAACAATTAATATCAATAAGAAATGCAATTTAAGATCAAGAACACTATTGTTTGTTGCAATTGAATGAATTCATGTTATAGACGATTCATGGAAATTGTTTTCATAATGAATATAGTCGTTAAGAAATGGTCAAGATATAATTTCATGGTTAATGAATGAAAAATATTTCTTGTAACAAGAAGAGGAGCCTAATTAGCTTAAGGTGATTAGAAAGCCTCATTATTTAGTAATTAAACAAGTTCACATATCATGAAATGCAATCCAAGATGAATGACTCATTTGGCTGATCGATGCAACCAGATTAGGAGTAATAATGGTGTTAATACTTGTTTGATTTAATTAATATACTTCATTGTTTAGCAACGTATCTCAATTTCATTATTGCTTTATCAAAAAGTGTGTTTGGAATCAAAAGATTCGACTTGGTAACCACGAATGATGGGAGGTACTCTTTAGTTTAGAATTAAACCAATTAATATCAATAAGAAATGCAATTTAAGATCAAGAACTCTATTGTTTGCTGCAATTGAATGAATTCATGTTATATACTATTCATGGAAATTGTTTTCATATTGAATATAGTTGTTAAGAAAGAGTCAACAGATAATTTCACTATCAACGCATGAAAAATAGTTCTTGTAACAAAAAGAGGAGCGTAATTAGCTTAAGGTGATTAGAAACGCTCATTATTTAGGAATTAATCAAGTTCATATTAGCACGAAATGCAAACCAAGATGAATGACTCCTTTGGCTGATGGATGTAAACAGATTTTGAGTAATAATGGTGTTAATACTTGTTTGATTTAATTAATATACTTTGTTGTTTAGCAATATATGTCAATTTCATTATCGCTTTATCAAAAAGTGTGTTTGGAATCAAAAGATTCGACCTGCTAACCAGAAATGGTGTCAGGCACTCTTTATTTTAGAATTCAACCAATTAATATTAATAAGAAAAGCAATTCAAGAACAAGAACTCTATTGTTTGCTGCAATTGAATCAATTCATGGAAATTGTTTTCATAATGAATATAGTCGTTAGGAAATAGTCGATAGATAATTTCATGGTTAATGAATGAAAAATAGTTCTCGTAACAAGAAGAGGAGCCTAATTAGCTTAATGTGATTTGAAAGTCTCATTAATTAGTAATTAAACAAGTTCACATGTCATGAAATGCAATCCAAGATGAATGACTCATTTTGCTGATCGACGCATGCAGATTAGGAGTAATAATGGTGTTAATACTTGTTTGATTTAATTAATATACTTTATTGTTTTGCAACATATGTCAATTTCATTATTGCTTTATCAAAAAGTGTGTTTGGAATCAAAAGATTCGACTTGGTAACCACGAATGATGGGAGGTACTCTTTAGTTTAGAATTAAACCAATTAATATCAATAAGAAATGCAATTTAAGATCAAGAACTCTATTGTTTGTTGCAATTGAATGAATTCATGTAATAGACGATTTATGGAAATTGTTTTCATAATGAATATAGTTGTTAAGAAAGAGTCAACATATAATTTCACTGTCAATGCATGAAAAATAGTTCTTGTGACAAGAAGAGGAGCGTAATTAGCTTACTGTGATTAGAAACGCTCATTATTTAGAAATTAATCAAGTTCACATCAGCGCGAAATGCAAACCAAGATGAATGACTCCTTTGGCTAATGGATGTAAACAGATTTTGAGTAATAATGGTGTTAATACTTGTTTGATTTAATTAACATACTTCGTTGTTTAGCAACATATGTCAATTTCATTATCGCTTTATCAAAAAGTTGTTTGGAATCAAAATATTCGACCTGCTAAATAGAAATGATTGGTCGCACTCTTTATTCTAGAATTCAATCAATTAATATCAATAAGAAAAGCAATTCAAGATCAAGAACTCTATTGTTTGTTGCAATTGAATGAATTCATGTTATAGACGATTAATGGAAATTGTTTTCATAATGAATATAGTCGTTAAGAAATAGTCAATAGATAATTTCATGGTTGATGAATGAAAAATAGTTCTTGTAACAAGAAGAGGAGTCTAATTAGCTTATGGTAATTAGAAAGTATCATTATTTAGTAATTAAACAAGTTCATATATCATGAAATGCAATGCAAGATGAATGACTCATTTCGCTGATCGACGCAAGCAGATTAGGAGTAATAATGGTGTTAATACTTGTTTGGTTTAATTAATATACTTCATTGTTTTGTAACATATGTCAATTTCATTATTGTTTTATCAAAAAGTGTTTTTGGAATCAAAAAATTCGACTTGCTAACCACAAATGAGGGGAGGTACTCTTTATTTTAGAATTAAAACAATTAATATCAATAAGAAATGCAATTTAAGATCAAGAACACTATTGTTTGTTGCAATTGAATGAATTGATGTTATAAACGATTCATGGAAATTGTTTTCATCATGAATATAGTCGTTAAGAAATAGTCAAGAGATAATTTCATGGTTAATGAATGAAAAATAGTTCATGTAACAAGAAGAGGTGTCTATTTAGCATATGGTGATTAGAAAGTATCATTATTTGGTAATTAATCAAGTTCACATATCATGAAATGCAATCCAAGATGAATGACTCAGTTCGCTGATCAATGCAAGCAGATTAGGAGTAATAATGGTGTTAATACTTGTTTGATTTAATTAATATACTTCATTGTTTTGCAACATATGTCAATTTCATTATTGCTTTATCAAAAAGTGTGTTTGGAATCAAAAGATTCGACTTGCTAACCACAAATGAGGGGACGTACTCTTTAGTTTAGAATTAAACCAATTAATATCAATAAGAAATGCAATTTAAGATCAAGAACACTATTGTTTGTTGTAATTGAATGAATTCATGTTATAGACGATTCATGGAAATTGTTTTCATAATGAATATAGTCGTTAAGAAATGGTCAAGAGATAATTTCACTGTTAATGAATGAAAAATAGTTCTTGTAACAAGAAGAGGAGCCTAATTAGCTTAAGGTGATTAGAAACGCTCATTATTTATGCATTAATCAAGTTCACATTAGCACGAAATGCAAACCAAGATGAATGACTCCTTTGGCTGATGGATGTAAACAGATTTTGAGTAATAATGGTGTTAATACTTGTTTGATTTAATTAACATACTTCGTTGTTTAGCAAAATGTGTCAATTTCATTATCGCTTTATCAAATCGTGTGTTTGGAATCAAAAGATTCGACCTGCTAACCAGAAATGGTGTGAGGCACTCTTTATTATAGAATTCAACCAATTAATATTAATAAGAAAAGCAATTCAAGATCAAGAACGCAATTGTTTGCTGCAATTGAATGAATTCATGTTATAGACGATTCATGGAAATTATTTTCATAATGAATATAGTCGTTACGAAAAAGTCGATAGATAATTTCATGGTTAATGAATGAAAAATAGTTCTTGTAATAAGAAGAGGAGCCTAATTAGCTTAAGGTGATTAGAAAGTCTCATTAATAAGTAATTAAACAAGTTCACATGTCATGAAATGCAATCCAAGATGAATGACTCATTTCACTGATCGACACATGCAGATTAGGAGTAATAATGGTGTTAATACTTGTTTGATTTAATTAATATACTTCATTGTTTTGCAACATATGTCAATTTCGTTATTGCTTTATCAAAAAGTGTGTTTGGAATCAAAAGATTCGACTTGGTAACCACGAATGATGGGAGGTACTCTTTAGTTTAGAATTAAACCAATTAATATCAATAAGAAATGCAATTTAAGATCAAGAACTCTATTGTTTGTTGCAATTGAATAAATTCATGTTGTAGACAATTCATCGAAATTGTTTTCATAATGAATATAGTTGTTAAGAAAGAGTCAACAGATAATTTCACTATCAACACATGAAAAATAGTTCTTGTAACAAAAAGAGGAGCGTAATTAGCTTAAGGTGATTAGAAACGCTCATTATTTAGGAATTAATCAAGTTCATATTAGCACGAAATGCAAACCAAGATGAATGACTCCTTTGGCTGAAGGATGTAAACAGATTTTGAGTAATAATGGTGTTAATACTTGTTTGATTTAATTAATATACTTCGTTGTTTAGCAACATATGTCAATTTCATTATCGCTTTATCAAAAAGTGTGTTTGGAATCAACAGATTCGACCTGCTAACCAGAAATGGTGTAAGGCACTCTTTATTTTAGAATTCAACCAATTAATATTAATAAGAAAAGCAATTCAAGAACAAGAACTCTATTGTTTGCTGCAATTGAATCAATTCATGTTATAGACGATTCATAGAAATTGTTTTCATAATGAATATAGTCGTGAGGAAATAGTCGATAGATAATTTCATGCTTAATGAATGAAAAATAGTTCTCGTAACAAGAAGAGGAGCCTAATTAGTTTAAGGTGATTAGAAAGTCTCATTATTTCGTAATTGAACAAGTTCACATATAATGAAATGCAATCCAAGATGAATGACTCATTTGACTGATCGACACAAACAGATTAGGAGTAAGAATGGTGTTAATACTTGTTTGATTTAATTAATATACTTCATTGTTTAGCAACATATGTCAATTTCATTATTGCTTTATCAAAAAGTGTGTTTGGAATCAAAAGATTCGACTTGGTATCGACGAATGATGGGAGGTACTCTTTATTTTAGAATTAAACCAATTAATATCAATAAGAAATGCAATTTAAGATCAAGAACTCTATTGTTTGTTGCAATTGAATGAATTCATGTAATAGACGATTTATGGAAATTGTTTTCATAATGAATATAGTTGTTAAGAAAGAGTCAACATATAATTTCACTGTCAATGCATGAAAAATAGTTCTTGTGACAAGAAGAGGAGCGTAATTAGCTTACTGTGATTAGAAACGCTCATTATTTAGAAATTAATTAAGTTCACATCAGGACGAAATGCAAACCAAGATGAATGACTCCTTTGGCTGATGGATGTAAACAGATTTTGAGTGATAATGGTGTTAATACTTGTTTGATTTAATTAACATCCTTCGTTGTTTAGCAACATATGTCAATTTCATTATCGCTTTATCAAAAAGTGTGTTTGGAATCAAAATATTCGACCTGCTAAATAGAAATGATTGGACGCACTCTTTATTCTAGAATTCAACAAATTAATATCAATAAGAAAAGCAATTCAAGATCAAGAACACTATTGTTTGTTGCAATTGAATGAATTCATGTTATAGACGATTAATGGAAATTGTTTTCATAATGAATATAGTCGTTAAGAAAAAGTCAAGAGATAATTTCATGCTTAATGAATGAAAAATAGTTCTTGTAACAAGAAGAGGAGCCTAATTAGCTTAAGGTGATTAGAAAGTCTCATTAATAAGTAATTAAACAAGTTCACATGTCATGAAATGCAATCCAAGATGAATGACTCATTTCGCTGATCGACGCAAGCAGATTAGGAGTAATAATGGTGTTAATACTTGTTTGATTTAATTAATATACTTCATTGTTTTGCAACATATGTCAATTTCATTATTGCTTTATCAAAAAGTGTGTTTGGAATCAAAAGATTCGACTTGGTAACCACGAATGATGGGAGGTACTCTTTAGTTTAGAATTAAACCAATTAATATCAATAAGAAATGCAATTTAAGATCAAGAACTCTATTGTTTGCTGCAATTGAATAAATTCATGTTGTAGACAATTCATCGAAATTGTTTTCATAATGAATATAGTTGTTAAGAAAGAGTCAACAGATAATTTCACTGTCAACACATGAAAAATAGTTCTTGTAACAAAAAGAGGAGCGTAATTAGCTTAAGGTGATTAGAAACGCTCATTATTTAGGAATTAATCAAGTTCATATTAGCACGAAATGCAAACCAAGATGAATGACTCCTTTGGCTGATGGATGTAAACAGATTTTGAGTGATAATGGTGTTAATACTTGTTTGATTTAATTAACATCCTTCGTTGTTTAGCAACATATGTCAATTTCATTATCGCTTTATCAAAAAGTGTGTTTGGAATCAACAGATTCGACCTGCTAACCAGAAATGGTGTAAGGCACTCTTTATTTTTGAATTCAACCAATTAATATTAATAAGAAAAGCAATTCAAGAACAAGAACTCTATTGTTTGCTGCAATTGAATCAATTCATGTTATAGACGATTCATAGAAATTGTTTTCATAATGAATATAGTCGTGAGGAAATAGTCGATAGATAATTTCATGGTTAATGAATGAAAAATAGTTCTCGTAACAAGAAGAGGAGCCTAATTAGTTTAAGGTGATTAGAAAGTCTCATTATTTCGTAATTGAACAAGTTCACATATAATGAAATGCAATCCAAGATGAATGACTCATTTGACTGATCGACACAAACAGATTAGGAGTAAGAATGGTGTTAATACTTGTTTGATTTAATTAATATACTTCATTGTTTAGCAACATATGTCAATTTCATTATTGCTTTATCAAAAAGTGTGTTTGGAATCAAAAGATTCGACTTGGTATCGACGAATGATGGGAGGTACTCTTTATTTTAGAATTAAACCAATTAATATCAATAAGAAATGCAATTTAAGATCAAGAACTCTATTGTTTGTTACAATTGAATGAATTCATGTAATAGACGATTTATGGAAATTGTTTTCATAATGAATATAGTTGTTAAGAAAGAGTCAACATATAATTTCACTGTCAATGCATGAAAAATAGTTCTTGTGACAAGAAGAGGAGCGTAATTAGCTTACTGTGATTAGAAACGCTCATTATTTAGAAATTAATGAAGTTCACATCAGCACGAAATGCAAACCAAGATGGATGACTCCTTTGGCTGATGGATGTAAACAGATTTTGAGTGATAATGGTGTTAATACTTGTTTGATTTAATTAACATCCTTCGTTGTTTAGTAACATATGTCAATTTCATTATCGCTTTATCAAAAAGTGTGTTTAGAATCAAAATATTCGACCTGCTAAATAGAAATGATTGGACGCACTCTTTATTCTAGAATTCAACCAATTAATATCAATAAGAAAAGCAATTCAAGATCAAGAACTCTATTGTTTGTTGCAATTGAATGAATTCATGTTATAGACAATTAATGGAAATTGTTTTCATAATGAATATAGTCGTTAAGAAATAGTCAATAGATAATTTCATGGTTGATGAATGAAAAATAGTTCTTGTAACAAGAAGAGGAGTCTAATTAGCTTATGGTAATTAGAAAGTATCATTATTTGGTAATTAAACAAGTTCATATATCATGAAATGCAATCCAAGATGAATGACTCATTTCGCTGATCGACGCAAGCAGATTAGGAGTAATAATGGTGTTAATACTTGTTTGATTTAATTAATATACTTCATTGTTTTGCAACATATGTCAATTTCATTATTGCTTTATCAAAAAGTGTGTTTGGAATCAAAAAATTCGACTTGCTAACCACAAATGAGGGGAGGTACTCTTTATTTTAGAATTCAACCAATTAATTTCAATAAGAAATGCAATTTAAGATCAAGAACACTATTGTTTGTTGCAATTGAATGAATTCATGTTATAGACGATTCATGGAAATTGTTTTCATAATGAATATAGTCGTTAAGAAATAGTCAAGAGGTAATTTCATGGTTAATGAATGAAAAATAGTTCTTGTAACAAGAAGAGGAGCCTAATTAGCTTAAGGTGATTAGAAAGCCTCATTATTTAGTAATTAAACAAGTTCACATATCATGAAATGCAATCCAAGATGAATGACTCATTTCGCTGATTGACGCAAGCAGATTAGGAGTAATAATGGTGTTAATACTTGTTTGATTTAATTAATATACTTCGTTGCTTAGCAACATATGTCAATTTCATTATTGCTTTATCAAATAGTGTGTTTGGAATCAAAAGATTAGACTTGCTAACCACAAATGAAGGGAGGTACTCTTTATTTTAGAATTAAACCAATTAATATCAATAAGAAATGCAATTTAAGATCAAGAACTCTATTGTTTATTGCAATTGAATGAATTCATGTATTAGATGATTCATGGAAATTGTTTTCATAATGAATATAGTCGTTAAGAAATAGTCAAGAGATAATTTCATTGTTAATGAATGAAAAATAGTTCTTGTAACAAGAAGAGGAGCCTAATTAGCTTAAGGTGATTAGAAAGCCTCATTATTTAGTAATTAAACAAGTTCACATATCATGAAATGCAATCCAAGATGAATGACTCATTTGGCTGATGGATGCAATCAGATTTGGAGTAATAATGGAGTTAATACTTGTTTTATTTAATTAATATAGTTCATTGTTTACCAACATATGTCAATTTCATTATCGCTTTATCAAAAAGTATGTTTCGAATCCAAAGATTCGAATTTCTCAACACAAATGATGGGAGGTACTCTTTATTTTAGAATTAAACCAATTAATATCAATAAGAAATGCAATTTAAGATCAAGAACTCTATTGTTTATTGCAATTGAATGAATTCATGTAATAGACGATTTATGGAAATTGTTTTCATAATGAATATAGATGTTAAGAAACAGTCAACATATAATTTCACTGTCAATGCATGAAAAATAGTTCTTGTAACAAGAAGAGGAGCGTAATTAGCTTAAGGTGATTAGAAACGCTCATTATATATAAATGAATCAAGTTCACATTAGCACGAAAAGCAAACCAAGATGAATGACTCCTTTGGCTGATGGATGTAAATAGATTTTGAGTAATAATGGTGTTAATACTTGTTTGATTTAATTAGTATACTTCGTTGTTTAGCAACATATGTCAATTTCATTATCGCTTTATCAAAATGTGTGTTTGGAATCAAAATATTCGACCTGCTAAAAGCAATTCAAGATCAAGAACTCTATTGTTTGTTGCAATTGAATGAATTCATGTTATAGACGATTAATGGAAATTGTTTTCATAATGAATATAGTCGTTAAGAAATAGTCAATAGATAATTTCATGGTTGATGAATGAAAAATAGTTCTCGTAACAAGAAGAGGAGCATAATTAGTTTAAGGTGATTAGAAAGTCTCATTATTTCGTAATTGAACAAGTTCACATATAATGAAATGCAATCCGAGATGAATGACTCATTTGGCTGATCGACACAAACAGATTAGGAGTAAGAATGGTGTTAATACTTGTTTGATTTAATTAATATACTTCATTGTTTAGCAACATATGTCAATTTCATTATTGCTTTATCAAAAAGTGTGTTTGGAATCAAAAGATTCGACTTGGTATCGACGAATGATGGGAGGTACTCTTTATTTTAGAATTAAACCAATTAATATCAATAAGAAATGCAATTTAAGATCAAGAACTCTATTGTTTGTTGCAATTGAATGAATTCATGTAATAGACGATTTATGGAAATTGTTTTCATAATGAATATAGTTGTTAAGAAAGAGTCAACATATAATTTCACTGTCAATGCATGAAAAATAGTTCTTGTGACAAGAAGAGGAGCGTAATTAGCTTACTGTGATTAGAAACTCTCATTATTTAGAAATTAATCAAGTTCACATCAGCACGAAATGCAAACCAAGATGAATGACTCCTTTGGCTGATGGATGTAAACAGATTTTGAGTAATAATGGTGTTAATACTTGTTTGATTTAATTAACATCCTTCGTTGTTTAGCAACATATGTCAATTTCATTATCGCTTTATCAAAAAGTGTGTTTGGAATCAAAATATTCGACCTGCTAAATAGAAATGATTGGACGCACTCTTTATTCTAGAATTCAACCAATTAATATCAATAAGAAAAGCAATTCAAGATCAAGAACTCTATTGTTTGTTGCAATTGAATGAATTCATGTTATAGACGATTAATGGAAATTGTTTTCATAATGAATATAGTCGTTAAGAAATAGTCAATTGATAATTTCATGGTTGATGAATGAAAAATAGTTCTTGTAACAAGACGAGGAGTCTAATTAGCTTATGGTAATTAGAAAGTATCATTATTTAGTAATTAAACAAGTTCATATATCATGAAATGCAATCCAAGATGAATGACTCATTTCGCTGATCGACGCAAGCAGATTAGGAGTAATAATGGTGTTAATACTTGTTTGATTTAACTAATATACTTCATTGTTTTGCAACATATGTCAATTTCATTATTGCTTTATCAAAAAGTGTGTTTGGAATCAAAAAATTCGACTTGCTAACCACAAATGAGGGGAGGTACTCTTTATTTTAGAATTAAACCAATTAATATCAATAAAAATGCAATTTAAGATCAAGAACTCTATTGTTTGTTGCAATTGAATGAATTCATGTTATAGACAATTCATGGAAATTGTTTTCATAATGAATATAGTTGTTAAGAAAGAGTCAACAGATAATTTCACTGTCAACGAATGAAAAATAGTTCTTGTGACAAAAAGAGGAGCGTAATTAGCTTAAGGTGATTAGAAACGCTCATTTTTTAGGAATTAATCAAGTTCACATTAGCACGAAATGCAAACCAAGATGAATGACTCCTTTGGCTGATGGATGTAAACAGATTTTAAGTAATAATGGTGTTAATACTTGTTTGATTTAATTAATATACTTCGTTGTTTAGCAACATATGTCAATTTCATTATCGCTTTATCAAAAAGTGTGTTTGGAATCAAAAGATTCGACCTGCTAACCAGAAATGGTGTAAGGCACTCTTTATTTTAGAATTCAACCAATTAATATTAATAAGAAAAGCAATTCAAGAACAAGAACTCTATTGTTTGCTGCAATTGAATGAATTCATGTTAGAGACGATTCATGGAAATTGTTTTCATAAAGAATATAGTCGTTAGGAAATAGTCGATAGATAATTTCATGGTTAATGAATGAAAAATAGTTCTTGTAACAAGAAGAGGAGCTAATTAGTTTAAGGTGATTAGAAAGTCTCATTATTTAGTAATTGAACAAGTTCACATATAATGAAATGCAATTGAAGATGAATGACTCATTTGGCTGATCGACACAAACAGATTAGGAGTAATAATGGTGTTAATACTTGTTTGATTTAATTAATATACTTCATTGTTTAGCAACATATGTCAATTTCATTGTTGCTTTATCAAAAAGTGTGTTTGGAATCAAAAGATTCGACTTGGTATCGACGAATGATGGGAGATACTCTTTATTTTAGAATTAAACCAATTAATATCAATAAGAAATGCAATTTAAGATCAAGAAATCTATTGTTTGTTGCAATTGGATGAATTCATGTAATAGACGATTTATGGAAATTGTTTTCATAATGAATATAGTTGTTAAGAAAGAGTCAACATATAATTTCACTGTCAATGCATCAAAAATAGTTCTTGTGACAAGAAGAGGAGCGTAATTAGCTTAAGGTGATTAGAAACGCTCATTATTTATGAATTTATCAAGTTCACATTAGCACGAAATGCAAACCAAGATGAATGACTCCTTTGGCTGATGGATGTAAATAGATTTTGAGTAATAATGGTGTTAATACTTGTTTGATTTAATTAATATACTTCGTTGTTTAGCAACATATGTCAATTTCATTATCGCTTTATCAAAAAGTGTGTTTGGAATCAAAATATTCGACCTGCTAAATAGAAATGATGGGAGGCACTCTTTATTCTAGAATTCAACCAATTAATATCAATAAGAAAAGCAATTCAAGATCAAGAACTCTATTGTTTGCTGCAATTGAATGAATTCATGTTATAGACGATTAACAGAAATTGTTTTCATAATGAAATATATTCGTTAAGAAATAGTCGATAGATAATTTCATGGTTAATGAGTAAAAACTAGTTCTTGTAACAAGAAGAGGAGTCTAATTAGCTTATGGTAATTAGAAAGTGTCATTATTTAGTAATTAAACAAGTTCACATATCATGAAATGCAATCCAAGATGAATGACTCATTTCGCTGATCGATGCAAGCAGATTAGGAGTAATAATGGTGTTAATACTTGTTTGATGTAACTAATATACTTCATTGTTTTGCAACATATGTCAATTTCATTATTGCTTTATCAAAAAGTGTGTTTGGAATCAAAAAATTCGACTTGCTAACCACAAATGAGGGGAGGTACTCTTTATTTTAGAATTAAACCAATTAATATCAATAAAAATGCAATTTAAGATCAAGAACTCTATTGTTTGTTACAATTGAATGAATTCATGTTATATACAATTCATGGAAATTGTTTTCATAATGAATATAGTTGTTAAGAAAGAGTCAACAGATAATTTCACTGTCAACGAATGAAAAATAGTTCTTGTGACAAAAAGAGGAGCGTAATTAGCTTAGCTTAAGGTGATTAGAAACGATCATTTTTTAGGAATTAATCAAGTTCACATTAGCACGAAATGCAAACCAAGATGAATGACTCCTTTGGCTGATGGATGTAAACAGATTTTGAGTAATAATGGTGTTAATACTTGTTTGATTTAATTAACATACTTCGTTGTTTAGCAACATCTGTCAATTTCATTATCGCTTTAACAAAAAGTGTGTTTGGAATCAAAAGATTCGACCTGCTAACCAGAAATGGTGTGAGGCACTCTTTATTATAGAATTCAACCAATTAATATTAATAAGAAAAGCAATTCAAGAACAAGAACTCTATTGTTTGCTGCAATTGAATCAATTCATGTTATAGACGATTCATAGAAATTGTTTTCATAATGAATATAGTCGCGAGGAAATAGTCGATAGATAATTTCATAGTTAATGAATGAAAAATAGTTCTCGTAACAAGAAGAGGAGCCTAATTAGTTTAAGGTGATTAGAAAGTCTCATTATTTCGTACTTGAACAAGTTCACATATAATGAAATGCAATCCAAGATGAATGACTCATTTGGCTGATCGACACAAACAGATTAGGAGTAAGAATGGTGTTAATACTTGATTGATTTAATTAATATACTTCATTGTTTAGCAACATATGTCAATTTCATTATTGCTTTATCAAAAAGTGTGTTTGGAATCAAAAGATTCGACTTGGTATCGACGAATGATGGGAGATACTCTTTATTTTAGAATTAAACCAATTAATATCAATAAGAAATGCAATTTAAGATCAAGAACTCTATTGTTTGTTGCAATTGAATGAATTCATATAATAGACGATTTATGGAAATTGTTTTCATAATGAATATAGTTGTTAAGAAAGAGTCAACATATAATTTCACTGTCAATGCATGAAAAATAGTTCTTGTGACAAGAAGAGGAGCGTAATTAGCTTACTGTGATTAGAAACGCTCATTATTTAGAAATTAATCAAGTTCACATCAGCACGAAATGCAAACCAAGATGAATGACTCCTTTGGCTGATGGATGTAAACAGATTTTGAGTAATAATGGTGTTAATACTTGTTTGATTTAATTAACATCCTTCGTTGTTTAGCAACATATGTCAATTTTCATTATCGCTTTATCAAAAAAGTGTGTTTGGAATCAAAATATTCGACCTGCTAAATAGAAATGATTGGACGCACTCTTTATTCTAGAATTCAACCAATTAATATCAATAAGAAAAGCAATTCAAGATCAAGAACTCTATTGTTTGTTGCAATTGAATGAATTCATGTTATAGACGATTAATGGAAATTGTTTTCATAATGAATATAGTCGTTAAGAAATAGTCAATAGATAATTTCATGGTTGATGAATGAAAAATAGTTCTTGTAACAAGAAGAGGAGTCTAATTAGCTTATGGTAATTAGAAAGTATCATTATTTAGTAATTAAACAAGTTCATATATCATGAAATGCAATCCAAGATGAATGACTCATTTCGCTGATCGACGCAAGCAGATTAGGAGTAATAATGGTGTTAATACTTGTTTGATTTAATTAATATACTTCATTGTTTTGCAACATATGTCAATTTCATTATTGCTTTATCAAAAAGTGTGTTTGGAATCATAAAATTCGACTTGCTAACCACAAATGAGGGGAGGTACTCTTTATTTTAGAATTCAACCAATTAATTTCAATAAGAAATGCAATTTAAGATCAAGAACACTATTGTTTGTTGCAATTGAATGAATTCATGTTATAGACGATTCATGGAAATTGTTTTCATAATGAATATAGTCGTTAAGAAATAGTCAAGAGATAATTTCATGGTTAATGAATGAAAAATAGTTCTTGTAACAAGAAGAGGAGCCTCATTAGCTTAAGGTGATTAGAAAGCCTCATTATTTAGTAATTAAACAAGTTCACATATCATGAAATGCAATCCAAGATGAATGACTCATTTCGCTGATTGACGCAAGCAGATTTAGGAGTAATAATGGTGTTAATACTTGTTTGATTTAATTAATATACTTCGTTGCTTAGCAACATATATGTCAATTTCATTATTGCTTTATCAAAAAGTGTGTTTTGGAATCAAAAGATTGGACTTGCTAACCACAAATGAAGGGAGGTACTCTTTATTTTTAGAATTAAACCAATTAAATATCAATAAGAAATGCAATTTAAGATCAAGAACTCTATTGTTTATTGCAATTGAATGAATTCATGTATTAGACGATTCATGGAAATTGTTTTCATAATGAATATAGTCGTTAAGAAATAGTCAAGAGATAATTTCATTGTTAATGAATGAAAAATAGTTCTTGTAACAAGAAGAGGAGCCTAATTAGCTTAAGGTGATTAGA
Organism: Ceriops zippeliana; assembly: GCA_037897445.1. Taxonomy (NCBI): domain Eukaryota; kingdom Viridiplantae; phylum Streptophyta; class Magnoliopsida; order Malpighiales; family Rhizophoraceae; genus Ceriops; species Ceriops zippeliana. The sequence continues at coordinate 149,492 of JBAPLH010000193.1, read as the reverse complement.
AAGCCTCATTATTTAGTAATTAAACAAGTTCACATATCATGAAATGCAATCCAAGATGAATGACTCATTTGGCTGATGGACGCAATCAGATTTGGAGTAATAATGGAGTTAATACTTGTTTGATTTAATTAATATAGTTCATTGTTTACCAACATATGTCAATTTCATTATCGCTTTATCAAAAAGTATGTTTCGAATCCAAAGATTCGAATTTCTCAGCACAAATGATGGGAGGTACTCTTTATTTTAGAATTAAACCAATTAATATCAATAAGAAATGCAATTTAAGATCAAGAAATCTATTGTTTGTTGCAATTGGATGAATTCATGTAATAGACGATTTATGGAAATTGTTTTCATAATGAATATAGTTGTTAAGAAAGAGTCAACATATAATTTCACTATCAATGCATCAAAAATAGTTCTTGTGACAAGAAGAGGAGCGTAATTAGCTTAAGGTGATTAGAAACGCTCATTATTTATGAATTTATCAAGTTCACATTAGCACGAAATGCAAACCAAGATGAATGACTCCTTTGGCTGATGGATGTAAATAGATTTTGAGTAATAATGGTGTTAATACTTGTTTTGATTTAATTAATATACTTCGTTGTTTAGCAACATATGTCAATTTCATTATCGCTTTATCAAAAAGTGTGTTTGGAATCAAAATATATCGACCTGCTAAATAGAAATGATGGGAGGGCACTCTTTATTCTAGAATTCAACCAATTAATATCAATAAGAAAAGCAATTCAAGATCAAGAACTCTATTGTTTGCTGCAATTGAATGAATTCATGTTATAGACGATTAACAGAAATTGTTTTCATAATGAATATATTCGTTAAGAAATAGTCGATAGATAATTTCATGGTTAATGAGTAAATACTAGTTCTTGTAACAAGAAGAGGAGTCTAATTAGCTTATGGTAATTAGAAAGTGTCATTATTTAGTAATTAAACAAGTTCACATATCATGAAATGCAATCCAAGATGAATGACTCATTTCGCTGATCGATGCAAGCAGATTAGGAGTAATAATGGTGTTAATACTTGTTTGATTTAACTAATATACTTCATTGTTTTGCAACATATGTCAATTTCATTATTGCTTTATCAAAAAGTGTGTTTGGAATCAAAAAATTCGACTTGCTAACTACAAATGAGGGGAGGTACTCTTTATTTTAGAATTAAACCAATTAATATCAATAAAAATGCAATTTAAGATCAAGAACTCTATTGTTTGTTGCAATTGAATGAATTTATGTTATAGACAATTCATGGAAATTGTTTTCATAATGAATATAGTTGTTAAGAAAGAGTGAACAGATAATTTCACTGTCAATGCATGAAAAATAGTTCTTGTGACAAAAAGAGGAGCGTAATTAGCTTAAGGTGATTAGAAACGCTCATTTTTTAGGAATTAATCAAGTTCACATTAGCACGAAATGCAAACCAAGATGAATGCCTCCTTTGGCTGATGGATGTAAACAGATTATAAGTAATAATGGTGTTAATACTTGTTTGATTTAATTAATATACTTCGTTGTTTAGCAACATATGTCAATTTCATTATCGCTTTATCAAAAAGTGTGTTTGGAATCAAAATATTCGACCAGCTAACCAGAAATGGTGTAAGGCACTCTTTATTTTAGAATTCAACCAATTAATATGAATAAGAAAAGCAATTCAAGAACAAGAACTCTATTGTTTGCTGCAATTGAATGAATTCATGTTAGAGACGATTCATGGAAATTGTTTTCATAATGAATATAGTCGTTAAGAAATAGTCAAGAGATAATTTCATTGTTAATGAATGAAAAATAGTTCTTGTAACAAGAAGAGGAGCCTAATTAGCTTAAGGTGATTAGAAAGCCTCATTATTTAGTAATTAAACAAGTTCACATATCATGAAATGCAATCCAAGATGAATGACTCATTTGGCTGATGGACGCAATCAGATTTGGAGTAATAATGGAGTTAATACTTGTTTGATTTAATTAATATAGTTCATTGTTTACCAACATATGTCAATTTCATTATCGCTTGATCAAAAAGTATGTTTCGAATCCAAAGATTCGAATTTCTCAGCACAAATCATGGGAGGTACTCTTTATTTTAGAATTAAACCAATTAATATCAATAAGAAATGAAATTTAAGATCAAGAATCTATTGTTTATTGCAATTGAATGAATTCATGTAATAGACGATTTATGGAAATTGTTTTCATAATGAAAATAGTTGTTAAGAAAGAGTCAACATATAATTTCACTGTCAATGCATGAAAAATACTTCTTGTAACAAGAAGAGGAGCGTAATTAGCTTACTGTGATTAGAAACGCTCATTATTTATGAATTAATCAAGTTCACATTAGCACGAAAAGCAAACCAAGATGAATGACTCCTTTGGCTGATGGATGTAAACAGATTTTGAGTAATAATGGTGTTAATACTTGTTTGATTTAATTAATATACTTCGTTGTTTAGCAACATATGTCAATTTCATTATCGCTTTATCAAAAAGTGTGTTTGGAATCAAAAGATTCGACCTGCTAACCAGAAATGGTGTAAGGCACTCTTTATTTTAGAATTCAACCAATTAATATTAATAAGAAAAGCAATTCAAGAACAAGAACTCTATTGTTTGCTGCAATTGAATCAATTCATGTTATAGACGATTCATAGAAATTGTTTTCATAATGAATATAGTCGTGAGGAAATAGTCGATAGATAATTTCATGGTTAATGAATGAAAAATAGTTCTCGTAACAAGAAGAGGAGCCTAATTAGTTTAAGGTGATTAGAAAGTCTCATTATTTCGTAATTGAACAAGTTCACATATAATGAAATGCAATCCAAGATGAATGACTCATTTGGCTGATCGACACAAACAGATTAGGAGTAAGAATGGTGTTAATACTTGATTGATTTAATTAATATACTTCATTGTTTAGCAACATATGTCAATTTCATTATTGCTTTATCAAAAAGTGTGTTTAGAATCAAAAGATTCGACTTGGTATCGACGAATGATGGGAGGTACTCTTTATTTTAGAATTAAACCAATTAATATCAATAAGAAATGCAATTTAAGATCAAGAACTCTATTGTTTGTTGCAATTGAATGAATTCATATAATAGACGATTTATGGAAATTGTTTTCATAATGAATATAGTTGTTAAGAAAGAGTCAACATATAATTTCACTGTCAATGCATGAAAAATAGTTCTTGTGACAAGAAGAGGAGCGTAATTAGCTTACTGTGATTAGAAACGCTCATTATTTAGAAATTAATCAAGTTCACATCAGCACGAAATGCAAACCAAGATGAATGACTCCTTTGGCTGATGGATGTAAACAGATTTTGAGTAATAATGGTGTTAATACTTGTTTGATTTAATTAACATCCTTCGTTGTTTAGCAACATATGTCAATTTCATTATCGCTTTATCAAAAAGTGTGTTTGGAATCAAAATATTCGACCTGCTAAATAGAAATGATTGGACGCACTCTTTATTCTAGAATTCAACCAATTAATATCAATAAGAAAAGCAATTCAAGATCAAGAACTCTATTGTTTGTTGCAATTGAATGAATTCATGTTATAGACGATTAATGGAAATTGTTTTCATAATGAATATAGTCGTTAAGAAATAGTCAATAGATAATTTCATGGTTGATGAATGAAAAATAGTTCTTGTAACAAGAAGAGGAGTCTAATTTGCTTATGGTAATTAGAAAGTATCATTATTTAGTAATTATACAAGTTCATATATCATGAAATGCAATCCAAGATGAATGACTCATTTCGCTGATCGACGCAAGCAGATTAGGAGTAATAATGGTGTTAATACTTGTTTGATTTAATTAATATACTTCATTGTTTTGCAACATATGTCAATTTCATTATTGCTTTATCAAAAAGTGTGTTTGGAATCAAAAAATTCGACTTGCTAACCACAAATGAGGGAAGGTACTCTTTATTTTAGAATTCAACCAATTAATTTCAATAAGAAATGCAATTTAAGATCAAGAACACTATTGTTTGTTGCAATTGAATGAATTCATGTTATAGACGATTCATGGAAATTGTTTTCATAATGAATATAGTCGTTAAGAAATAGTCAAGAGATAATTTCATGGTTAATGAATGAAAAATAGTTCTTGTAACAAGAAGAGGAGCCTAATTAGCTTAAGGTGATTAGAAAGCCTCATTATTTAGTAATTAAACAAGTTCACATATCATGAAATGCAATCCAAGATGAATGACTCATTTCGCTGATTGACGCAAGCAGATTAGGAGTAATAATGGTGTTAATACTTGTTTGATTTAATTAATATACTTCGTTGCTTAGCAACATATGTCAATTTCATTATTGCTTTATCAAAAAGTGTGTTTGGAATCAAAAGATTGGACTTGCTAACCACACATGAAGGGAGGTACTCTTTATTTTAGAATTAAACCAATTAATATCAATAAGAAATGCAATTTAAGATCAAGAACTCTATTGTTTATTGCAATTGAATGAATTCATGTATTAGACGATTCATGGAAATTGTTTTCATAATGAATATAGTCGTTAAGAAATAGTCAAGAGATAATTTCATTGTTAATGAATGAAAAATAGTTCTTGTAACAAGAAGAGGAGCCTAATTAGCTTAAGGTGATTAGAAAGCCTCATTATTTAGTAATTAAACAAGTTCACATATCATGTAATGCAATCCAAGATGAATGACTCATTTGGCTGATGGACGCAATCAGATTTGGAGTAATAATGGAGTTAATACTTGTTTGATTTAATTAATATAGTTCATTGTTTACCAACATATGTCAATTTCATTATCGCTTTATCAAAAAGTATGTTTCGAATCCAAAGATTCGAATTTCTCAGCACAAATGATGGGAGGTACTCTTTATTTTAGAATTAAACCAATTAATATCAATAAGAAATGCAATTTAAGATCAAGAAATCTATTGTTTGTTGCAATTGGATGAATTCATGTAATAGACGATTTATGGAAATTGTTTTCATAATGAATATAGTTGTTAAGAAAGAGTCAACATATAATTTCACTGTCAATGCATCAAAAATAGTTCTTGTGACAAGAAGAGGAGCGTAATTAGCTTAAGGTGATTAGAAACGCTCATTATTTATGAATTTATCAAGTTCACATTAGCACGAAATGCAAACCAAGATGAATGACTCCTTTGGCTGATGGATGTAAATAGATTTTGAGTAATAATGGTGTTAATACTTGTTTGATTTAATTAATATACTTCGTTGTTTAGCAACATATGTCAATTTCATTATCGCTTTATCAAAAAGTGTGTTTGGAATCAAAATATTCGACCTGCTAAATAGAAATGATGGGAGGCACTCTTTATTCTAGAATTCAACCAATTAATATCAATAAGAAAAGCAATTCAAGATCAAGAACTCTATTGTTTGCTGCAATTGAATGAATTCATGTTATAGACGATTAACAGAAATTGTTTTCATAATGAATATATTCGTTAAGAAATAGTCGATAGATAATTTCATGGTTAATGAGTAAAAACTAGTTCTTGTAACAAGAAGAGGAGTCTAATTAGCTTATGGTAATTAGAAAGTGTCATTATTTAGTAATTAAACAAGTTCACATATCATGAAATGCAATCCAAGATGAATGACTCATTTCGCTGATCGATGCAAGCAGATTAGGAGTAATAATGGTGTTAATACTTGTTTGATTTAACTAATATACTTCATTGTTTTGCAACATATGTCAATTTCATTATTGCTTTATCAAAAAGTGTGTTTGGAATCAAAAAATTCGACTTGCTAACTACAAATGAGGGGAGGTACTCTTTATTTTAGAATTAAACCAATTAATATCAATAAAAATGCAATTTAAGATCAAGAACTCTATTGTTTGTTGCAATTGAATGAATTTATGTTATAGACAATTCATGGAAATTGTTTTCATAATGAATATAGTTGTTAAGAAAGAGTGAACAGATAATTTCACTGTCAATGCATGAAAAATAGTTCTTGTGACAAAAAGAGGAGCGTAATTAGCTTAAGGTGATTAGAAACGCTCATTTTTTAGGAATTAATCAAGTTCACATTAGCACGAAATGCAAACCAAGATGAATGCCTCCTTTGGCTGATGGATGTAAACAGATTATAAGTAATAATGGTGTTAATACTTGTTTGATTTAATTAATATACTTCGTTGTTTAGCAACATATGTCAATTTCATTATCGCTTTATGAAAAAGTGTGTTTGGAATCAAAAGATTCGACCAGCTAACCAGAAATGGTGTAAGGCACTCTTTATTTTAGAATTCAACCAATTAATATTAATAAGAAAAGCAATTCAAGAACAAGAACTCTATTGTTTGCTGCAATTGAATGAATTCATGTTAGAGACGATTCATGGAAATTGTTTTCATAAAGAATATAGTCGTTAGGAAATAGTCGATAAATAATTTCATGGTTAATGAATGAAAAATAGTTCTTGTAACAAGAAGAGGAGCCTAATTAGCTTAAGGTGATTAGAAAGTCTCATTATTTAGTAATTGAACAAGTTCACATATAATGAAATGCAATCCAAGATGAATGACTCATTTGGCTGATCGACACAAACAGATTAGGAGTAATAATGGTGTTAATACTTGTTTGATCTAATTAATATACTTCATTGTTTAGCAACATATGTCAATTTCATTATTGCTTTATCAAAAAGTGTGTTTGGAATCAAAAGATTCGACTTGGTATCGACGAATGATGGGAGATACTCTTTATTTTAGAATTAAACCAATTAATATCAATAAGAAATGCAATTTAAGATCAAGAAATCTATTGTTTGTTGCAATTGGATGAATTCATGTTATAGACAATTCAGGGAAATTGTTTTCATAATGAATATAGTTGTTAAGAAAGAGTGAACAGATAATTTCACTGTCAATGCATGAAAAATAGTTCTTGTGACAAAAAGAGGAGCGTAAGTAGCTTAAGGTAATTAGAAATGCTCATTATTTATGAATTTATCAAGTTTGCATTAGCACGAAATGCAAACCAAGATGAATAACTCCTTTGGCCGATTGATGTAAACATATTTTGAGTAATAATGGTGTTAATACTTGTTTGATTTAATTAACATACTTCGTTGTTTAGCAACATATGTCAATTTCATTATCGCTTTATCAAAAAGTGTGTTTGGAATCAAAAGATTCGACCTGCTAACCAGAAATGGTGTGAGGCACTCTTTATTTAAGAATTCAACCAATTAATATTAATAAGAAAAACAATTCAAGATCAAGAACTCAATTCTTTGCTGCAATTGAATGAATTCATGTTATAGACGATTCATGGAAATTATTTTCATAATGAATATAGTCGTTAAGAAATAGTCAAGAGATAATTTCATGGTTAATGAATGAAAAATAGTTCTTGTAACAAGAAGAGTAGCCTAATTAGCTTAAGGTGATTAGAAAGTCTCATTAATTAGTAATTAAACAAGTTCACATATCATGAAATGCAATCCAAGATGAATGACTCATTTCGTTGATCGACGCATGCAGATTAGGAGTAATAATGGTGTTAATACTTGTTTGATTTAATTAATATGCTTCATTGTTTTGCAACATATGTCAATTTCATTATTGCTTTAATAAAAAGTGTCTTTGGAATCAAAAAATTTGACTTGCTAACCACAAATGAGGGGAGGTACTCTTTATTTTAGAATTAAACCAATTAATATCAATAAGAAATGCAATTTAAGATCAAGAAATCTATTGTTTGTTGCAATTGGATGAATTCATGTAATAGACGATTTATGGAAATTGTTTTCATAATGAATATAGTTGTTAAGAAAGAGTCAACATATAATTTCACTGTCAATGCATCAAAAATAGTTCTTGTGACAAGAAGAGGAGCGTAATTAGCTTAAGGTGATTAGAAACGCTCATTATTTATGAATTTATCAAGTTCACATTAGCACGAAATGCAAACCAAGATGAATGACTCCTTTGGCTGATGGATGTAAATAGATTTTGAGTAATAATGGTGTTAATACTTGTTTGATTTAATTAATATACTTCGTTGTTTAGCAACATATGTCAATTTCATTATCGCTTTATCAAAAAGTGTGTTTGGAATCAAAATATTCGACCTGCTAAATAGAAATGATGGGAGGCACTCTTTATTCTAGAATTCAACCAATTAATATCAATAAGAAAAGCAATTCAAGATCAAGAACTCTATTGTTTGCTGCAATTGAATGAATTCATGTTATAGACGATTAACAGAAATTGTTTTCATAATGAATATATTCGTTAAGAAATAGTCGATAGATAATTTCATGGTTAATGAGTAAAAACTAGTTCTTGTAACAAGAAGAGGAGTCTAATTAGCTTATGGTAATTAGAAAGTGTCATTATTTAGTAATTAAACAAGTTCACATATCATGAAATGCAATCCAAGATGAATGACTCATTTCGCTGATCGATGCAAGCAGATTAGGAGTAATAATGGTGTTAATACTTGTTTGATTTAACTAATATACTTCATTGTTTTGCAACATATGTCAATTTCATTATTGCTTTATCAAAAAGTGTGTTTGGAATCAAAAAATTCGACTTGCTAACTACAAATGAGGGGAGGTACTCTTTATTTTAGAATTAAACCAATTAATATCAATAAAAATGCAATTTAAGATCAAGAACTCTATTGTTTGTTGCAATTGAATGAATTTATGTTATAGACAATTCATGGAAATTGTTTTCATAATGAATATAGTTGTTAAGAAAGAGTGAACAGATAATTTCACTGTCAATGCATGAAAAATAGTTCTTGTGACAAAAAGAGGAGCGTAATTAGCTTAAGGTGATTAGAAACGCTCATTTTTTAGGAAATTAATCAAGTTCACATTAGCACGAAATGCAAACCAAGATGAATGCCTCCTTTTGGCTGATGGATGTAAACAGATTATAAGTAATAAATGGTGTTAATACTTGTTTGATTTAATTAATATACTTCGTTGTTTAGCAACATATGTCAATTTCATTATCGCTTTATGAAAAAGTGTGTTTGGAATCAAAAGATTCGACCAGCTAACCAGAAATGGTGTAAGGCACTCTTTATTTTAGAATTCAACCAATTAATATTAATAAGAAAAGCAATTCAAGAACAAGAACTCTATTGTTTGCTGCAATTGAATGAATTCATGTTAGAGACGATTCATGGAAATTGTTTTCATAAAGAATATAGTCGTTAGGAAATAGTCGATAAATAATTTCATGGTTAATGAATGAAAAATAGTTCTTGTAACAAGAAGAGGAGCCTAATTAGCTTAAGGTGATTAGAAAGTCTCATTATTTAGTAATTGAACAAGTTCACATATAATGAAATGCAATCCAAGATGAATGACTCATTTGGCTGATCGACACAAACAGATTAGGAGTAATAATGGTGTTAATACTTGTTTGATCTAATTAATATACTTCATTGTTTAGCAACATATGTCAATTTCATTCTTGCTTTATCAAAAAGTGTGTTTGGAATCAAAAGATTCGACTTGGTATCGACGAATGATGGGAGATACTCTTTATTTTAGAATTAAACCAATTAATATCAATAAGAAATGCAATTTAAGATCAAGAAATCTATTGTTTGTTGCAATTGGATGAATTCATGTTATAGACAATTCATGGAAATTGTTTTCATAATGAATATAGTTGTTAAGAAAGAGTGAACAGATAATTTCACTGTCAATGCATGAAAAATAGTTCTTGTGACAAAAAGAGGAGCGTAAGTAGCTTAAGGTAATTAGAAATGCTCATTATTTATGAATTTATCAAGTTTGCATTAGCACGAAATGCAAACCAAGATGAATAACTCCTTTGGCCGATTGATGTAAACATATTTTGAGTAATAATGGTGTTAATACTTGTTTGATTTAATTAACATACTTCGTTGTTTAGCAACATATGTCAATTTCATTATCGCTTTATCAAAAAGTGTGTTTGGAATCAAAAGATTCGACCTGCTAACCAGAAATGGTGTGAGGCACTCTTTATTTAAGAATTCAACCAATTAATATTAATAAGAAAAACAATTCAAGATCAAGAACTCAATTCTTTGCTGCAATTGAATGAATTCATGTTATAGACGATTCATGGAAATTATTTTCATAATGAATATAGTCGTTAAGAAATAGTCAAGAGATAATTTCATGGTTAATGAATGAAAAATAGTTCTTGTAACAAGAAGAGTAGCCTAATTAGCTTAAGGTGATTAGAAAGTCTCATTAATTAGTAATTAAACAAGTTCACATATCATGAAATGCAATCCAAGATGAATGACTCATTTCGTTGATCGACGCATGCAGATTAGGAGTAATAATGGTGTTAATACTTGTTTGATTTAATTAATATGCTTCATTGTTTTGCAACATATGTCAATTTCATTATTGCTTTATTAAAAAGTGTCTTTGGAATCAAAAAATTTGACTTGCTAACCACAAATGAGGGGAGGTACTCTTTATTTTAGAATTAAACCAATTAATATCAATAAGAAATGCAATTTAAGATCAAGAACACTATTGTTTGGTGCAATTGAATGAATTCATGTTATAGACGATTCATGGAAATTGTTTTCATAATGAATATAGTCGTTAAGAAATAGTCAAGAGATAATTTCATGGTTAATGAATGAAAAATAGTTCTTGTAACAAGATGAGGAGCCTAATTAGCTTAAGGTGATTAGAAAGCCTCATTATTTAGTAATTAAACAAGTTCACATATCATGAAATGCAATCCAAGATGAATGACTCATTTCGCTGATCGATGCAAGCAGATTAGGAGTAATAATGGTGTTAATACTTGTTTGATTTAACTAATATACTTCATTGTTTTGCAACATATGTCAATTTCATTATTGCTTTATCAAAAAGTGTGTTTGGAATCAAAAAATTCGACTTGCTAACTACAAAATGAGGGGAGGTACTCTTTATTTTAGAATTAAAAACCAATTAATATCAATAAAAATGCAATTTAAAGATCAAGAACTCTATTGTTTGTTGCAATTGAATGAATTTTTATGTTATAGACAATTCATGGGAAATTGTTTTCATAATGAATATAGTTGTTAAGAAAGAGTGAACAGATAATTTCACTGTCAATGCATGAAAAATAGTTCTTGTGACAAAAAGAGGAGCGTAATTAGCTTAAGGTGATTAGAAACGCTCATTTTTTTTAGGAATTAAATCAAGTTCACATTAGCACGAAATGCAAACCAAGATGAATGCCTCCTTTGGCTGCTGATGGATGTAAACAGATTATAAGTAATAATGGTGTTAAATACTTGTTTGATTTAATTAATATACTTCGTTGTTTAGCAACATATGTCAATTTCATTATCGCTTTATCAAAAAGTGTGTTTGGAATCAAAAGATTCGACCAGCTAACCAGAAATGGTGTAAGGCACTCTTTATTTTAGAATTCAACCAATTAATATTAATAAGAAAAGCAATTCAAGAACAAGAACTCTATTGTTTGCTGCAATTGAATGAATTCATGTTAGAGACGATTCATGGAAATTGTTTTCATAAAGAATATAGTCGTTAGGAAATAGTCGATAAATAATTTCATGGTTAATGAATGAAAAATAGTTCTTGTAACAAGTAGAGGAGCCTAATTAGCTTAAGGTGATTAGAAAGTCTCATTATTTAGTAATTGAACAAGTTCACATATAATGAAATGCAATCCAAGATGAATGACTCATTTGGCTGATCGACACAAACAGATTAGGAGTAATAATGGTGTTAATACTTGTTTGATCTAATTAATATACTTCATTGTTTAGCAACATATGTCAATTTCATTATTGCTTTATCAAAAAGTGTGTTTGGAATCAAAAGATTCGACTTGGTATCGACGAATGATGGGAGATACTCTTTATTTTAGAATTAAACCAATTAATATCAATAAGAAATGCAATTTAAGATCAAGAAATCTATTGTTTGTTGCAATTGGATGAATTCATGTTATAGACAATTCATGGAAATTGTTTTCATAATGAATATAGTTGTTAAGAAAGAGTGAACAGATAATTTCACTGTCAATGCATGAAAAATAGTTCTTGTGACAAAAAGAGGAGCGTAAGTAGCTTAAGGTAATTAGAAATGCTCATTATTTATGAATTTATCAAGTTTGCATTAGCACGAAATGCAAACCAAGATGAATAACCCCTTTGGCCGATTGATGTAAACATATTTTGAGTAATAATGGTGTTAATACTTGTTTGATTTAATTAACATACTTCGTTGTTTAGCAACATATGTCAATTTCATTATCGCTTTATCAAAAAGTGTGTTTGGAATCAAAAGATTCGACCTGCTAACCAGAAATGGTGTGAGGCACTCTTTATTTAAGAATTCAACCAATTAATATTAATAAGAAAAGCAATTCAAGATCAAGAACTCAATTCTTTGCTGCAATTGAATGAATTCATGTTATAGACGATTCATGGAAATTATTTTCATAATGAATATAGTCGTTAAGAAATAGTCAAGAGATAATTTCATGGTTAAATGAATGAAAAAAATAGTTCTTGTAACAAGAAGAGTAGCCTAATTAGCTTAAGGTGATTAGAAAGTCTCATTAATTAGTAATTAAAACAAGTTCACATATCATGAAATGCAATCCAAGATGAATGACTCATTTCGTTGATCGACGCATGCAGATTAGGAGTAATAATGGTGTTAATACTTGTTTGATTTAATTAATATGCTTCATTGTTTTGCAACATATGTCAATTTCATTATTGCTTTATTAAAAAGTGTCTTTGGAATCAAAAAATTTGACTTGCTAACCACAAATGAGGGGAGGTACTCTTTATTTTAGAATTAAACCAATTAATATCAATAAGAAATGCAATTGAAGATCAAGAACACTATTGTTTGGTGCAATTGAATGAATTCATGTTATAGACGATTCATGGAAATTGTTTTCATAATGAATATAGTCGTTAAGAAATAGTCAAGAGATAATTTCATGGTTAATGAATGAAAAATAGTTCTTGTAACAAGATGAGGAGCCTAATTAGCTTAAGGTGATTAGAAAGTCTCATTATTTAGTAATTAAACAAGTTCACATATCATGAAATGCAATCCAAGATGAATGACTCATTTCGCTGATCCACGCATGCAGATTAGGAGTAATAATGGTGTTAATACTTGTTTGATTTAATTAATATACTTCATTGTTTTGCAACATATGTCAATTTCATTATTGCTTTATCAAAAAGTGTGTTTGGAATCAAAAGATTCGACTTGGTAACCACGAATGATGGGAGGAAATCTTTAGTTTAGAATTAAACCAATTAATATCAATAAGAAATGCAATTTAAGATCAAGAACTCTATTGTTTGTTGCAATTGAATGAATTCATGTGATAGACAATTCATAGAAATTGTTTTGATAATGAATATAGTTGTTAAGAAAGAGTCAACAGATAATTTCACTATCAACGCATGAAAAATAGTTCTTGTGACAAAAAGAGGAGCGTAGTTAGCTTAAGGTGATTAAAAACGCTCGTTATTTAGGAATTAATCAAGTTCACATTAGCACGAAATGCAAGCCAAGATGAATGACTCCTTTGGCTCATGGATGTAAGCAGATTTTGAGTAATAATGGTGTTAATACTTGTTGATTTAATTAACATACTTCGTCGTTTAGCAACATATCTCAATTTCATTATCGCTTTATCAAAAAGTGTGTTTGGAATCAAAAGATTCTACCTGCTAACCAAAAATGGTGTGAGGCACTCTTTATTTTAGAATTCAACCAATTAATATTAATAAGAAAAGCAATTCAAGATCAAGAACTCAATTGTTTGCTGCAATTGAATGAATTCATGTTGTAGACGACTCATGGAAATTATTTTCATAATGAATATAGTCGTTAAGAAATAGTCAAGAGATAATTTCATGGTTAATGAATGAAAAATATTTCTTGTAACAAGAAGAGGAGACTAATTAGCTTAAGGTGATTTGAAAGTCTCATTAATTAGTAATTAAACAAGTTCACATATCATGAAATGCAATCCAAGATGAATGACTCATTTCGCTGATCCACGCATGCAGATTAGGAGTAATAATGGTGTTAATACTTGTTTGATTTAATTAATATACTTCGTTGTTTAGCAACATATGTCAATTTCATTATTGCTTTATCAAAAAGTGTGTTTGGAATCAAAAGATTCGACTTGGTAACCACGAATGATGGGAGGAAATCTTTAGTTTAGAATTAAACCAATTAATATCAATAAGAAATGCAATTTAAGATCAAGAACTCTATTGTTTGTTGCAATTGAATGAATTCATGTGATAGACAATTCATAGAAATTGTTTTGATAATGAATATAGTTGTTAAGAAAGAGTCAACAGATAATTTCACTATCAACGCATGAAAAATAGTTCTTGTGACAAAAAGAGGAGCGTAGTTAGCTTAAGGTGATTAAAAACGCTCGTTATTTAGGAATTAATCAAGTTCACATTAGCACGAAATGCAAGCCAAGATGAATGACTCCTTTGGCTCATGGATGTAAACAGATTTTGAGTAATAATGGTGTTAATACTTGTTTGATTTAATTAACATACTTCGTTGTTTAGCAACATATGTCAATTTCATTATCGATTTAGCAAAAAGTGTGTTTGGAATCAAAATATACGACCTGCTAACCAGAAATGGTGTAAGGCACTCTTTATTTTAGAATTCAACCAATTAATATTAATAAGAAAAGCAATTCAAGAACAAGAACTCTATTGTTTGCTGCAATTGAATGAATACATGTTATAGATGATTCATGGAAATTGTTTTCATAATGAATATAGTCGTTAGGAAATAGTCGATAGATAATTTCATGGTTAATGAATGAAAAATAGTTCTGGTAACAAGAAGAGGAGCCTAATTAGTTTAAGGTGATTAGAAAGTCTCATTATTTAGGAATTGAACAAGTTCACATATAATGAAATGCAATCCAAGATGAATGACTCATTTGGCTGATTGACACAAACAGATTAGGAGTAATAATGGTGTTAATACTTGTTTGATTTAATTAATATACTTCATTGTTTAGCAACATATGTCAATTTCATTATTGCTTTATCAAAAAGTGTGTTTGGAATCAAAAGATTCGACTTGGTATCCACGAATGATGGGAGGTACTCTTTATTTTAGAATTAAACCAATTAATATCAATAAGAAATGAAATTTAAGATCAAGAACTCTATTGTTTATTGCAATTGAATGAATTCATGTAATAGACGATTTATGGAAATTGTTTTCATAATGAAAATAGTTGTTAAGAAAGAGTCAACATATAATTTCACTGTCAATGCATGAAAAATAGTTCTTGTGACAAGAAGAGGAGCGCGTAATTTAGCTTACTGTGATTAGAAACGCTCATTATTTAGAAATTTAATCAAGTTCACATCAGCACGAAATGCAAACCAAGATGAATGACTCCTTTGGCTGATGGATGTAAACAGATTTTGAGTAGTAATGGTGTTAATACTTGTTTGATTTAATTAACATACTTCGTTGTTTAGCAACATATGTTAATTTCATTATCGCTTTATCAAAAAGTGTGTTTGGAATCAAAATATTTGACCTGCTAAATAGAAATGATTGGACGCACTCTTTATTCTAGAATTCAACCAATTAATATCAATAAGAAAAGCAATTTAAGATCAAGAACTCTATTGTTTGTTGCAATTGAATGAATTCATGTTATAGATGATTAATGGAAATTGTTTTCATAATGAATATAGTCATTAAGAAATAGTCAATAGATAATTTCATGGTTAATGAATGAAAAATAGTTCTTGTAACAAGAAGAGGAGTCTAATTAGCTTATGGTAATTAAAAAGTATCATTATTTAGTAATTAAACAAGTTCACATATCATGAAATGCAATCCAAGATGAATGACTCAATTCGTTGATCGACGAAAGCAGCTTAAGAGTAATAATGGTGTTAATACTTCTTTGATTTAATTAATAAACTTAGTTGTTTAGTAACATATGTCAATTTCATTATCGCTTTATCAAAAAGTGTGTTTGGAATCAAAATATTTGACTTGCTCACCAGAAATGGTGTGAGGCACTCTTTATTTTATAATTCAACCAATTAATATTAATAAGAAAAGCAATTCAAGAACAAGAACTCTATTGTTTGCTGCAATTGAATGAATTCATGTTATAGACGATTCATAGAAATTGTTTTCATAATGAATATCGTCGTTAGGAAATAGTCAATAGATAATTTCATGGTTAATGAATGAAAAATAGTTCTCGTAACAAGAAGAGGAGCCTAATTAGTTTAAGATGATTAGAATGTCTCATTATTTAGTAATTGAACAAGTTCACATATAATGAAATGCAATCCAAGATGAATGACTCATTTGGCTGATCGACACAAACAGATTAGGAGTAATAATGGTGTTAATAATTTTTTGATTTAATTAATATACTTCATTGTTTAGCAACATATGTCAATTTCATTATTGCTTTATCAAAAAGTGTGTTTGGAATCAAAATATTCGACTTGGTATCCACGAATGATGGGAGGTACTCTTTATTTTAGAATTAAACCAATTAATATCAATAAGAAATGCAATTTAAGATCAAGAACACTATTGTTTATTGCAATTGAATGAATTCATGTAATAGACGATTTATGGAAATTGTTTTCATAATGAAAATAGTTGTTAAGAAAGAGTCAACATATAATTTCACTGTCAATGCATGAAAAATAGTTCTTGTGACAAGAAGAGGAGCGTAATTAGCTTACTGTGATTAGAAACGCTCATTATTTAGAAATTAATCAAGTTCACATCAGCACGAAATGCAAACCAAGATGAATGACTCCTTTGGCTGATGGATGTAAACAGATTTTGAGTAGTAATGGTGTTAATACTTGTTTGATTTAATTAGCATACTTCGTTGTTTAGCAACATATGTCAATTTCATTATCGCTTTATCAAAAAGTGTGTTTGGAATCAAAATATTCGACCTGCTAAATAGAAATGATTGGACGCACTCTTTATTCTAGAATTCAACCAATTAATATCAATAAGAAAAGCAATTCAAGATCAAGAACGCTATTGTTTGTTGCAATTGAATGAATTCATGTTATAGACGATTAATGGAAATTGTTTTCATAATGAATATAGTCGTTAAGAAATAGTCAATAGATAATTTCATGGTTAATGAATGAAAAATAGTGCTTGTAACAAGAAGAGGAGTCTAATTAGCTTATGGTAATTAGAAAGTATCATTATTTAGTAATTAAACAAGTTCACGTATCATGAAATGCAATCCAAGATGAATGACTCATTTCGCTGATCGACGAAAGCAGATTAAGTGTAATAATGGTGTTAATACTTGTTTGATTTAATTAATATACTTCATTGTTTTGCAACATATGTCAATTTCATTATTGCCTTATCAAAAAGTGTGTTTGAAATCAAAAAATTCGACTTGCTAACAACAAATGGGGGGAGGTACTCTTTATTTTAAAATTAAACCAATTAATATCAATAAGAAATGCAATTTAAGATCAAGAACACTATTATTTGTTGCAATTGAATGAATTCATGTTATAGACGATTCATGGAAATTGTTTTCATAATGAATATAGTTGTTAAGAAAGAGTCAACATATAATTTCACTATCAATGCATGAAAAATAGTTCTTGTGACAAGAAGAGGAGCGTAATTAGCTTACTGTGATTAGAAACGCGCATTATTTATAAATTAATCAAGTTCACATCAGCACGAAATGCAAACGAAGATGAATGACTATTTTGGCTGATGGATGTAAACAGATTTTGAGTAGTAATGGTGTTAATACTTGTTTGATTTAATTAACATACTTTGTTGTTTAGCAATATATGTCAATTTCATTATCGCTTTATCAAAAAGTGTGTTTGGAATCAAAATATTTGACCTGCTAAATAGAAATGATTGGACGCACTCTTTATTCTAGAATTCAACCAATTAATATCAATAAGATAAGCAATTCAAGATCAAGAACTCTATTGTTTGTTGCAATTGAATGAATTCATGTTATAGACGATTCATGGAAATTGTTTTCATAATGAATATAGTCGTTAAGAAATAGTCAAGAGATAATTTCATGGTTAATGAATGAAAAATAGTTCTTGTAACAAGAAGAGGAGCCTAATTAGCTTAAGGTGATTAGAAAGCCTCATTATTTAGTAATTAAACAAGTTCACATATCATGAAATGCAATCCAAGATGAATGACTCATTTCGCTGATCGACGCAAGCAGATTAGGAGTAATAATGGTGTTAATACTTGTTTGATTTAATTAATATACTTCATTGTTTTGCAACATATGTCAATTTCATTATTGCTTTATCAAAAAGTGTGTTTGGAATCAAAAGATTGGACTTGCTAACCACAAATGAAGGGAGGTACTCTTTATTTTAGAATTAAACCAATTAATATCTATAAGAAATGCAATTTAAGATCAAGAACTCTATTGTTTGTTGCAATTGAATGAATTCATGATATAGACAATTCATGGAAATTGTTTTCATAATGAATATAGTTGTTAAGAAAGAGTCAACAGATAATTTCACTGTCAACGCATGAAAAATAGTTCTTGTAACAAAAAGAGGAGCGTAATTAGCTTAAGTTGATTAGAAACGCTCATTATTTAAGAATTAATCAAGTTGACATTAGCACGAAATGCAAACCAAGATCAATGACTCCTTTGGCTGATTGATGTAAACCGATTTTGAGTAATAATGGTGTTAATACTTGTTTCATTTAATTAATATACTTCGTTGTTTAGCGACATATGTCAATTTCATTATCGCTTTATCAAAAAGTGTGTTTAGAATCAAAATATTCTACCTGCTAACCAGAAATGGTGTAAGACACTCTTTATTTTAGAATTCAACCAATTAATATTAATAAGAAAAGCAATTCAAGAAGAAGAACTCTATTGTTTGTTGCAATTGAATGAATTCATGTTATAGAAGATTCATGGAAATTGTTTTCATAATTAATATAGTCGTTAGGAAATAGTCGATAGATAATTTCATGGTTAATGAATGAAAAATAGTTCTTGTAACAAGAAGAGGAGCCTAATTAGCTTAAGGTGATTAGAAACGCTCATTATTTAGGAATTAATCAAGTTCACATTAGCACGAAATGCAAACCAAGATGAATGACTCCTTTGGCTGATGGATGTAAACAGGTTTTGAGTAATAATGGTGTTAATACTTGTTTGATTTAATTAATATACTTCGTTGTTTAGCAACATATGTCAATTTCATTATCGATTTATCAAAAAGTGTGTTTGGAATCAAAATATTCGACCTGCTAACCAGAAATGGTGTAAGGCACTCTTTATTTTAGAATTCAACCAATTAATATTAATAAGAAAAGCAATTCAAGAACAAGAACTCTATTGTTTGCTGCAATTGAATGAATTCATGTTATAGACGATTCATGGAAATTGATTTCATAATGAATATAGTCGTTTGGAAATAGTTGATAGATAATTTCATGATTAATGAATGAAAAATAGTTCTTGTAACAAGAAGAGGAGCCTAATTAGTTTAAGGTGATTAGAAAGTCTCATTATTTAGTAATTGAACAAGTTCACATATCATGAAATGCAATCCAAGATGAATGACTCATTTTTCTGATCGACACAAACAGATTAGGAGTAATAATGGTGTTAATACTTGTTCGATTTAATTAATATACTTCATTGTTTAGCAACATATGTCAATTTCATTATTGCTTTACCAAAAAGTGTGTTTGGATTCAGAAGATTCGAATTTGTAACCACGAATGATGGGAGGTACTCTTTATTTTAGATTTAAACCAAATAATATCAATAAGAAATGCAATTTAAGATCAAGAACTCTATTGTTTGTTGTAATTGAATGAATTCATGTAATAGATGATTTATGGAAATTGTTTTCATAATGAACATAGTTGTTAAGAAAGAGTCAGCATATAATTTCACTGTCAACGCATGACAAATAGTTCTTGTGACAAGAAGAGGAGCGTAATTAGCATACTGTGATTAGAAACGCTCATTATTTAGAAATTAATGAAGTTCACATCAGCACGAAATGCAAACCAACATGAATGACTCCTTTGGCTGATGGATGTAAACAGATTTTGAGTAATAATGGTGTTAATACTTGTTTGATTTAATTAACATACTTCGTTGTTTAGCAACATATGTCAATTTCATTATCGCTTTATCAAAAAGTGTGTTTGGAATCAAAATATTCGACCTGCTAAATAGAAATGATTGGACGCACTCTTTATTCTAGAATTCAACCAATTAATATCAATAAGAAAAGCAATTCAAGGTCAAGAACTCTATTGTTTGTTGCAATTGAATGAATTCATGTTATAGACGATTAATTGAAATTGTTTTCATAATGAATATAGTCGTTAAGAAATAGTCAATAGATCATTTCATGGTTAATGAATGAAAAATAGTTCTTGTTACAAGAAGAGGAGTCTAATTAGCTTATGGTAATTAGAAAGTATCATTATTTAGTAATTAAACAAGTTCACATATCATGAAATGCAATCCAAGATCACTGGCTCATTTCACTGATCGACGCAAGCAGATTAAGAGTAATAATGGTGTTAATATTTGTTTGATTTAATTAATATACTTCATTGTTTTGCAACATATGTCAATTTCATTATCGCTTTATCAAAAAGTGTGTTTGGAATCAAAATATTCGACCTGCTAAATAGAAATGATTGGACGCACTCTTTATTCTAGAATTCAACCAATTAATATCAATAAGAAAAGCATTTCAAGATCAATAACTCTATTATTTGTTGCAATTGAATGAATTCATGTTATAGACGATTAATGGAAATTGTTTTCATAATGCATATCGTCGTTAAGAAATAGTCAATAGATAATTTCATGGTTAATGAATGAAAAATAGTTCTTGCAACAAGAAGAGGAGTCTAATTAGCTTATGGTAATTAGAAAGTATCATTATTTAGTAATTAAACGAGTTCACATATCATGAAATGCAATCCAAGATGAATGACTCATTTCGCTGATCGACGCAAGCAGATTAAGAGTAATAATGGTGTTAATACTTGTTTGATTTAATTAATATACTTCATTGTTTTGCAACATATGTCAATTTCATTATTGGTTTATCAAAAAGTGTGTTTGGAATCAAAAAATTCGACTTGCTAACCACAAATGAGGGGAGGTACTCTTTATTTTAGAATTAAACCAATTAATATCAATTAGAAATGCAATTTAAGATCAAGAACACTATTGTTTGTTGCAATTGAATGAATTCATGTTATAGACGATTCATGGAAATTGTTTTCATAATGAATATAGTCGTTAAGAAATAGTCAAGAGATAATTTCATGGTTAATGAATGAAAAATAGTTCTTGTAACAAGAAGGGGAGCCTAATTAGCTTAAGGTGATTAGAAAGTCTCATTATTTAGTAATTAAACAAGTTCACATATCATGAAATGCAATCCAAGATGAATGCCTCATTTCGCCGATCGACGCAAGCAGATTAGGAGTAATAATGGTGTTAATACTTGTTTGATTTAATTAATATACTTCATTGTTTTGCAACATATGTCAATTTCATTATTGCTTTATCAAAAAGTGTGTTTCGAATCAAAAGATTCGACTTGGTAACCCCGAATGATGGGAGGTACTCTTTAGTTTAGAATTAAACCAATTAATATCAATAAGAAATGCAATTTAAGATCAAGAACACTATTGTTTGTTGCAATTGAATGAATTCATGTTATAGACAATTCATCGAAATTGTTTTCATAATGAATATAGTCGTTAAGAAATAGTCAAGAGATAATTTCATTGTTAATGAATGAAAAATAGTTCTTGTTACAAGAAGAGGAGTCTAATTAGCTTATGGTAATTAGAAAGTATCATTATTTAGTAATTAAACAAGTTCACATATCATGAAATGCAATCCAAGATCACTGGCTCATTTCACTGATCGACGCAAGCAGATTAAGAGTAATAATGGTGTTAATACTTGTTTGATTTAATTAATATACTTCATTGTTTTGCAACATATGTCAATTTCATTATCGCTTTATCAAAAAGTGTGTTTGGAATCAAAATATTCGACCTGCTAAATAGAAATGATTGGACGCACTCTTTATTCTAGAATTCAACCAATTAATATCAATAAGAAAAGCATTTCAAGATCAATAACTCTATTATTTGTTGCAATTGAATGAATTCATGTTATAGACGATTAATGGAAATTGTTTTCATAATGAATATCGTCGTTAAGAAATAGTCAATAGATAATTTCATGGTTAATGAATGAAAAATAGTTCTTGCAACAAGAAGAGGAGTCTAATTAGCTTATGGTAATTAGAAAGTATCATTATTTAGTAATTAAACGAGTTCACATATCATGAAATGCAATCCAAGATGAATGACTCATTTCGCTGATCGACGCAAGCAGATTAAGAGTAATAATGGTGTTAATACTTGTTTGATTTAATTAATATACTTCATTGTTTTGCAACATATGTCAATTTCATTATTGGTTTATCAAAAAAGTGTGTTTGGAATCAAAAAATTCGACTTGCTAACCACAAATGAGGGGAGGTACTCTTTATTTTAGAATTAAACCAATTAATATCAATTAGAAATGCAATTTAAGATCAAGAACACTATTGTTTGTTGCAATTGAATGAATTCTTGTTATAGATGATTCATATAAATTGTTTTCGTAATGAATATAGTCGTTAAGAAATAGTCAAGAGATAATTTCAAGGTTAAAGAATGAAAAATAGTTCTTGTAACAAGAAGAGGAGCCTAATTAGCTTAAGGTGATTAGAAAGTCTCATTATTTAGTAATTAAACAAGTTCACATATCATGAAATGCAATTCAAGATGAATGACTCATTTCGCTGATCGACGCAAACAGATTTGGAGTAATAATGGTGTTAATACTTGTTTGATTTAATTAATATAGTTCATTGTTTAGCAACATATGTCAATTTCATTATCGCTTTATCAAAAAGTATGTTTCGAATCCAATGATTCGACTTGCTAACCACAAATGATGGAAGGTACTCTTTATTTTAGAATTCAACCAATTAATATCAATAAAAATGCAATTTAAGATCAAGAACTCAATTGTTTGCTGCAATTGAATGAATTCATGTTATAGACGATTCATGTAAATTATTTTCATAATGAATATAGTCGTTAGGAAGTAGTCGATAGATAATTTCATGGTTAATGAATGAAAAATAGTTCTTGAAACAAGAAGAGGAGCCTAATTAGCTTAAGGTGATTAGAAAGTCTCATTATTTAGTAATTAAACAAGTTCAGATATCATGAAATGCAATCCAAGATGAATGACTCATTTGGCTGATTGACGCAAACAGATTTGCAGTAATAATGGTGTTAATACTTGTTTGATTTAATTAATATAGTTCATTGTTTAGCAACATATGTCAATTTCATTATCGCTTTATCAAAAAGTATGTTTCGAATCCAATGATTCGACTTGCTAACCACAAATGATGGAAGGTACTCTTTATTTTAGAATTCAACCAATTAATATCAATAAAAATGCAATTTAAGATCAAGAACTCAATTGTTTGCTGCAATTGAATGAATTCATGTTATAGACGATTCATGTAAATTATTTTCATAATGAATATAGTCGTTAGGAAGTAGTCGATAGATAATTTCATGGTTAATGAATGAAAAATAGTTCTTGAAACAAGAAGAGGAGCCTAATTAGCTTAAGGTGATTAGAAAGTCTCATTATTTAGTAATTAAACAAGTTCAGATATCATGAAATGCAATCCAAGATGAATGACTCATTTGGCTGATTGACGCAAACAGATTTGCAGTAATAATGGTGTTAATACTTGTTTGATTTAATTAATATAGTTCATTGTTTAGCAACATATGTCAATTTCATTATCGCTTTATCAAAAAGTATGTTTCGAATCCAATGATTCGACTTGCTAACCACAAATGATGGAAGGTACTCTTTATTTTAGAATTCAACCAATTAATATCAATAAAAATGCAATTTAAGATCAAGAACTCTATTGTTTGTTGAAATTGAATGAATTCATGTTATAGACGATTCATGGAAATTGTTTTCATAATGAATATCATCGTTAAGAAAGAGTCCATATATAATTTCACGGACAATGCATGAAAAATAGTTCTTGTAACAAGAAGGGGAGCGTAATTAGCTTAAGGTGATTACAAATGCTCATTATTTAGGAATTAATCAAGTTCACATTTGCACGAAATGCAAACAATGATCAATGACTCCTTTGGCTGATGGATGTAAACAGATTTGGAGTAATAATGGTGTTAATACTTGTTTGATTTGATTAATATACTTCGTTGCTTAGCAACATATGTCAATTTCATTATCCCTTTATCAAAAAAGTGTGTTTGGAATCCAAAGATTCGACCTGCTAACCAGAAATGGTTTGAGGCACTCTTTATTTTAGAATACAACCAATTAATATTAATAAGAAAAGCAATTCAAGATCAAGAACTCTATTGTTTGCTGCAATTGAATGAATTCATGTTATAGACGATTCATGGAAATTGTTTTCATAATGAATATAGTCGTTAGGAAATAGTCGATAGATAATTTCATGGTTAATGAATGAAAAATAGTTCTTGTAACAAGAAGAGGAGCCTAATTAGCTTAAGGTATTTAGAAAGTCTCCTTATTTAGTAATTGAACATGTTCACATATAATGAAATGCAATCCAAGATGAATAACTCATTTGGCTGATCGACGCAAACAGATTAGGAGTAATAATGGTGTTAATACTTGTTTAATTTAATTAATATACTTCATTGTTTAGCAACATATGTCAATTTCATTATTGCTTTATCAAAAAGTGTGTTTGGAATCAGAAGATTCGAATTTGTAACCACGAATGATGGGAGGTACTCTTTATTTTAGAATTAAACCAATTAATATCAATAAGAAATGCAATTTAAGATCAAGAACTCTATTGTTTGTTGCAATTGAATGAATTCTTGTTATAGACGAT
This sequence comes from Ceriops zippeliana, assembly GCA_037897445.1. NCBI lineage: Eukaryota > Viridiplantae > Streptophyta > Magnoliopsida > Malpighiales > Rhizophoraceae > Ceriops > Ceriops zippeliana. The sequence goes on along the minus strand of JBAPLH010000193.1, from coordinate 124,358 downwards.
TCATGGAAATTCTTTTCATAATGAATATAGTCGTTAAGAAATAGTCAAGAGATAATTTCATGGTTAAAGAATGAAAAATAGTTCTTGTAACAAGAAGAGGTGCCTAATTAGCTTAAGGTGATTGGAAAGCCTCATTATTTAGTAATTAAACAAGTTCAGATATCATGAAATGCAATCCAAGATGAATGACTCATTTGGCTGATTGACGCAAACAGATTTGCAGTAATAATGGTGTTAATACTTGTTTGATTTAATTAATATAGTTCATTGTTTAGCAACATATGTCAATTTCATTATCGCTTTATCAAAAAGTATGTTTCGAATCCAATGATTCGACTTGCTAACCACAAATGATGGAAGGTACTCTTTATTTTAGAATTCAACCAATTAATATCAATAAAAATGCAATTTAAGATCAAGAACTCAATTGTTTGCTGCAATTGAATGAATTCATGTTATAGACGATTCATGTAAATTATTTTCATAATGAATATAGTCGTTAGGAAGTAGTCGATAGATAATTTCATGGTTAATGAATGAAAAATAGTTCTTGAAACAAGAAGAGGAGCCTAATTAGCTTAAGGTGATTAGAAAGTCTCATTATTTAGTAATTAAACAAGTTCACATATCATGAAATGCAATCCAAGATGAATGACTCATTTGGCTGATCGATGCAAACAGATTAGGAGTAATAATGGTGTTAATACTTGTTTGATTTAATTAATATACTTCATTGTTTAGCAACATATCTCAATTTCATTATTGCTTTATCAAAAAGTGTGTTTGGAATCAAAATATTCGACTTGGTAACCACGAATGATGGGAGGTACTCTTTAGTTTAGAATTAAACCAATTAATATCAATAAGAAATGCAATGTAAGATCAAGAACTCTATTGTTTGTTGGAATTGAATGAATTCATGTTATACACAATTCATGGAAATTGTTTTCATAATGAATATAGTTGTTAAGAAAGAGTCAACAGATAATTTCACTGTGAACGCATGAAAAATAGTTCTTGTAATAAAAAGAGGACCGTAATTAGCTTAAGGTGATTAGAAAAGCTCATTATTGAGGAATTAATCAAGTTCACCTTAGCACGAAATGCAAACCAAGATGAATGACTCCTTTGGCTGATGGATGTAAACAGATTTTGAGTAATAATGGTGTTAATACTTGTTTGATTTAATTAATATACTTCGTTGGTTTGCAACATATGTCAATTTCATTATCACTTTATCAAAAAGTCTATTTCGAATCCAAAGATTCGACTTGCTAACCACAAATGATGGGTCATACTCTTTATTTTAGAATTCAACCAATTAATATCAATAAAAATGCAATTTAAGACCAAGAACTCTATTGTTTGTTGCATTTGAATGAATTCATGTTATAGACGATTCATGCAATTGATTTCATAAAGAATATAGTCGTTAAGAAATAGTCAAGAGATAATTTCATGGTTAATGAATGAAAAATAGTTCTTGTAACAAGAAGGGGAGCCTAATTAGCTTAAGGTGATTAGAAAGTCTCATTATTTAGTAATTAAACAAGTTCACATATCATGAAATGCAATCCAAGATGAATGCCTCATTTCGCCGATCGACGCAAGCAGATTAGGAGTAATAATGGTGTTAATACTTGTTTGATTTAATTAATATACTTCATTGTTTTGCAACATATGTCAATTTCATTATTGCTTTATCAAAAAGTGTGTTTCGAATCAAAAGATTCGACTTGGTAACCCCGAATGATGGGAGGTACTCTTTAGTTTAGAATTAAACCAATTAATATCAATAAGAAATGCAATTTAAGATCAAGAACACTATTGTTTGTTGCAATTGAATGAATTCATGTTATAGACAATTCATCGAAATTGTTTTCATAATGAATATAGTTGTTCAGAAAGAGTCAATAGATAATTTCACTGTCAACGCATGAAAAATAGTTCTTGTAACAAAAAAGAGGAGCGTAATTAGCTTAAGGTGATTAGAAACGCTCATTATTTAGGAATTAATCAAGTTCACATTAGCACGAAATGCAATCCAAGATGATTGACTCCTTTGGCTGATGGATGTAAACAGATTTTGAGTAATAATGGTGTTAATACTTGTTTGATTTAATTAATATACTTCATTGCTTAGCAACATATGTCAATTTCATTATCCCTAATCAAAAAGTGTGTTTGGAATCAAAAGATTCGACCTCCTAACCAGAAATGGTGTGAGGCACTCTTTATTTTAGAATTCAACCAATTAATATTAATAAGAAAAGCAATTCAAGATCAAGAACACTATTGTTTGTTGCAAATGAATGAATTCATGTTATAGACGATTAATGGAAATTGGTTTCATAATGAATAGTGTCGTTAAGAAATACTCAATAGATAATTTCATGGTTAATGAATGAAAAATAGTTCTTGTAACAAGAAGGGGAGCCTAATTAGCTTAAGGTGATTAGAAAGTCTCATTATTTAGTGATTAAACAAGTTCACATATCATGAAATGCAATCCAAGATGAATGACTCATTTCGCTGATCGACGCAAGCAGATTAGGAGTACTAATGGTGTTAATACTTTTTTAAATTAATTAATATACTTCATTGTTTTGCAACATATGTCAATTTCATTATTGCTTTATCAAAAAGTGTGTTTGGAATCAAAAGATTGGACTTGCTAACCACAAATGAGGGGAGGTACTCTTTATTTTAGAATTAAACCAATTAATATCAATAAGAAATGCAGTTTAAGATCAAGAACACTATTGTTTGTTGCAATTGAATGAATTCTTGTTATAGACGATTCATGGAAATTCTTTTCATAATGAATATAGTCGTTAAGAAATAGTCAAGAGATAATTTCATGGTTAATGAATGAAAAATAGTTCTTGTAACAAGAAGAGGAGCCTAATTAGCTTAAGGTGATTAGAAAGTCTCATTATTTAGTAATTGAACAAGTTCACATATAATGAAATGCAATCCAAGATGAATGACTCATTTGGCTGATCGACGCAAACAGATTAGGAGTAATAATGGTGTTAATACTTGTTTAATTTAATTAATATACTTCATTGCTTAGAAACATATGTCAATTTCGTTATTGCTTTATCAAAAAGTGTGTTTGGAATCAAAAGATACGACTTGGTAGCCACGAATGATGGGAGGTAGTCTTTAGTTTAGAATTAAACCAATTAATATCAATAAGAAATGCAATTTAAGATCAAGAACTCTATTGTTTGTTGTAATTGAATGAATTCATGTTATAGACAATTCATGGAAATTGTTTTCATAATGAATATAGTTGTTAACAAAGAGTCAACAGATAATTTCACTGTCAACGCATGAAAAATAGTTCTTGTAACAAAAAGAGGACCGTAATTAGCTTAAGGTGATTAGAAACGCTCATTATTTAGGAATTAATCAAGTTCACATTAGCACGAAATGCAAACCAAGATGAATTACTCCTTTGGCTGATGGATGTAAACAGATTTTCAGTAATAATGGTGTTAATACTTGTTTGATTTAATTAATATACTTCGTTGTTTTGCAACATATGTCAATTTCATTATCGCTTTATCAAAAAGTCGATTTCGAATCCAAAGATTCGACTTGCTAACCACAAATCATACGAGGTACTCTTTATTTTAGAATTCAACCAATTAATATCAATAAAAATGCAATTTAAGATCAAGAACTCTATTGTTTGTTGAAATTGAATGAATTCATGTTATAGACGATTCATGGAAATTGTTTTCATAATGAATATCATCGTTAAGAAAGAGTCCATATATAATTTCACGGACAATGCATGAAAAATAGTTCTTGTAACAAGAAGGGGAGCGTAATTAGCTTAAGGTGATTACAATTGCTCATTATTTAGGAATTAATCAAGTTCACATTTGCACGAAATGCAAACCATGATCAATGACTCCTTTGGCTGATGGATGTAAACAGATTTGGAGTAATAATGGTGTTAATACATGTTTGATTTAATTAATATACTTCGTTGCTTAGCAATAAATGTCAATTTCATTATCACTTTATCAAAAAGTGTGTTTGGAATCAAAAGATTCGACCTGCTTACCAGAAATGGTGTGAGGCACCCTTTATTTTAGAATTCAACCAATTAATGTTTATAAGAAAAGCAATTGAAGATCAAGAACTCTATTGTTTGCTGTAATTGAATGAATTCACGTTATAGACGATTCATGGAAATTGTTTTCATAATGAATATAGTAGTTAAGAAATAGTCAATAGATAATTTCATGGTAAATCAATGAAAATTAGTTCTTGTAACAAAAAGAGGAGCCTAATTAGCTTAAGGTGATTAGAAAGCCTCATTATTTAGTAATTAAACAAGTTCACATATCATGAAATGCAATCCAAGATGAATGACGCATTTGGTTGATGGACGCAAACAGATTTGCAGTAATAATGGTGTTAATACTTGTTTGATTTAATTAATATAGTTCATTGTTTAGCAACATATGTCAATTTCATTATCACTTTATCAAAAAGTATGCTTTGAATCCAAAGATTCGACTTGCTAACCACAAATGATGGGAGGTACTCTTTATTTTAGAATTCCTCTAATTAATATCAATAAAAATGCAATTTAAGATCAACAACTCTATTGTTTGTTGAAATTGAATGATTTCATGTTATAGATTCATGGAAATTGTTTTCATAATGAATATCATCGTTAAGAAAGTGTCAACATATAATTTCACGGTCAATGCATGAAAAATAGATCTTGTAACAAGAAGGGGAGCGTAATTAGCTTAAGGTGATTACAAATGCTCATTATTTAGGAATTAATCAAGTTCACATTTGCACGAAATGCAAACCAAGATGAATGACTCCTTTGGCTGATGGATGTAAACAAATTTGGAGTAACAATGGTGTTAATACTTGTTTGATTTAATTAATATACTTCATTGCTTAGCAACATATGTCAATTTCATTATCCCTTTATCAAAAAGTGTGTTTGGAATCAAAAGATTCGACCTGCTAGCCAGAAATGGTGTGAGGCACTCTTTATTTTAGAATTAAACCTATTAATATTAATAAGAAAAGCAATTCAAGATCAAGAACTCTATTGTTTGCTGCAATTGAATGAATTCATGTTATTGACGATTTATGGAAATTGTTTTCATAATGAATATAGTCGTTAGGAAATAGTCGATAGATAATTTCATGGTTATTGAATGAAAAATAGTTCCTGTAACAAGAAGAGGAGCCTAATTAGCTTAAGGTGATTAGAAAGTCTAATTATTTAGTAATTGATCAAGTTCACATATAATGAAATGCAATCCAAGATGAATGACTCATTTGGCTGATCAGCGCAAACAGATTAGGAGTAATAATGGTGTTAATACTTGTTTGATGTAATTAATATACTTCATTGTTTAGCAACATATGTCAATTTCATTATTGCTTTATCAAAAAGTGTGTTTGGAATCAAAAGATTCGACTTGCTAACCACGAATGATGGGAGGTACTCTTTATTTTAGAATTAAACCAATTAATATCAATAAGAAATGCAATTTAAGATCAAGAACTCTATTGTTTGTTGCAATTGAATGAATTCATGTAATAGACGATTTATGGAAATTGTTTTCATAATAAATATAGTTCTTAAGAAAGAGTCAACATATAATTTCACTGTCAATGCATGAAAAATAGTTCTTGTAACAAGAAGAGGAGCGTAATTTGCTTAATGTGATTACAAAGGCTCATTATATGCTCATTATTTAGAAATTAATCAAATTCACATTAGCACGAAATGCAAACCAAGAGGAATGACTCCTTTGGCTGATGGATGTAAACAGATTTTGAGTAATAATGGTATTAATACTTGTTTGATTTAATTAATATACTTCGTTGTTTAGCAACATATGTCAATTTCATTATCGCTTTATCAAAAAGTGTGTTTGGAATCAAAATATTCGACCTGCTAAATAGAAATGATGGGAGGCACTCTTTATTCTACAATTCATCCAATTAATATCAATAAAAAAGCAATTCAAGATCAAGAACTCTATTGTTTGCTGCAATTGAATGAATTCATGTTATTGACTATTGATGGAAATTATTTTCATAATGAATATAGTCGTTAAGAAATAGTCAATAGATAATTTCATGGATAAAGAATGAAAAATAGTTCTTGTAACAAGAAGAGGAGTCTAATTAGCTTATGGTGATTAGAAATTATCATTATTTAGTAATTAAACAAGTTCATAGATCATGAAATGCAATCCAAGATGAATGACTCATTACGCTGATTGACGCACGCAGATTAGGAGTAATAATGGTGTTAATATTTGTTTGATTTCATTAATATACTTCATTGTTTCGCAATTTATGTCAATTTCATTATTGCTTTATCAAAAAGTGTGTTTGGAAGTAAGAAATTCGACTTGCTAACCACAAATGATGGGAGGTACTCTTTATTTTAGAATTCAACCAATTAATATCAATAAAAATGCAATTTAAGATCAAGAACACTATTGTTTGTTGAAAATGAATGAATTCATGTTATAGACGATTCATGGAAATTGTTTTCATAATGAATATCATCATTAAGAAAGAGTCAACATATAATTTCACGGTCAATGCATGAAAAATAGTTCTTGTAACAAGAAGGGGAGCGTAATTAGCTTAAGGTGATTACAAATGCTCATTTTTTAGGAATTAATCAAGTTCACATTTGCACGAAATGCAAACCAAGATGAATGACTCCTTTGGCTGACGGATGTAAACAGATTTGGTGTATTAATGGTGTTAATACTTGTTTGATTTAATTAATATACTTCATTGCTTAGCAACATATGTCAATTTCATTATCCCTAATCAAAAAGTGTGTTTGGAATCAAAAGATTCGACCTCCTAACCAGAAATGGTGTGAGGCACTCTTTATTTTAGAATTCAACCAATTAATATTAATAAGAAAAGCAATTCAAGATCAAGAACACTATTGTTTGTTGCAAATGAATGAATTCATGTTATAGACGATTAATGGAAATTGGTTTATAATGAATAGTGTCGTTAAGAAATAGTCAATAGACAATTTCATGGTTAATGAATGAAAAATAGTTCTTGTAACAAGAAGGGGAGCCTAATTAGCTTAAGGTGATTAGAAAGTCTCATTATTTAGTAATTAAACAAGTTCACATATCATGAAATGCAATCCAAGATGAATGGCTCATTTCGCTGATCAATGCAAACAGATTAGGAGTAATAATGGTGTTAATACGTGTTTGATTTAATTAATATAGTTCATTGTTTAGCAACATATGTCAATTTCATTATCGCTTTATCAAAAAGTGTGTTTGGAATCAAAATATTCGACCTGCTAACCAGAAATGATGGGAGGCACTCTTTATTCTAGAATTCAACCAATTAATATCAATAAGAAAAGCAATTCAAGATCAAGAACTCTATTGTTTGCCGCAATTGAATGAATTCATGTTATAGAGGATTCATGGAAATTGTTTTCATAATGAATATAGTCATTAAGAAATTTTCAATAGTTAATTTCATGGTAAATGAATGAAAAATAGTTCTTTTAACAAGAAGAGGAGTCTAATTAGCTTATGGTGATTAGAAAGTATCATTATTTAGTTATCAAACAAGTTCACATTTGCACGAAATGCAAAACAAGATGAATGACTCCTTTGGCTGATGGATGTAAACAGATTTGGAGTAATAATGGTGTTAATACTTGTTTGATTTAATTAATATACTTCGTTGCTTAGCAACATATGTCAATTTCATTATCCCTTTATCAAAAAGTGTGTTTGGAATCAAAAGATTCGACCTCCTAGCCAGAAATGGTGTGAGGCACTCTTTATTTTAGAATTCAACCAATTAATATTAATAAGAAAAGCAATTCAAGATCAAGAACTCTTTTGTTTGCTGCAATTGGATGAATTCATGTTATAGACGATTCATGGAAATTGTTTTCATAATGAATATAGTCGTTAAGAAATAGTCGATAGATAATTTCATGGTTAATAAATGAAAAATAGTTCTTGTAACAAGAAGAGGAGCCTAATTAGCTTAAGGTGATTAGAAAGTCTCATTATTTAGTAATTAAACAAGTTGACATATCATGAAATGCAATCCAAGATGAATGACTCATTTGGCTAATCGATGCAAACAGATTAGGAGTAAGAATGGTGTTAATACTTGTTTGATTTAATTAATATACTTCATTGGTTAGCAACATATGTCTATTTCATTATTGCTTTATCAAAAAGTGTGTTTGGAATCAAAAGATTCGACTTGCTAACCACGAATGATGGGAGGTGCTCTTTATTTTAGAATTAAACCAATTAATATCAATAAGAAATGCAATTTAAGATCAAGAACTCTATTGTTTGTTGCAATTGAAAGAATTCATGTTATAGACGATTCATGGAAATTGTTTTCATAATGAATATAGTTGTTAAGAAAGTGTCAATAGATAATTTCACTGTCAACGCATGAAAATTAGTTCTTGTAACAAAAAGAGGAGCGTAATTAGCTTAAGGTCATTAGAAACGCTCATTATTTAGGAATTAATCAAGTTCACATTAGCACGAAATGTAAACCAAGATGAATGACTCCTTTGACTGATGGATGTAAACTGATTTGGAGTAATAATGGTGTTAATACTTGTTTGATTTAATTAATATACTTCGATGTTTAGCAACATATGTTAATTTGATTATCGCTTTATCAAAACATGTGTTTGGAGTCAAAATATTCGACCTGCTAACCAGAAATGATGGGAGGAACTCTTTATTCTCGAATTCAACCAATTAATATCAATAAGAAAAGCAATTCAAGATCAAGAACTCTATTGTTTGCTGCAATTGAATGAATTCATGTTATAGACGATTCATGGTAATTGTTTTCATAATGAATATTGTCGTTAGGAAATAGTCGATAGATAATTTCATGGTTAATGAATGAAAAATAGTTCTTGAAACAATAAGAGGAGCCTAATTAGCTTAAGGTGATTAGAAAGTCTCATTATTTAGTAATTAAAAAAGTTGACATATAATGAAATGCAATCCAAGATGAATGACTCATTTGGCTGATCGATGCAAACAGATTAGGAGTAATAATGGTGTTAATACTTGTTTGATTTAATTAATATACTTCATTGTTTAGCAACATATGTCAATTTCATTATTGCTTTATCAAAAAGTGTGTTTGGAATCAAAAGATTCGACTTGCTAACCACGAATGATGGGAGGTACTCTTTGTTTTAGAATTAAACCAATTAATATCAATAAGAAATGCAATTTAAGATCAAGAACTCTATTGTTTGTTGCAATTGAATGAATTCATGTTATAGACGATTCATGGAAATTTTTTTCATGATAAATATAGTTGTTAAGAAAGAGTCAACATATAATTTCACTGTCAATGCGGGAAAAATAGTTCTTGTAACAAGAGGAGGAGCGTAATTAGCTTAAGGTGATTAGAAACGCTCATTATTTAGGAATTAATCAAGTTAACATTAGCACGCAATGCAAACCAAAATGAATGACTCCTTTGGCTGATGGATGTAAACAGATTTGGAGTAATAATGGTGTTAATACTTGTTTGATTTAATTAATATACTTCGTTGTTTAGCAACATATGTTAATTTGATTATCGCTTTATCAAAAAGTGTGTTTGGAGTCAAAATATTCGACCTGCTAACCAGAAATGATGGGAGGCACTCTTTATTCTCGAATTCAACCAATTAATATCAATAAGAAAAGCAATTCCAGATCAAGAACTCTATTGTTTGCTGCAATTGAATGAATTCATGTTATAGACGATTCATGGACATTGTTTTCATAATGAATATAGTTGTTAGGAAATAGTCAATAGATAATTTCATTGTTAATGAATGAAAAATAGTTCTTGTAACAAGAAGAGGAGCCTAATTAGCTTATTGTGATTAGAAAGTATCATTATTTAGTAATTAAACAAGTTCACATATAATGAAATGCAATCCAAGATGAATGACTCATTTCGCTGATCGACACAAGCAGATTAGGAGCAATAATGGTGTTAATACTTGTTTGATTTAATTAATATACTTCATTCTTTAGCAACATATGTCAATTTCATTATTGCTTTATCAAAAAGTGTGTTTGGAATCAAAAGATTCGACCTGCTAACCAGAAATGGTGTGAGGCACTCTTTATTTTAGAATTCAACCAATTAATATTAATAAGAAAAGCAATTCAAGATCACGAACTCTATTGTTTGCTGCAATTGAATGAATTCATGTTATAGACGATTCATGGAAATTGTTTTCATAATGAATATAGTCGTTAAGAAATAGTCAATAGATAATTTCATGGTTAATGAATGAAAAATAGTTCTTGAAACAAGAAGAGGAGCCTAATTAGCTTAAGGTGATTAGAAAGTCTCATTATTTAGTAATTTAACAAGTTCACATATGATGAAATGCAATCCAAGATGAATGACTCATTTGACTGATCGATGCAAACAGATTAGGAGTAATAATGGTGTTAGTATTTGTTTGATTTAATTAATATACTTCGTTGTTTAGCAACATATGTCAATTTCATTATTGCTTTATCAAAAAGTGTGTTTGGAATCAAAAGATTCGACATGCTAACCACCAATGATGGGAGGTACTCTTTATTTTAGAATTAAACGAATTAATATCAATAACAAATGCAATTTAAGATGAAGAACTCTATTGTTTGTTGCAATTGAATGAATTCATGTTATAGACGATCCATGAAAATTGTTTTCATAATGAATATAGTTGTTAAGAAAGAGTTAGCAGAAAATTTCACGGTCAATGCATGAAATATATTTCTTGTAACAAGAAGAGGAGCATAAATAGCTTAAGGTGATCAGAAACGCTCACTTTTTAGGAATTAATCAAGTTTACATTAGCATGAAATGCAAACAAAGATGAATGAATCCTTTGGTTGATGGATGTAAACAGATTTGGAGTAATAATGGTGTTAATACTTGTATGATTTAATTAATATACTTCGTTGTGTAGCAACATATGTCAATTTCGTTATCGCTTTATCAAAAAGTGTGTTTGGAATCAACATATTTGACCTGCTAACCAAAAAAGATGGGAGGCACTCTTAATTCTAGAATTCAACCAATTAATATCAATAAGAAAAGCATTTCAAGATCAAGAACTCTATTGTTTGCTGCAATTGAATGAATTCATGTTATAGACGATTCATGGAAATTGTTTTCATAATGAATATAGTCGTTAAGAAATAGTCAATAGATAATTTCATGGTTAATGAATGAAAAATTGTTCTTGTAACAAGAAGAGGAGTCTAATCAGCTTATGGTGATTAGAAAGTATCATTATTTAGTAATTAAACAAGTTCACATATCATCAAATGCAATCCAAGATGAATGGCTCATTTCGCTGATCGACGCAAGCAGATTAGGAGTAATAATGGTGTTAATACTTGTTTGATTTAATTGATATACTTCATTGTTTTGCAACATATGTCAATTTCATTATTGCTTTATCAAAAAGTGTGTTTTGTATCAAAAGATATGACATGCTAACTAGAAATGGTGTGAGGCACTCTTTATTTTAGAATTCAACCAATTAATATTAATAAGAAAAGCCATTCAAGATTAAAAATTCTATTGTTTGCTGCAATTGAATGAATTTATGTTATAGACGATTCATGGAGATTGTTTTCATAATAAACATAGTCGTTAGGAAATATTCTATAGATAATTTCCTGGTTAACGAATGAAAAATAATTCTTGTAACAAGAAGAGGAGCCTAATTAGCTTAAGGTGATTAGAAACGGTCATTATTTAGGAATTAATCACGTTCACATTAGCACGAAATGCAAACCAAGATGAATGACTCCTTTGGCTGAAGGATGTAAACAGATTTGGAGTAATAATGGTGTTAATACTTGTTTGATTTAATTAATATAGTTCGTTGTTTAGCAACATATGCCAATTTCATTATCACTTTATCAAAAAGTGTGTTTGGAATCAAAAGATTCGACTTGCTAACCACAAATGATGGCAGGTACTCTTTATTTTAGAATTCAACCAATTAATATCAATAAGAAATGCAATTTAAGATCAAGAACTCTATTGTTTGCTGCAATTGAATGAATTCATGTTATAGACGATTCATGGAAATTGTTTTCATAATGAATATAGTCGTTAAGAAATTGTCAATAGATAATTTCATGGTTAATGAATGAAAAAAACTTCTTATAACAAGAAGAGGTGCCTAATTAGCTTATGGTGATTAGAAATTCTTATTATTTAGTTATTAAACAAGTTCACATATCATGAAATGCCATCCAAGATGAATGACTCATTTGGTTGATGGACGCAAACAGATTTGGAGTAATAATGGTGTTAATACTTGTTTGGTTTAATTAATATAGTTCATTGTTTAGTAACATTTGTCAATTTCATTATCGTTTTATCAAAAAGCATGTTTGGAATCAAAAGATTCGACTTGCTAACCACAAATGATGGGAGGTACTCTTTATTTTAGAATTCAACCAATTAATATCAATAAAAATGCAATTTAAGATCAAGAACTCTATTGTTTGTTGCAATTAAATGAATTCAGGTTATAAACGATTCTTGGGAATTGTTTTCATAATGAATATGATCGTTAAGAATGAGTCAACATATAATTTCCTGGTCAATGCATGAAAAATAGTTCTTGTAACAAGAAGGGGAGCGTAATTAGCTTAAGGTTATTACAAATGCTCATTACTTAGGAATTAATCAAGTTCACATTCGCACCAAATGCAAACCAAGATGAATGATTCCATTGGCTGATGGATCTAAACATATTTGGAGTAATAATGGTGTTAATACTAGTTTGATTTATTTAATAAACTTCGTTGCTAAGAAACATATGTCAATTTCATTATCGCTTTATCAAAAAGTGTGTTTGGAATCAAAAGATTCGACATGCTAACCAGAAATGGTGTGAGGCACTTTTTATTTTAGAATTCAACCAATTAATATTAATAAGAAAAGCAATTCAAGATCAAGAACTCTATTGTTTGCTGCAATTCAATGAATTCATGTTATAGACGATTCATGGAAATTGTTTTCATAATGAATATAGTCGTTAAGAAATAGTCGATAGATAATTTCATGGTTAATGAATGAAAAATAGTTCATGTAACAAGAAGACGAGCCTAATTAGCTTAAGGTGATTCGAAAGTCTCATTATTTAGTAATTAAACAAGTTCACATATCATGAAATGCAATCCAAGATGAATGACTCATTTGGCTGATCGATGCAAACAAATTAGGAGTAATACTGGTGTTAATACTTGATTGATTTAATTAATATACTTCATTGTTTAGTAACATATGTCAATTTCGTTATTGCTTTATCAAAAAGTGTGTTTGGAATCAAAAGATTCGACTTGCTAACCACGAATGATGGGAGGTACTCTTTATTTCAGAATTAGACCAATTAATATCAATAAGAAATGCAATTTAAGATCAAGAACTCTATTGTTTGTTGCAATTGAATGAATTCATGTTATAGACGATTCATGAAAATTGTTTTCATAATGAATATAGTTGTTAAGAAAGAGTCAACAGATAATTTCACGGTCAATGCAGTAAATATAGTTCTTGTAACAAGAAGAGGAGCGTAATTAGCTTCAGGTGACTACAAATGCTCATTATTTAGGAATTAATCAATTCACATTAGCACGAAATGCAAACCAAGATGAATGACTCCTTTGGCTGGTGGATGGAAACAGATTTGGTGTAATAATGGTGTTAATACTTGTTTGATTTAATTAATATACTTCGTTACTTAGCAACATATGTCAATTTGATTATCGCTTTATCAAAAAGTGTCTTTCGAATCAAAAGATTCGACATGCTTACCAGAAATGGAGTGAGGCACTCTTTATTTTAGAATTCAACCAATTAATATGAATATGCAAAGCAATTCAAGATCAAGAATTCTATTGTTTGCTGCAATTGAATGAATTCATGTTATAGACCATTCATGGAAATTGTTTTCATAATGAATATAGTCGTTAAGAAATAGTCAGTAGATAATTTCATGGTTAATGAATGAAAAATAGTTCTTGCAACAAGAAGAGGAGTCTAATTAGCTTATGGTGATTAGAAAGTATCATTATTTAGTAAATAAACAAGTTCACATATCATGAAATGCAATCCCTGATGAATGACACATTTGGCTGATGGACGCAAATAGATTTGGAGTAATAATGGTGTTAATACTTGTTTGATTTAATTAATTTAGTTCATTGTTTAGCATCATATGACAATTTCATTATCGCTTTATCAAAAATTGTGTTTCGAATCAAAAGATTCGACTTACAAACCACAAATGATGGAAGGTACTCTTTATTTTAGAATTCAACCAATTAATATCAATAAGAAATGCAATTTATGATCAAGAACTCTATTGTTTGTTGCAATTGAATGAATTCATGTTATAGACGATTCATAGAAATTGTTTTCATAATGAATATCGTCATTAGGAAAGAGTCAACATATAATTTCACGGTCAATGCATGAAAAATAGTTATTCTAACAAGAAGAGGAGCGTAATTAGTTTCAGGTGACTACAAATGCTCATTATTTGGGAATTAATCAATTCACATTAGTACGAAATGCAAACCAAGATTAATGACTCCTTTGGCTGATGGACGCAAACAGATTTGGAGTAATAATGGCGTTAATACTTGTTTGGTTTAATTAATATAGTTCATTGTTTAGCAACATATGTCAATTTCATTATCGCTTTATCAAAAAGTATGTTTCGAATCAAAAGATTCGACTTGCAAACCACAAATGATGGAAGGTACTATTTATTTTAGAATTCAACCAATCAATATCAATAAGAAATGCAATTTATGATCAAGAACTTTATTGTTTGTTGCAATTGAATGAATTCATGTTATAGACGATTCATGGAAATTGTTTTCATAATGAATATAGTCGTTAAGAAATAGTCAATAGATAATTTCATGGTTAATGAATGAAAAATTGTTCTTGTAACAAGAAGAGCAGTCTAATCAGCTTATGGAGATTAGAAAGTATCATTATTTAGTAATTAAACAAGTTCACATATCATCAAATGCAATCCAAGATGAATGGCTCATTTCGCTAATCGACGCAAGCAGATTAGGAGTAATAATGGTGTTAATACTTGTTTGATTTAATTGATATACTTCATTGTTTTGCAACATATGTCAATTTCATTATTGCTTTATCAAAAAGTGTGTTTTGTTTCAAAAGATATGACATGCTAACTAGAAATGGTGTGAGGCACTCTTTATTTTAGAATTCAACCAATTAATATTAATAAGAAAAGCCATTCAAGATTAAAAATTCTATTGTTTGCTGCAATTGAATGAATTTATGTTATAGACGATTCATGGAGATTGTTTTCATAAATAAACATAGTCGTTAGGAAATATTCTATAGATAATTTCCTGGTTAACGAATGAAAAATAATTCTTGTAACAAGAAGAGGAGCCTAATTAGCTTAAGGTGATTAGAAACGGTCATTATTTAGGAATTAATCACGTTCACATTAGCACGAAATGCAAACCAAGATGAATGACTCCTTTGGCTGAAGGATGTAAACAGATTTGGAGTAATAATGGTGTTAATACTTGTTTGATTTAATTAATATAGTTCGTTGTTTAGCAACATATGCCAATTTCATTATCACTTTATCAAAAAGTGTGTTTTGGAATCAAAAGATTCGACTTGCTAACCACAAATGATGGCAGGTACTCTTTATTTTAGAATTCAACCAATTAATATCAATAAGAAATGCAATTTAAGATCAAGAACTCTATTGTTTGCTGCAATTGAATGAATTCATGTTATAGACGATTCATGGAAATTGTTTTCATAATGAATATAGTCGTTAAGAAATTGTCAATAGATAATTTCATGGTTAATGAATGAAAAAAACTTCTTGTAACAAGAAGAGGTGCCTAATTAGCTTATGGTGATTAGAAATTCTTATTATTTAGTTATTAAACAAGTTCACATATCATGAAATGCCATCCAAGATGAATGACTCATTTGGTTGATGGACGCAAACAGATTTGGAGTAATAATGGTGTTAATACTTGTTTGGTTTAATTAATATAGTTCATTGTTTAGTAACATTTGTCAATTTCATTATCGTTTTATCAAAAAGTATGTTTGGAATCATAAGATTCGACTTGCTAACCACAAATGATGGGAGGTACTCTTTATTTTAGAATTCAACCAATTAATATCAATAAAAATGCAATTTAAGATCAAGAACTCTATTGTTTGTTGCAATTAAATGAATTCAGGTTATAAACGATTCTTGGAAATTGTTTTCATAATGAATATGATCGTTAAGAATGAGTCAACATATAATTTCCTGGTCAATGCATGAAAAATAGTTCTTGTAACAAGAAGGGGAGCGTAATTAGCTTAAGGTTATTACAAATGCTCATTATTTAGGAATTAATCAAGTTCACATTCGCACCAAATGCAAACCAAGATGAATGATTCCATTGGCTGATGGATCTAAACATATTTGGAGTAATAATGGTGTTAATACTAGTTTGATTTATTTAATAAACTTCGTTGCTAAGAAACATATGTCAATTTCATTATCGCTTTATCAAAAAGTGTGTTTGGAATCGAAAGATTCGACATGCTAACCAGAAATGGTGTGAGGCACTCTTTATTTTAGAATTCAACCAAATAATATTAATAAGAAAAAGCAATTCAAGATCAAGAACTCTATTGTTTTGCTGCAATTCAATGAATTCATGTTATAGACGATTCATGGAAATTGTTTTCATAATGAATATAGTCGTTAAGAAATAGTCGATAGATAATTTCATGGTTAATGAATGAAAAATAGTTCATGTAACAAGAAGACGAGCCTAATTAGCTTAAGGTGATTAGAAAGTCTCATTATTTAGTAATTAAACAAGTTCACATATTATGAAATGCAATCCAAGATGAATGACTCATTTGGCTGATCGATGCAAACAAATTAGGAGTAATACTGGTGTTAATACTTGATTGATTTAATTAATATACTTCATTGTTTAGTAACATATGTCAATTTCGTTATTGCTTTATCAAAAAGTGTGTTTGGAATCAAAAGATTCGACTTTCTAACCACGAATGATGGGAGGTACTCTTTATTTCAGAATTAGACCAATTAATATCAATAAGAAATGCAATTTAAGATCAAGAACTCTATTGTTTGTTGCAATTGAATGAATTCATGTTATAGACGATTCATGAAAATTGTTTTCATAATGAATATAGTTGTTAAGAAAGAGTCAACAGATAATTTCACGGTCAATGCAGTAAATATAGTTCTTGTAACAAGAAGAGGAGCGTAATTAGCTTCAGGTGACTACAAATGCTCATTATTTAGGAATTAATCAATTCACATTAGCACGAAATGCAAACCAAGATGAATGACTCCTTTGGCTGGTGGATGGAAACAGATTTGGTGTAATAATGGTGTTAATACTTGTTTGATTTAATTAATATACTTCGTTACTTAGCAACATATGTCAATTTGATTATCGCTTTATCAAAAAGTGTCTTTCGAATCAAAAGATTCGACATGCTTACCAGAAATGGAGTGAGGCACTCTTTATTTTAGAATTCAACCAATTAATATGAATATGCAAAGCAATTCAAGATCAAGAATTCTATTGTTTGCTGCAATTGAATGAATTCATGTTATAGACCATTCATGGAAATTGTTTTCATAATGAATATAGTCGTTAAGAAATAGTCAGTAGATAATTTCATGGTTAATGAATGAAAAATAGTTCTTGCAACAAGAAGAGGAGTCTAATTAGCTTATGGTGATTAGAAAGTATCATTATTTAGTAAATAAACAAGTTCACATATCATGAAATGCAATCCCTGATGAATGACACATTTGGCTGATGGACGCAAATAGATTTGGAGTAATAATGGTGTTAATACTTGTTTGATTTAATTAATTTAGTTCATTGTTTAGCATCATATGTCAATTTCATTATCGCTTTATCAAAAAGTGTGTTTGGAATCAAAAGATTCGACTTGCTAACCACGAATGATGGGAGGTACTCTTTATTTCAGAATTAGACCAATTAATATCAATAAGAAATGCAATTTAAGATCAAGAACTCTATTGTTTGTTGCAATTGAATGAATTCATGTTATAGACGATTCATGAAAATTGTTTTCATAATGAATATAGTTGTTAAGAAAGAGTCAACAGATAATTTCACGGTCAATGCAGTAAATATAGTTCTTGTAACAAGAAGAGGAGCGTAATTAGCTTCAGGTGACTACAAATGCTCATTATTTAGGAATTAATCAATTCACATTAGCACGAAATGCAAACCAAGATGAATGACTCCTTTGGCTGGTGGATGGAAACAGATTTGGTGTAATAATGGTGTTAATACTTGTTTGATTTAATTAATATACTTCGTTACTTAGCAACATATGTCAATTTGATTATCGCTTTATCAAAAAGTGTCTTTCGAATCAAAAGATTCGACATGCTTACCAGAAATGGAGTGAGGCACTCTTTATTTTAGAATTCAACCAATTAATATGAATATGCAAAGCAATTCAAGATCAAGAATTCTATTGTTTGCTGCAATTGAATGAATTCATGTTATAGACCATTCATGGAAATTGTTTTCATAATGAATATAGTCGTTAAGAAATAGTCAGTAGATAATTTCATGGTTAATGAATGAAAAATAGTTCTTGCAACAAGAAGAGGAGTCTAATTAGCTTATGGTGATTAGAAAGTATCATTATTTAGTAAATAAACAAGTTCACATATCATGAAATGCAATCCCTGATGAATGACACATTAGGCTGATGGACACAAATAGATTTGGAGTAATAATGGTGTTAATACTTGTTTGATTTAATTAATTTAGTTCATTGTTTAGCATCATATGTCAATTTCATTATCGCTTTATCAAAAAGTGTGTTTCGAATCAAAAGATTCGACTTACAAACCACAAATGATGGAAGGTACTCTTTATTTTAGAATTCAACCAATTAATATCAATAAGAAATGCAATTTATGATCAAGAACTCTATTGTTTGTTGGAATTGAATGAATTCATGTTATAGACGATTCATGGAAATTGTTTTCATAATGAATATCGTCGTTAAGAAAGTGTCAACATATAATTTCACGGTCAATGCATGAAAAATAGTTCTTGGAACAAGAAGAGGAGCGTAATTAGCTTCAGGTGACTGCAAATGCTCATTATTTAGGAATTAATCAATTCACATTAGCACGAAATGCAAACCAAGATGAATGACTCCTTTGGCTGATGGATGGAAACAGATTTGGTGTAATAATGGTGTTAATAGAGGTTTGATTTAATTAAAATACTTTGTTGCTTTGCAACATATGTCAATTTCACTATCGCTTTATCAAAAAGTGTGTTTGGAATCAAAAGATTCAACCTGCTAACCAGAAATGGTGTGAGGCACTCTTTATTTTAGAATTCAACCAATTAATATGAATATGCAAAGCAATTCAAGATCAAGAATTCTATTGTTTGCTGCAATTGAATGAATTCATGTTATAGACGATTCATGGAAATTGTTTTCATAATGAATATAGTCGTTAAGAAATAGTCAATAGATAATTTCATGGTTAATGAATGAAAAATAGTTCTTGCAACAAGAAGAGGAGTCTAATTAGCTTATGGTGATTAGAAAGTATCATTATTTAGTAATTAAACAAGTTCACATATCATGAAATGCAATCCATGATGAATGGCACATTTGGCTGATGGACGCAAACAGATTTGGAGTAATAATGGCGTTAATACTTGTTTGATTTAATTAATATAGTTCATTGTTTAGCAACATATGTCAATTTCATTATCGCTTTATCAAAAAGTGTGTTTCGAATCAAAAGATTCGACTTGCAAACCACAAATGATGGAAGGTACTCTTTATTTTAGAATTCAACCAATCAATATCAATAAGAAATATAATTTATGATCAAGAACTCTATTGTTTGTTGCAATTGAATGAATTCATGTTATAGACGATTCATGGAAATTATTTTCATAATGAATATAGTCGTTATGAAATAGTGAATAGATAATTTCATGGTTAATGAATGAAAAATAGTTCTTGCAACAAGAAGAGGAGTCTAATTAGCTTATGGTGATTAGAAAGTATCATTATTTAGTAATTAAACAAGTTCACATATCATGAAATGCAATCCATGATGAATGACACATTTGGCTGATGGACGCAAACAGATTTGGAGTAATAATGGCGTTAATACTTGTTTGATTTAATTAATATAGTTCATTGTTTAGCAACATATGTCAATTTCATTATCGCTTTATCAAAAAGTGTGTTTCGAATCAAAAGATTCGACATGCAAACCACAAATGATGGAAGGTACTCTTTATTTTAGAATTCAACCAATTAATATCAATAAGAAATGCAATTTATGATCAAGAACTCTATTGTTTGTTGGAATTGAATGAATTCATGTTATAGACGATTCATGGAAATTGTTTTCATAATGAATATCGTCGTTAAGAAAGAGTCAACATGTAATTTCACGGTCAATGCATGAAAAATAATTCTTGTAACAAGAAGAGGAGCGTAATTAGCTTCAGGTGACTACAAATGCACATTATTTAGGAATTAATCAATTCACACACGAAATGCAAACCAAGATGAATGACACCTTTGGCTGATGGATGGAAACAGATTTGGTGTAATAATGGTGTTAATAGTTGATTGATTTAATTAAAATACTTTGTTGCTTAGCAACATATGTCAATTTCATTATCGCTTTATCAAAAAGTGTGTTTGGAATCAAAAGATTCGACCTGCTAACCAGATATGGTGTGAGGCACTCTTTATTTTAGAATTCAACTAATTAATATGAATAACAAAAGAAATTCAAGATCAAGAACTCTATTGTTTGCTGCAATTGAATGAATTCATGTTATAGACGATTCATGGAAATAATTTTCATAATGAATATAGTCGTTAAGAAATAGTCAATAGATAATTTCATGGTTAATGAATTAAAAATAGTTCTTGTGACAAGAAGAGGAGCCTAATTAGCTTAAGGTGATTAGAAAGCCTCATTATTTAGTGATTAAACAAGTTCACATATGATGAAATGCAATCCAAGATGAATGTCACATTTGGCTGATGAACGCAAGCATATTTGCAGCAATAATGGTGTTAATACTTGTTTGATTTAATTAATATAGTTCATTGTTTAGCAACATATGTCAATTTCATTATCGCTTTATCAAAAAGTATGTTTGGTATCAAAAGATTCGACTTGCTAACCACAAATGGTGGAAGGTACTCTTTATTTTAGAATTCAACCAACTAATATCAATAAAAATGCAATTTAAGATCAAGAACTATATTGTTTGTTGGAATTGAATGAATTCATGTTATAGACGATTCATGGAAATTGTTTTCATAATGAATATCGTCGTTAAGAAAGTGTCAACATATAATTTCACGGTCAATGCATGAAAAATAGTTCTTGTAACCAGAAGAGGAGTGTAATTAGCTTCAGGTGACTGCAAATGCTCATTATTTAGGAATTAATCAATTCACATTAGCACGAAATACAAACCAAGATGAATGACTCCTTTGGCTGATGGATGGAAACAGATTTGGTGTAATAATGGTGTTAATAGTTGTTTGATTTAATTAAAATACTTTGTTGCTTTGCAACATATGTCAATTTCACTATCGCTTTATCAAAAAGTGTGTTTGGAATCAAAAGATTCAACCTGCTAACCAGAAATGGTGTGAGGCACTCTTTATTTTAGAATTCAACCAATTAATATGAATATGCAAAGCAATTCAAGATCAAGAATTCTATTGTTTGCTGCAATTGAATGAATTCATGTTATAGACGATTCATGGAAATTGTTTCCATAATGAATATAGTCGTTAAGAAATAGTCAATAGATAATTTCATGGTTAATGAATGAAAAATAGTTCTTGCAACAAGAAGAGGAGTCTAATTAGCTTATGGTGATTAGAAAGTATCATTATTTAGTAATTAAACAAGTTCACATATCATGAAATGCAATCCATGATGAATGGCACATTTTGCTGATGGACGCAAACAGATTTGGAGTAATAATGGCGTTAATACTTGTTTGATTTAATTAATATAGTTCATTGTTTAGCAACATATGTCAATTTCATTATCGCTTTATCAAAAAGTGTGTTTCGAATCAAAAGATTCGACTTGCAAACCACAAATGATGGAAGGTACTCTTTATTTTAGAATTCAACCAATCAATATCAATAAGAAATATAATTTATGATCAAGAACTCTATTGTTTGTTGCAATTGAATGAATTCATGTTATAGACGATTCATGGAAATTATTTTCATAATGAATATAGTCGTTATGAAATAGTGAATAGATAATTTCATGGTTAATGAATGAAAAATAGTTCTTGCAACAAGAAGAGGAGTCTAATTAGCTTATGGTGATTAGAAAGTATCATTATTTAGTAATTAAACAAGTTCACATATCATGAAATGCAATCCATGATGAATTACACATTTGGCTGATGGACGCAAACAGATTTGGAGTAATAATGACGTTAATACTTGTTTGATTTAATTAATATAGTTCATTGTTTAGCAACATATGTCAATTTCATTATCGCTTTATCAAAAAGTGTGTTTCGAATCAAAAGATTCGACTTGCGAACCACAAATGATGGAAGGTACTCTTTATTTTAGAATTCAACCAATTAATATCAATAAGAAATGCAATTTATGATCAAGAACTCTATTGTTTGTTGGAATTGAATGAATTCATGTTATAGACGATTCATGGAAATTGTTTTCATAATGAATATCGTCGTTAAGAAAGAGTCAACATATAATTTCACGGTCAATGCATGAAAAATAGTTCTTGTAACAAGAAGAGGAGCCTAATTAGCTTCAGGTGACTACAAATGCTCATTATTTAGGAATTAATCAATTCACATTAGCACGAAATGTAAACCAAGATGAATGACTCCTTTGGCTGATGGATGGAAACAGATTTGGTGTAATAATGGTGTTAATACTTGTTTGATTTAATTAATATACTTCGTTGCTTAGCAACATATGTCAATTTCATTATCGCTTTATCAAAAAGTGTGTTTGGACTCAAAAGATTCGACCTGCTAACCAGAAATGGTGTGAGGCATTCTTTATTTTAGAATTCAACCAATTAATATGAATAAGAAAAGCAATTCAAGATCAAGAACTCTATTGTTTGCTGCAATTGAATGAATTCATGTTATAAACGATTCATGGAAATTGTTTTCATAATGAATATAGTCGTTAAGAAATAGTCAATAGATAATTTCATGGTTAATGAATGAAAAATAGTTCTTGCAACAAGAAGAGGAGTCTAATTAGCTTATGGTGATTAGAAAGTATCATTATTTAGTAATTAAACAAGTTCACATATCATGAAATGCAATCCATGATGAATCACACATTTGGCTGATGGACGCAAACCGATTTGGAGTAATAATGGTGTTAATACTTGTTTGATTTAATTAATATAGTTCATTGTTTAGCAACATATGTCAATTTCATTATCGCTTTATCAAAAACTGTGTTTCGAATCAAAAGATTCATCTTGCAAACCACAAATGATTGAAGGTACTCTTTATTTTAGAATTCAACCAATTAATATCAATAAGAAATGCAATTTAAGATCAAGAACTCTATTGTTTGTTGGAATTGAATGAATTCATGTTATAGACGATTCATCGAAATTGTTTTCATAATGAATATCGTCGTTAAGAAAGAGTCAACATATAATTTCAAGGTCAATGCATGAAAAATAATTCTTGTAACAAGAAGAGGAGCGTAATTAGCTTCAGGTGACTACAAATGCTCATTATTTAGGAATTAATCAATTCACATTAGCACGAAATGCAAACCAAGATGAATGACTCCTGTGGCTGATGGATGGAAACAAATTTGGTGTAATAATGGTGTTAATACTTGTTTGATTTAATTAATATACTTCGTTGCTTAGCGACATATGTCAATTTCATTATCGCTTTATCAAAAAGTGTCTTTCGAATCAAAAGATTTGACATGCTAACCAGAAATGGTGCGAGGCACTCTTTATTTTAGAATTCAACCAATTAATATGAATAAGAAAAGCAATTCATGATCAAGAACTCTATTATTCGCCGCAATTGAATGAATTCATGTTATAGACGATTCATGGAAGTTGTTTTCAAAACGAATATAGTCGTTAAGAAATAGTCAGTAAATAATTTCATGGTTAATGAATGAAAAATAGTTCTTGCAACAAGGAGAGGAGTCTAATTAGCTTAAGGTGATTAGAAAGGCTCATTATTTAGTAATTAAACAAGTTCACATATCATGAAATGCAATCCAATATGAATGACACATTTGTCTGATGGACGCAAACATATTTGGAGTAATAACGGTGTTAATACTTGTTTGATTTAATTAATATAGTTGAATGTTTAGCAACATATGTCAATTTCATTATCGCTTTATCAAAAAGTGTGTTTCGAATCAAAAGATTTGACTTGCACCCCACAAATGATGGAAGGTACTCTTTATTTTAGAATTCAACCAATTAATATCAATAAGAAATGCAATTTAAGATCAAGAACTCTATTGTTTGTTGCAATTGAATTAATTCATGTTATAGACGATTCATGGAAATTGTTTTCATAATGAATATCGTCGTTAAGAAAGAGTCAACATATAATTTCACGGTCAATGCATGAAAAATAGTTCTTGTAACAAGAAGAGGAGCGTAATTAGCTTCAGGTGACTACAAATGCTCATTATTTAGGAATTAATCAATTCACATTAGCACGAAATGCAAACCACGATGAATGACTCCTTTGGCTGATGGATGGAAACAGATTTGGTGTAATAATGGTGTTAATAGTTGTTTGATGTAATTAATATACTTCGTTGCTTAGCAACATATGTCAATTTCATTATCACTTTATCAAAAAGTGTGTTTGGAATCAAAAGATTCGACATGCTAACCAGAAATGGTGTGAGGCACTCTTTATTTTAGAATTGAACCAATTAATATGAATAAGAAAAGCAATTCAAGATCAAGAACTCTATTGTTTGCCGCAATTGAATGAATTCATGTTATAGACGATTCATGGAAGTTGTTTTCATAATGAATATAGTCGTTAAGAAATAGTCAGTAGATAATTTCATGGTTAATGAATGAAAAATAGTTCTTGCAACAAGAAGAGGAGTCTAATTAGCTTAAGGTAATTCGAAAGGCTCATTATTTAGTAATTAAACAAGTTCACATATCATGAAATGCAATCCAAGATGAATGACACATTTGGCTGATGGACGCAAACAGATTTGGAGTAATAATGGTGTTAATACTTGTTTGATTTAATTAATATAGTTCATTGTTTAGCAACATATGTCAATTTCATTATCGCTTTATCAAAAAGTGTATTTCGAATCAAAAGATTCGTCTTGCAAACCACAAATGATGGAAGGTACTCTTTATTTTAGAATTCAACCAATTAATATCAGTAAGAAATGCAATTTATGATCAAGAACTCTATTGTTTGTTGCAATTGAATGAATTCATGTTATAGACGATTCATGGAAATTGTTTTCATAATGAATATAGTCGTTAAGAAATAGTCAGTAGATAATTTCATGGTTAATGAATGAAAAATAGTTCTTGCAACAAGAAGAGGAGTCTAATTAGCTTATGGTGATTAGAAAGTATCATTATTTAGTAAATAAACAAGTTCACATATCATGAAATGCAATCCATGATGAATGACACATTTGGCTGATGGACGCAAATAGATTTGGAGTAATAATGGTGTTAATACTTGTTTGATTTAATTAATTTAGTTCATTGTTTAGCAACATATGTCAATTTCATTATCGCTTTATCAAAAAGTGTATTTCGAATCAAAAGATTCGACTTACAAACCACAAATGATGGAAGGTACTCTTTATTTTAGAATTCAACCAATTAATATCAACATGAAATGCAATTTAAGATCAAGAACTCTATTGTTTGTTGCAATTGAATGAATTCATGTTATAGACGATTCATGGAAATTGTTTTCATAATGAATATCGTCGTTAAGAAAGAGTCAACATATAATTTCATGGTGAATGCATGAAAAATAGTTCTTGTAACAAGAAGAGGAGCGTAATTAGCTTCAGGTGACTACAAATGCTCATTATTTAGGAATTAATCAATTCACATTAGCACGAAATGCAAACCAAGATGAATGACTCCTTTGGCTGATGGATGGAAACAGATTTGGTGTAATAATGGTGTTAATAGTTGTTTGATTTAATTAATATACTTCGTTGCTTAGCAACATATGTCAATTTCATTATCGCTTTATCAAAAAGTGTGTTTGAAATCAAAAGATTCGACATGCTGACCAGAAATGGTGTGAGGCACTCTTTATTTTAGAATTCAACCAATTAATATGAATAAGAAAAGCAATTCAAGATCAAGAACTCTATTGTTTGCCGCAATTGAATGAATTCATGTTATAGACGATTCATGGAAGTTGTTTTCATAATGAATATAGTCGTTAAGAAATAGTCAGTAGATAATTTCATGGTTAATGAATGAAAAATAGTTCTTGCAACAAGAAGAGGAGTCTAATTAGCTTAAGGTGATTCGAAAGCCTCATTATTTAGTAATTAAACAAGTTCACATATCGTGAAATGCAATCCAAGATGAATGACATATTTGGCTGATGGACGCAAACAGATTTGGAGTAATAACGGTGTTAATACTTGTTTGATTTAATTGATATAGTTCATTGTTTAGCAAGATATGTCAATTTCATTATCGCTTTATCAAAAAGTGTGTTTCGAATCAAAAGATTTGACTTGCAAACCACAAATGATAGAAGGTACTCTTTATTTTATAATTCAACCAATTAATATCAATAAGAAATGCAATTTATGATCAAGAACTCTATGGTTTGTTGTAATTGAATGAATTCATGTTATAGACGATTCATGGAAATTGTTTTCATAATGAATATTGTCGTTAAGAAAGAGTCAACATATAATTTCACGGTCAATGCATGAAAAATAGTTCTTGTAACAAGAAGAGGAGCGTAATTAGCTTCAGGTGACTACAAATGCTCATTATTTAGGAATTAATCAATTCACATTAGCACGAAATGCAAACCAAGATGAATGACTCCTTGGGCTGATGGATGGAAACAGATTTGGTGTAATAATGGTGTTAATAGTTTTTTGATTTAATTAATATACTTCGTTGCTTAGCAACATTTGTCAATTTCATTATCGCTTTATCAAAAAGTGTGCTTGGAATCAAAAGATTCGACATGCTAACCAGAAATGGTGTGAGACACTCTTTATTTTAGAATTAAACCAATTAATATGAATAAGGAAAGCAATTCAAGATCAAGAACTCTATTTGTTTGCCGCAATTGAATGAATTCATGTTATAGACGATTCATGGAAGTTGTTTTCATAATGAATATAGTCGTTAAGAAATAGTCAGTAGATAATTTCATGGTTAATGACTGAAAAATAGTTCTTGCAACAAGAAGAGGAGTCTAATTAGCTTAAGGTGATTCGAAAGCCTCATTATTTAGTAATTAAACATGTTCACATATCATGAAATGCAATCCAAGATGAATGACACATTTGGCTGATAAACACAAATAGATTTGGAGTAATAATGGTGTTAATACTTGTTTGATTTAATTAATATAGTTCATTGTTTAGCAACATATGTCAATTTCATTATCGCTTTATCAAAAAGTGTATTTCGAATCAAAAGATTCGTCTTGCAAACCACAAATGATGGAAGGTACTCTTTATTTTAGAATTCAACCAATTAATATCAATAAGAAATGCAATTTATGATCAAGAACTCTATTGTTTGTTGCAATTGAATGAATTCATGTTATAGACGATTCATGGAAATTGTTTTCATAATGAATATCGTCGTTAAGAAAGAGTCAACATATAATTTCACGGTGAATGCATGAAAAATAGTTCTTGTAACAAGAAGAGGAGCGTAATTAGCTTCAGGTGACTACAAATGCTCATTATTTAGGAATTAATCAATTCACATTAGCACGAAATGCAAACCACGATGAATGACTCCTTTGGCTGATGGATGGAAACAGATTTGGTGTAATAATGGTGTTAATAGTTGTTTGATGTAATTAATATACTTCGTTGCTTAGCAACATATGTCAATTTCATTATCACTTTATCAAAAAGTGTGTTTGGAATCAAAAGATTCGACATGCTAACCAGAAATGGTGTGAGGCACTCTTTATTTTAGAATTGAACCAATTAATATGAATAAGAAAAGCAATTCAAGATCAAGAACTCTATTGTTTGCCGCAATTGAATGAATTCATGTTATAGACGATTCATGGAAGTTGTTTTCATAATGAATATAGTCGTTAAGAAATAGTCAGTAGATAATTTCATGGTTAATGAATGAAAAATAGTTCTTGCAACAAGAAGAGGAGTCTAATTAGCTTAAGGTGATTCGAAAGGCTCATTATTTAGTAATTAAACAAGTTCACATATCATGAAATGCAATCCAAGATGAATGACACATTTGGCTGATGGACGCAAACAGATTTGGAGTAATAATGGTGTTAATACTTGTTTGATTTAATTAATATAGTTCATTGTTTAGCAACATATGTCAATTTTCATTATCGCTTTATCAAAAAGTGTATTTCGAATCAAAAGATTCGTCTTGCAAACCACAAATGATGGAAGGTACTCTTTATTTTAGAATTCAACCAATTAATATCAGTAAGAAATGCAATTTATGATCAAGAACTCTATTGTTTGTTGCAATTGAATGAATTCATGTTATAGACGATTCATGGAAATTGTTTTCATAATGAATATAGTCGTTAAGAAATAGTCAGTAGATAATTTCATGGTTAATGAATGAAAAATAGTTCTTGCAACAAGAAGAGGAGTCTAATTAGCTTATGGTGATTAGAAAGTATCATTATTTAGTAAATAAACAAGTTCACATATCATGAAATGCAATCCATGATGAATGACACATTTGGCTGATGGACGCAAATAGATTTGGTAGTAATAATGGTGTTAATACTTGTTTGATTTAATTAATTTAGTTCATTGTTTAGCAACATATGTCAATTTCATTATCGCTTTATCAAAAAGTGTGTTTTCGAATCAAAAGATTCGACTTACAAACCACAAATGATGGAAGGTACTCTTTATTTTAGAATTCAACCAATTAATATCAACATGAAATGCAATTTAAGATCAAGAACTCTATTGTTTGTTGCAATTGAATGAATTCATGTTATAGACGATTCATGGAAATTGTTTTCATAATGAATATCGTCGTTAAGAAAGAGTCAACATATAATTTCATGGTGAATGCATGAAAAATAGTTCTTGTAACAAGAAGAGGAGCGTAATTAGCTTCAGGTGACTACAAATGCTCATTATTTAGGAATTAATCAATTCACATTAGCACGAAATGCAAACCAAGATGAATGACTCCTTTGGCTGATGGATGGAAACAGATTTGGTGTAATAATGGTGTTAATAGTTGTTTGATTTAATTAATATACTTCGTTGCTTAGCAACATATGTCAATTTCATTATCGCTTTATCAAAAAGTGTGTTTGAAATCAAAAGATTCGACATGCTGACCAGAAATGGTGTGAGGCACTCTTTTATTTTAGAATTCAACCAATTAATATGAATAAGAAAAGCAATTCAAGATCAAGAACTCTATTGTTTGCCGCAATTGAATGAATTCATGTTATAGACGATTCATGGAAGTTGTTTTCATAATGAATATAGTCGTTAAGAAATAGTCAGTAGATAATTTCATGGTTAATGAATGAAAAAT
Organism: Ceriops zippeliana; assembly: GCA_037897445.1. NCBI lineage: Eukaryota > Viridiplantae > Streptophyta > Magnoliopsida > Malpighiales > Rhizophoraceae > Ceriops > Ceriops zippeliana. The sequence goes on along the minus strand of JBAPLH010000193.1, from coordinate 94,375 downwards.
AGTTCTTGCAACAAGAAGAGGAGTCTAATTAGCTTAAGGTGATTCGAAAGCCTCATTATTTAGTAATTAAACAAGTTCACATATCATGAAATGCAATCCAAGATGAATGACATATTTGGCTGATGGACGCAAACAGATTTGGAGTAATAACGGTGTTAATACTTGTTTGATTTAATTGATATAGTTCATTGTTTAGCAAGATATGTCAATTTCATTATCGCTTTATCAAAAAGTGTGTTTCGAATCAAAAGATTTGACTTGCAAACCACAAATGATAGAAGGTACTCTTTATTTTATAATTCAACCAATTAATATCAATAAGAAATGCAATTTATGATCAAGAACTCTATGGTTTGTTGTAATTGAATGAATTCATGTTATAGACGATTCATGGAAATTGTTTTCATAATGAATATTGTCGTTAAGAAAGAGTCAACATATAATTTCACGGTCAATGCATGAAAAATAGTTCTTGTAACAAGAAGAGGAGCGTAATTAGCTTCAGGTGACTACAAATGCTCATTATTTAGGAATTAATCAATTCACATTAGCACGAAATGCAAACCAAGATGAATGACTCCTTGGGCTGATGGATGGAAACAGATTTGGTGTAATAATGGTGTTAATAGTTTTTTGATTTAATTAATATACTTCGTTGCTTAGCAACATTTGTCAATTTCATTATCGCTTTATCAAAAAGTGTGCTTGGAATCAAAAGATTCGACATGCTAACCAGAAATGGTGTGAGACACTCTTTATTTTAGAATTAAACCAATTAATATGAATAAGGAAAGCAATTCAAGATCAAGAACTCTATTGTTTGCCGCAATTGAATGAATTCATGTTATAGACGATTCATGGAAGTTGTTTTCATAATGAATATAGTCGTTAAGAAATAGTCAGTAGATAATTTCATGGTTAATGACTGAAAAATAGTTCTTGCAACAAGAAGAGGAGTCTAATTAGCTTAAGGTGATTCGAAAGCCTCATTATTTAGTAATTAAACATGTTCACATATCATGAAATGCAATCCAAGATGAATGACACATTTGGCTGATAAACACAAATAGATTTGGAGTAATAATGGTGTTAATACTTGTTTGATTTAATTAATATAGTTCATTGTTTAGCAACATATGTCAATTTCATTATCGCTTTATCAAAAAGTGTATTTCGAATCAAAAGATTCGTCTTGCAAACCACAAATGATGGAAGGTACTCTTTATTTTAGAATTCAACCAATTAATATCAATAAGAAATGCAATTTATGATCAAGAACTCTATTGTTTGTTGCAATTGAATGAATTCATGTTATAGACGATTCATGGAAATTGTTTTCATAATGAATATCGTCGTTAAGAAAGAGTCAACATATAATTTCACGGTGAATGCATGAAAAATAGTTCTTGTAACAAGAAGAGGAGCGTAATTAGCTTCAGGTGACTACAAATGCTCATTATTTAGGAATTAATCAATTCACATTAGCACGAAATGCAAACCAAGATGAATGACTCCTTTGGCTGATGGATGGAAACAGATTTGGTGTAATAATGGTGTTAATAGTTGTTTAATTTAATTAATATACTTCGTTGCTTAGCAACATATGTCAATTTCATTATCGCTTTATCAAAAAGTGTGTTTGGAATCAAAAGATTCGACATGCTAACCAGAAATGGTGTGAGGCACTCTTTATTTTAGAATTGAACCAATTAATATGAATAAGAAAAGCAATTCAAGATCAAGAACTCTATTGTTTGCCGCAATTGAATAAATTCATGTTATAGACGATTCATGAAAGTTGTTTTCATAATGAATATAGTCGTTAAGAAATAGTCAGTAGATAATTTCATGGTTAATGAATGAAAAATAGTTCTTGCAACAAGAAGAGGAGTCTAATTAGCTTAAGGTGATTCGAAAGCCTCATTATTTAGTAATTAAACAAGTTCACATATCATGAAATGCAATCCAAGATGAATGACGCATTTGGCTGATGGACGCAAACAGATTTGGAGTAATAATGGTGTTAATACTTGTTTGATTTAATTAATATAGTTCATTGTTTACCAACATATGTCAATTTCATTATCGCTTTATCAAAAAGTGTATTTCGAATCAAAAGATTCGTCTTGCAAACCACAAATGATGGAAGGTACTCTTTATTTTAGAATTCAACCAATTAATATCAATAAGAAATGCAATTTATGATCAAGAACTCTACTGTTTGTTGCAATTGAATGAATTCATGTTATAGACGATTCATGGAAATTGTTTTCATAATGAATACCGTCGTTAAGAAAGAGTCAACATATAATTTCACGGTCAATGCATGAAAAATAGTTCTTGTAACAAGAAGAGGAGCGTAATTAGCTTCAGGTGACTACAAATGCTCATTATTTAGGAATTAATCAATTCACATTAGCACGAAATGCAAACCAAGATGAATGACTCCTTTGGCTGATGGATGGAAACAGATTTGGTGTAATAATGGTGTTAATAGTTGTTTAATTTAATTAATATACTTCGTTGCTTAGCAACATATGTCAATTTCATTATCGCTTTATCAAAAAGTGTGTTTGGAATCAAAAGATTCGACATGCTAACCAGAAATGGTGTGAGGCACTCTTTATTTTAGAATTCAACCAATTAATATGAATAAGAAAAGCAATTCAAGATCAAGAACTCTATTGTTTGCCGCAATTGAATGAATTCATGTTATAGACGATTCATGAAAGTTGTTTTCATAATGAATATAGTCGTTAAGAAATAGTCAGTAGATAATTTCATGGTTAATGAATGAAAAATAGTTCTTGCAACAAGAAGAGGAGTCTAATTAGCTTAAGGTGATTCGAAAGCCTCATTATTTAGTAATTAAACAAGTTCACATATCATGAAATGCAATCCAAGATGAATGACGCATTTGGCTGATGGACGCAAATAGATTTGGAGTAATAATGGTGTTAATACTTGTTTGATTTAATTAATATAGTTCATTGTTTAGCAACATATGTCAATTTCATTATCGCTTTATCAAAAAGTGTATTTCGAATCAAAAGATTCGTCTTGCAAACCACAATTGATGGAAGGTACTCTTTATTTTAGAATTCAACCAATTAATATCAGTAAGAAATGCAATTTATGATCAAGAACTCTATTGTTTGTTGCAATTGAATGAATTCATGTTATAGACGATTCATGGAAATTGTTTTCATAATGAATATCGTCGTTAAGAAAGAGTCAACATATAATTTCACGGTCAATGCATGAAAAATAGTTCTTGTAACAAGAAGAGGAGCGTAATTAGCTTCAGGTGACTACAAATGCTCATTATTTAGGAATTAATCAATTCACATTAGCACGAAATGCAAACCAAGATGAATGACTCCTTTGGCTGATGGATGGAAACAGATTTGGTGTAATAATGGTGTTAATAGTTGTTTGATTTAATTAATATACTTCGTTGCTTAGCAACATATGTCAATTTCATTATCGCTTTATCAAAAAGTGTGTTTGGAATCAAAAAGTCGACCTGCTAACCAGAAATCGTGCGAGACACACTTTATTTTAGAATTCAACCAATTAATATCAATAAGAAAAGCAATTCAAGATCAGGAACACTATTTTTTGCTACTATTGAATGAATTCATGTTATAGACGATTCATGGAAATTGTTTTCATAATGAATATAGTCGTTAAGAAATAGTCAATAGATAATTTCATGGTTAATGAATGAAAATTAGTTCTTGTAACAAGAAGAGCAGCCTAATTAGCTTAAGGTGTTTAGAAAGTCTCATTATTTAGTAATTAAACAAGTTCACATATCATGAAATGCAATCTATGCTGAATGACACATTTGGCTGATGGACGCAAATAGATTTGGAGTAATAATGGTGTTAATACTTGTTTGATTTAATTAATATACTTCGTTGCTTAGCAACATATGTCAATTTCATTATTACTTTATCAAAAAGTGTGTTTGGAATCAAAAAGTCGACCTGCTAACGAGAAATCGTGTGAGACACACTTTATTTTAGAATTCAACCAATTAATATCAATAAGAAAAGCAATTCAAGATCAGGAACACTATTGTTTGCTACTATTGAATGAATTCATGTTATAGACGATTCATGGAAGTTGTTTTCATAATGAATATAGTCGTTAAGAAATAGTCAATAGATAATTTCATGGTTAATGAATGAAAATTAGTTCTTGTAACAAGAAGAGTAGCCTAATTAGCTTAAGGTGATTAGAAAGTCTCATTATTTAGTAATTAAACAAGTTCACATATCATGAAATGCAATCCAAGATGAATGACTGATTTGGCTGATCGACGCAAGTAGATTTGGAGTAATAATGGTGCTAATACTTGTTTGATTTAATTAATATACTTCATTGTTTAGCAACATATGTTAATTTCATTATCGTTTTATCAAAAAGTGTGATTGCATTCAAAAGATACAACTTGCTAACCACAAATGATGGGAGGTACTCGTTATTTTACAATTTAACCACTTCATATCAATAAGAAATGCAATTTAAGATCAAGAACTCTATTGTTTGTTGCAATTGAATGAATTCATGATGTAGACGATTCATGGAAATTCTTTTCATAATGAATATCGTCGTTAAGAAAGAGTCAACATATAATTTCACGGTCAATGCATGAAAAATAGTTCTTGTAACAAAAAGAGGAGCGTAATTAGCTTAAGGTGTTTACAAATGCTCATTATTTAGGAATTAATCAAGTTCACATTAGCACGAAATGCAAACCAAGATGAATGACTCCTTTGGCTGATGGATGGAAACAGATTTGGTGTAATAATGGTGTCAATACTTGTTTGATTTAATTAATATACTTCGTTGTTTCGGAACATATGTTAATTTCATTATCGCTTTATCAAAAAGTGTGTTTGGAATCAAAATATTCGACCTGCTAAATAGAAATGATGGGAGGCACACTTTATTCTAGAATTCAACCAATTAATATCAATAAGAAAAGCAATTCAAGATCAAGAACTCTATTGTTTGCTGCAATTGAATGAATTCATATTATAGACGATTCATGGAAATTCTTTTCATAATGAATATAGTCGTTATGAAATTGTCAATAGATAATTTCATGGTTAATGAATGAAAAATAGTTCTTGTAACGAGAAGAGGAGTCTAATTAGCTGACAATCATTAGAATGTCTCTTTATTTAGTAATTAAACAAGTTCACATATCATGAAATGCAATCCAAGATGAATGACTCATTTGGCTGATCGACGCAAGCAGATTTGGAGTAATAATGGTGTTAATACTTGTTTGATTTAATTAATATACTTCATTGTTTAGCAACATATGTCAATTTCATTATCGTTTTATCAAAAAGTGTGATTGGAATCAAAAGATTCGACTTGCTAACCACAAATGATGGGAGGTACTCTTTATTTTAAATTCAACCACTTCATATCAATAATAAATGCAAATTAAGATCAAGAACTCTATTGTTTGTTGCAATTGAATGAATTCATGATGTAGACGATTCATGAAAATTGTTTTCATAATGAATATCGTCGTTAAGAAAGAGTCAACATATAATTTCACGGTCAATGCGTGAAAAATAGTTCTTGTAACAAGAAGAGGAGCGTAATTAGCTTAAGGTGTTTACAAATGCTCGTTATTTAGGAATTAATCAAGTTCACATTAGCACGAAATGCAAACCAAGATGAATGACTCCTTTGGCTGATGGATGGAAACAGATTTGGTGTAATAATGGTGTCAATAGTTGTTTGATTTAATTAATATACTTCGTTGTTTAGCAACATATGTCAATTTCATTATCGCTTTATCAAAAAGTGTGTTTGGAATCAAATTATTCGACCTGCTAAATAGAAATGATGGGAGGCACTCTTTATTCTAGAATTCAATCAATTAATATCAATAAGAAAAGCAATTCAAGATCAAGAACTCTATTGTTTACTGCATTGAATGAATTCATGTTATAGACGATTAATGGAAATTGTTTTCATAATGAATATATTCGTTAAGAAAGAGTCAACATATAATTTCACGGTCAATGCATGTAAAATAGTTCTTGTAACAAGAAGAGGAGCGTAATTAGCTTCAGGTGACTACAAATTCTCATTATTTAGGAATTAACCAAGTTCACATTAGCACGAAATGCAAAGCAAGATGAATGACTCCTTTGGCTGATGGATGGAAACAGATTTGGTGTCATAATGGTGTTAATACTTGTTTGAGTTAATTAATATACTTAGTTGCTTAGTAACATATATCAATTTCATTATCGCTTTTTCAAAAAGTGTGTTTGGAAGCAACAGATTCGACCTGGTAACCACAAATGAAGGGAGACACTCTTTATATTTTAATTCAACCAATTAATATCAATTAGAAAAGCAATTCAAGATCAAGAACTCTATTATTTGTTGCAATTGAATGAATTCATGTTATAGACGATTCATGGAAATTGTTTTCATAATGAATATAATCGTTAAGAAATAGTCAATAGATAATTTCATGGTTAATGAATGAAAAATATTTCTTGTAACAACACGAGGAGCCTAATTAGCTTATGGTGATTAGAAAGTATCATTATTTAGTAATTAAACAAGTTCACATATAATGAAATGCAATCCAAGATGAATGACTCATTTCGCTGATCGATGCAAGCAGATTAGGAGTAATAATGGTGTTAATACTTGTTTGATTTAATTAAAATACTTCATTGTTTTGCAGCATATGTCAATTTCATTATTGCTTTATCAAAAAGTGTGTTTGGAATCAAAAGATTCGACTTGCTAACCATAAATGATGGGAGGTACTATTTATTTTAGAATTAAACCAATTAAAATCAATAAGAAATGCAATTTATGATGAAGAATGCTATTGTTTTTTGCAATTGAATGAATTCATGTTATAGACGAGTCATGGAAATTGTTTTCATAATGAATATAGTCGTTGATAAATAGTCAATAGATAATTTCATGCTTAATGAATGAAAAATAGTTCTTGTAACAAGAAGAGGAGCCTCATTAGCTTACGGTGATTAGAATGTCTCATTATTTAGTAATTAAACAAGTTCACATATCATGAAATGCAATCCAAGATGAATGACTCATATGGCTGATGGACGCAAACAGATTTGGAGTAATAATGGTGTTAATACTTGTTTGATTTAATTAATATAGTTCATTGTTTAGCAACATATGTCAATTTCATTATCGTTTTATCAAAAAGTGTGATTGGAATCAAAAGATTCGACTTCCTAACCACAAATGATGGGAGATACTCTTTATTTTAGAATTCAACCACTTCATATCTATAAGAAACGCAATTTAAGATCAAGAACTCTATTGATTGTTGCAATTGAATGAGTTCATGATATAGACGATTCATGGAAAGTGTTTTCATAATGAATATATTTTTTAAGAAAGGTCAACATATAATTTCACAGTCAATACATGAAAAATATTTCTTGTAACAAGAAGAGGAGCATAATTAGCTTAAGGGGATTAGAAATGCTCATTATTTAGGAATTAATAAAGTCACATTAGCACGAAATGCAAACAAAGATGAATGACTCCTTTGGTTGATCGATGGAAACAGATTTGGTGTAATAATTGTGTTAATACTTGTTTGAGTTAATTAATATACTTCATTGTTTAGCAACATATATCAATTTCATTATCGCTTTATCAAAAAGTGTGTTCGGAATCAAACGATTTGACCTGGTAACCAGAAATGAAGAGAGACACTCTTTATTTTTTAATTCAACCAATTAATATCAATTAGAAAAGCAATTCACGATCAAGAACTCTATTCTTTGTTGCAATTGAATGAATTGATGTTATAGACGATTCATGGAAATTGTTTTCATAATGAATATAGTCGTTAAGAAATAGTCAATAGATAATTTCATGGTTAATGAATGAAAAATAGTTCTTGTAACAAGAAGAGGAGCCTCATTAGCTTACGGTGATTAGAATGTCTCATTATTTAGTAATTAAACAAGTTCACATATCATGAAATGCAATCCAAGATGAATGACTCATTTGGCTGATGGACGCAAACAGGTTTGAAGTAATAATGGTGTTAATACTTGTTTGATTTAATTAATATAGTTCATTGTTTAGCAACATATGTCAATTTCATTACCGTTTTATAAAAAATTTTGATTGGAATCAAAAGATTCAACTTGCTAACCACAAATGATGGGAGGTACTCTTTATTTTAGAATTCAACCACTTCATATCAATAAGAAATGCAATTTAAGATCAAGAACACTATTGTTTGTTGCAATTGAATGAATTCATGATGTAGACGATTCATGGAAATTGTTTTCATAATGAATATCGTCGTTAAGAAAGAGTCAACATATAATTTCACCGTCAATGCGTGAAAAATAGTTATTGTAACAAGAAGAGGAGCGTAATTAGCTTAAGTTGTTTACAAATGCTCGTTATTTAGGAATTAATCAAGTTCACATTAGCACGAAATGCAAACCAAGATGAATGACTCCTTTGGCTGAAGGATGGAAACAGATTTGGTGTAATAATGGTGTCAATACTTGTTTGATTTAATTAATATACTTTGTTGTTTAGCAACATATGTCAATTTCATTATCGCTTTATCAAAAAGTGTGTTTGGAATCAAAATATTCGACCTGCAAAATAGAAATGATGGGAGGCACTCTTTATTCTAGAATTCAATCAATTAATATCAATAGGAAAAGCAATTCAAGATCAAGAACTCTATTGTTTACTGCAATTGAATGAATTCATGTTATAGACGATTAATGGAAATTGTTTTCATAATGAATATATTCGTTAAGAAAGAGTCAACATATAATTTCACGGTCAATGCATGTAAAATAGTTCTTGTAACAAGAAGAGGAGCGTAATTAGCTTCAGGTGACTACAAATTCTCATTATTTAGGAATTAATCAAGTTCACATTAGCACGAAATGCAAAGCAAGATGAATGACTCCTTTGGCTGATGGATGGAAACAGATTTGGTGTAATAATGGTGTTAATACTTGTTTGATTTAATTAATATACTTCATTGTTTTGCAGCATATGTCAATTTCATTATTGCTTTATCAAAAAGTGTGTTTGGAATCAAAAGATTCGACTTGCTAACCATAAATGATGGGAGGTACTATTTATTTTAGAATTAAACCAATTAAAATCAATAAGAAATGCAATTTATGATGAAGAATGCTATTGTTTCTTGCAATTGAATGAATTCATGTTATAGACGAGTCATGGAAATTGTTTTCATAATGAATATATAGTCGTTGAGAAATAGTCAATAGATAATTTCATGCTTAATGAATGAAAAAAATAGTTCTTGTAACAAGAAGAGGAGCCTAATTAGCTTAAGGTGAGTAGAAAGTATCATTATTTAGTAATTAAACAAGTTCACATATCATAAAATGCAATCCAAGATGAATGACACATTTGGCTAAAGGACGCAAACAGATTTGGAGTAATAATGGTGTTAATACTTGTTTGATTTAATTAATATAGTTCATTGTTTAGCAACATATGTCAATTTCATTATCGTTTTATCAAAAAGTGTGATTGGAATCAAAAGATTCGACTTCCTAACCACAAATGATGGGAGATACTCTTTATTTTAGAATTCAACCACTTCATATCTATAAGAAACGCAATTTAAGATCAAGAACTCTATTGATTGTTGCAATTGAATGAATTCATGATATAGACGATTCATGGAAAGTGTTTTCATAATGAATATAGTTTTTAAGAAAGGTCAACATATAATTTCACCGTCAATGCTTGAAAAATAGTTCTTGTAACAAGAAGAGGAGCATAATTAGCTAAAGGGGATTATAAATGCTCATTATTTAGGAATTTATAAAGTCACATTAGCACGAAATGCAAACCAAGATGAATGACTCCTTTGGTTGATTGATGGAAACAGATTTGGTGTAATAATTGTGTTAATACTTGTTTGAGTTAATTAATATACTTCATTGTTTAGCAACATAAGTAAATTTCATTATCGCTTTATCAAAAAGTGTGTTTGGAATCAAAAGATTCGACCTGGTAACCAGAAATGAAGAGAGACACTCTTTATTTTTTAATTCAACCAATTAATATCAATTAGAAAAGCAATTCAAGATCAAGAACTCTATTGTTTGTTGCAATTGAATGAATTGATGTTATAGACGATTCAAGGAAATTGTTTTCATAATGAATATAGTCATTAAGAAATAGTCAATAGATAATTTCATGGTTAATGAATGAAAAATAGTTCTTGTAACAAGAAGAGGAGCCTCATTAGCTTATGGTGATTAGAAGGTATCATTATTTAGTAATTAAACAAGTTCACATATCATGAAATGCAATCCAAGATGAATGACTCATTTGGCTGATGGACGCAAACAGATTTGGAGTAATAATGGTGTTAATACTTATTTGATTTAATTAATATAGTTCATTGTTTAGCAACATATGTCAATTTCATTATCGTTTTATAAAAAATTTTGATTGGAATCAAAAGATTCGACTTGCTAACCACAAATGATGGGAGGTACTCTTTATTTTAGAATTCAACCACTTCATATCAATAAGAAATGCAATTTAAGATCAAGAACTCTATTGTTTGTTGCAATTAAATGAATTCATGATGTAGACGATTCATGGAAATTGTTTTCATAATGAATATCGTTGTTAAGTAAGAGTCAACATATAATTTCACGGTCAATGCACGAAAAATAGTTCTTGTAACAAGAAGAGGTGCGTAATTAGCTTAAGGTGTTTACAAATGCTCATTATTTAGGAATTCATCAAGTTCACATTAGCACGAAATGCAAACCAAGATGAATGACTCCTTTGGCTGATGGATGGAAACAGATTTGGTGTAATAATGGTGTCAATACTTGTTTGATTTAATTAATATACTTCGTTGTTTAGCAAAATATGTCAATTTCATTATCGCTTTATCAAAAAGTGTGTTTGGAATCAAAATACTCGACTTGCTAAATAGAAATGATGGGAGGCACTCTTTATTCTAGAATTCAACCAATTAATATCAATAAGAAAAGAAATTCAAGATCAAGAACTCTATTGTTTTCTACAATTGAATGAATTCATGTTATAGACGATTCATGGAAATTGTTTTCATAATGAATATAGTCGTTATGAAATTGTCAATAGATAATTTCATGGTTAATGAATGAAAAATAGTTTTTGCAACAAGAAGAGGAGTCTAATTAGTTGACAGTCATTAGAATGTCTCTTTATTTAGTAATTAAACAAGTTCACATATCATGAAATGCAATCCAAGATGAATGACTCATTTGGCTGATCGACGCAAGCAGATTTGGAGTAATAATGGTGTTAATACTTGTTTGGTTTCATTAATATAGTTCATTGATTAGCAACATATGACAATTTCATTATCGCTTTATCAAAAAGTATGTTTGGAATCAAAAGATTCCACATGCTAACCACAAATGATGGGAGGTACTCTTTATTTTAGAATTCAACGACTTCATATCAATAAGAAATGCAATTTAGATCAAGAACTCTATTCTTTGTTGCAATTGAATGAATTCATGATGTAGACGATTGATGGAAATTGTTTTCACAATGAATATCGTCGTTAAGAAAGAGTCAACATATAATTTCACGGTCAATGCATGAAAAATAGTTCTTATAACAAGAAGAGGAGCGTAATTAGCTTAAGGTATTAACAAATGCTCATTATTTACGAATTAATCAAGTTCACATTAGCACGAAATGCAAACCAAGATGAATGAATCCTTTGGCTGATGGAAGTAAACAGATTTGGAGTAATAATGGTGTTAATACTTGTTTGATTTAATTAATATACTTCATTGTTTTGCAACATAGGTCAATTTCATTATTGCTTTATCAAAAAGTGTGTTTGGAATTAAAAGATTCGACTTGCTAACCACAAATGATGGGAGGTACTATTTATTTAAGAATTAAACAGATTAATATTAATAAGAAATGCAATTTAAGATCAAGAACTCTATTGTTTGTTGCAATTGAATGAATTCATGCTATAGACGATTCATGGAAATTGTTTTCATAATGAATATAGTCATTAAGAAATAGTCAAGAGATAATTTCATGGTTAATGAATGAAAAATATTTCTTGTAACAAGAAGAGGAGCCTAATTAGCTTAAGGTGAATAGAAAGCCTCATTATTTAGTAACTAAACAAGTTCACATATCATGAAATGCAATCCAAGATGAATGACACTTTTGGCAGATGGACGCAAACCGATTTGGAGTAATAATGGTGTTAATACTTGTTTGATTTAATTGATATAGTTCATTGTTTAGCAACATACGTCAATTTCATTATCACTTTATCAAAAAGTGTGTTTGGAATCAAAAGATTCGACTTGGTAACCAGAAATGAAGAGAGACACTCTTTATTTTTTAATTCAACCAATTAATATCAATTAGAAAAGCAACTCAAGATCAAGAACTCTAATGTTTGTTGCCATTGAATGAATTCATCTTAAAGACAATTCATGGAAATTCTTTTTATAATGAATATAGTTGTTAAGAAATAGTCAATAGATAATTTCATGGTTAATGAATGAAAAATAGTTCTTGTAACAAGAAGAGCAGCCTAATTAGCTTAAGGGGATTAGAAAGTATCATTATTTAGTAATTAAACAAGTTCACATATAATGAAATGCAATCCAAGATGAATGACTCATTTCGCTGATCGACACAAGTAGATTAGAAGTAATAATGGTGTTAATACTTGTTTGATTTAATTAATATACTTCATTGTTTTGCAACATATGTCAATTTCATTATTGCTTTCTCAAAAAGTGTGTTTGGAATCAAAAGATTCGACTTGCTAACCAGAAATGATGGGAGGTACACTTTCTTTTAGAATTAAACCAATTAATATCAATAAGAAATGAAATTTAAGATGAAAAACTCTATTGTTTTTTGCAATTGAATGAATTCATGTTATCGAGGATTTATGGAAATTGTTTTCATAATGAATATAGTTGTTAAGAAATAGTCAAGAGATAATTTCATGGTTAATGAATGAAAAATAGTTCTTGTAACAAGAAGAGGAGCCTAATTAGCTTAAGGTGATTAGAAAGTCTCATTATTTAGTAATTAAACAAGTTCACATATCATGAAATGCAATCCAAGATGAATGACACATTTGGCTGATGGACGCAAACAGATTTGGGGTACTAATGGTGTTAATACTTGTTTGATTTAATTAATATAGTTCATTGTTTAGCAACATATGTCAATTTTATTATCGCTTTATCCAAAAGTGTGTTTTGAATCAAAAGATTCGACTTGCTAACCACCAATGATGGAAGGTACTCTTTATTTTAGAATTCAACCAATTAATATCAATAAGAAATGCAATTTAAGATCATGAACTCTATTGTTTGTTGCAATTCAATGAATTCATGTTATAGACGATTCGTGGAAATTGTTTTCATAATGAATATAGTCGTTAAGAAATAGTGAATAGATAATTTCATGGTTAATGAATGAAAAATAGTTCTTGCAACAAGAAGAGGAGTCTAATTAGCTTATGGTGATTAGAAAGTATCATTATTTAGTAATTAAACAAGTTCACATATAATGAAATGCAATCCAATATGAATGACTCATTTTGCTGATCGATGCAAGCAGATTAGGAGTAATAATGGTGTTAATACTTGTTTGATTTAATTAAAATACTTCATTGTTTTGCAGCATATGTCAATTTCATTATTGCTTTATCAAAAAGTGTGTTTGGAATCAAAAGATTCGACTTGCTAACCATAAATGATGGGAGGTACTATATATTTTAGAATTAAACCAATTAAAATCAATAAGAAATGCAATTTATGATGAAGAATGCTATTGTTTCTTGCAATTGAATGAATTCATGTTATAGACGAGTCATGGAAATTGTTTTCATAATGAATATAGTCGTTGATAAATAGTCAATAGATAATTTCATGCTTAATGAATGAAAAATAGTTCTTGTAACAAGAAGAGGAGCCTCATTAGCTTACGGTGATTAGAATGTCTCATTATTTAGTAATTAAACAAGTTCACATATCATGAAATGCAATCCAAGATGAATGACTCATTTGGCTGATGGACGCAAACAGGTTTGGAGTAATAATGGTGTTAATACTTGTTTGATTTAATTAATATAGTTCATTGTTTAGCAACATATGTCAATTTCATTACCGTTTTATAAAAAATTTTGATTGGAATCAAAAGATTCAACTTGTTAACCACAAATGATGGGAGGTACTCTTTATTTTAGAATTCAACCACTTTATATCAATAAGAAATGCAATTTAAGATCAAGAACACTATTGTTTGTTGCAATTGAATGAATTCATGATGTAGACGATTCATGGAAATTGTTTTCATAATGAATATCGTCGTTAAGAAAGAGTCAACATATAATTTCACCGTCAATGCGTGAAAAATAGTTATTGTAACAAGAAGAGGAGCGTAATTAGCTTAAGTTGTTTACAAATGCTCGTTATTTAGGAATTAATCAAGTTCACATTAGCACGAAATGCAAACCAAGATGAATGACTCCTTTGGCTGAAGGATGGAAACAGATTTGGTGTAATAATGGTGTCAATACTTGTTTGATTTAATTAATATACTTTGTTGTTTAGCAACATATGTCAATTTCATTATCGCTTTATCAAAAAGTGTGTTTGGAATCAAAATATTCGACCTACAAAATAGAAATGATGGGAGGCACTCTTTATTCTAGAATTCAATCAATTAATATCAATAGGAAAAGCAATTCAAGATCAAGAACTCTATTGTTTACTGCAATTGAATGAATTCATGTTATAGACGATTAATGGAAATTGTTTTCATAATGAATATATTCGTTAAGAAAGAGTCAACATATAATTTCACGGTCAATGCATGTAAAATAGTTCTTGTAACAAGAAAAGGAGCGTAATTAGCTTCAGGTGACTACAAATTCTCATTATTTAGGAATTAATCAAGTTCACATTAGCACGAAATGCACAGCAAGATGAATGACTCCTTTGGCTGATGGATGGAAACAGATTTGGTGTAATAATGGTGTTAATACTTGTTTGATTTAATTAATATACTTCATTGTTTTGCAGCATATGTCAATTTCATTATTGCTTTATCAAAAAGTGTGTTTGGAATCAAAAGATTCGACTTGCTAACCATAAATGATGGGAGGTACTATTTATTTTAGAATTAAACCAATTAAAATCAATAAGAAATGCAATTTATGATGAAGAATGCTATTGTTTCTTGCAATTGAATGAATTCATGTTATAGACGAGTCATGGAAATTGTTTTCATAATGAATATAGTCGTTGAGAAATAGTCAATAGATAATTTCATGCTTAATGAATGAAAAATAGTTCTTGTAACAAGAAGAGGAGCCTAATTAGCTTAAGGTGAGTAGAAAGTATCATTATTTAGTAATTAAACAAGTTCACATATCATAAAATGCAATCCAAGATGAATGACACATTTGGCTAAAGGACGCAAACAGATTTGGAGTAATAATGGTGTTAATACTTGTTTGATTTAATTAATATAGTTCATTGTTTAGCAACATATGTCAATTTCATTATCGTTTTATCAAAAAGTGTGATTGGAATCAAAAGATTCGACTTCCTAACCACAAATGATGGGAGATACTCTTTATTTTAGAATTCAACCACTTCATATCTATAAGAAACGCAATTTAAGATCAAGAACTCTATTGATTGTTGCAATTGAATGAATTCATGATATAGACGATTCATGGAAAGTGTTTTCATAATGAATATAGTTTTTAAGAAAGGTCAACATATAATTTCACCGTCAATGCATGAAAAATAGTTCTTGTAACAAGAAGAGGAGCATAATTAGCTTAAGGGGATTATAAATACTCATTATTTAGGAATTAATAAAGTCACATTAGCACGAAATGCAAACCAAGATGAATGACTCCTTTGGTTGATCGATGGAAATAGATTTGGTGTAATAATTGTGTTAATACTTGTTTGAGTTAATTAATATACTTCATTGTTTAGCAACATAAGTAAATTTCATTATCGCTTTATCAAAAAGTGTGTTTGGAATCAAAAGATTCGACCTGGTAACCAGAAATGAAAAGAGACACTCTTTATTTTTTAATTCAACCAATTAATATCAATTAGAAAAGCAATTCAAGATCAAGAACTCTATTGTTTGTTGCAATTGAATGAATTGATGTTATAGACGATTCAAGGAAATTGTTTTCATAATGAATATAGTCATTAAGAAATAGTCAATAGATAATTTCATGGTTAATGAATGAAAAATAGTTCTTGTAACAAGAAGAGGAGCCTCATTAGCTTATGGTGATTAGAAGGTATCATTATTTAGTAATTAAACAAGTTCACATATCATGAAATGCAATCCAAGATGAATGACTCATTTGGCTGATGGACGCAAACAGATTTGGAGTAATAATGGTGTTAATACTTATTTGATTTAATTAATATAGTTCATTGTTTAGCAACATATGTCAATTTCATTATCGTTTTATAAAAAATTTTGATTGGAATCAAAAGATTCGACTTGCTAACCACAAATGATGGGAGGTACTCTTTATTTTAGAATTCAACCACTTCATATCAATAAGAAATGCAATTTAAGATTAAGAACTCTATTGTTTGTTGCAATTAAATGAATTCATGATGTAGATGATTCATGGAAATTGTTTTCATAATGAATATCGTTGTTAAGAAAGAGTCAACATATAATTTCACGGGCAATGCACGAAAAATAGTTCTTGTAACAAGAAGAGGTGCGTAATTAGCTTAAGGTGTTTACAAATGCTCATTATTTAGGAATTCATCAAGTTCACATTAGCACGAAATGCAAACCAAGATGAATGACTCCTTTGGCTGATGGATGGAAACAGATTTGGTGTAATAATGGTGTCAATACTTGTTTGATTTAATTAATATACTTCGTTGTTTAGCAAAATATGTCAATTTCATTATCGCTTTATCAAAAAGTGTGTTTGGAATCAAAATACTCGACTTGCTAAATAGAAATGATGGGAGGCACTCTTTATTCTAGAATTCAACCAATTAATATCAATAAGAAAAGAAATTCAAGATCAAGAACTCTATTGTTTGCTACAATTGAATGAATTCATGTTATAGATGATTCATGGAAATTGTTTTCATAATGAATATAGTCGTTATGAAATTGTCAATAGATAATTTCATGGTTAATGAATGAAAAATAGTTCTTGTAACAAGAAGAGGAGTCTAATTAGTTGACAGTCATTAGAATGTCTCTTTATTTAGTAATTAAACAAGTTCACATATCATGAAATGCAATCCAAGATGAATGACTCATTTGGCTGATCGACGCAAGCAGATTTGAAGTAATAATGGTGTTAATACTTGTTTGGTTTCATTAATATAGTTCATTGATTAGCAACATATGACAATTTCATTATCGCTTTATCAAAAAGTATGTTTGGAATCAAAAGATTCCACTTGCTAACCACAAATGATGGGAGGTACTCTTTATTTTAGAATTCAACGACTTCATATCAATAAGAAATGCAATTTAGATCAAGAACTCTATTCTTTGTTGCAATTGAATGAATTCATGATGTAGACGATTGATGGAAATTGTTTTCACAATGAATATCGTCGTTAAGAAAGAGTCAACATATAATTTCACGGTCAATGCATGAAAAATAGTTCTTATAACAAGAAGAGGAGCGTAATTAGCTTAAGGTATTAACAAATGCTCATTATTTACGAATTAATCAAGTTCACATTAGCACGAAATGCAAACCAAGATGAATGAATCCTTTGGCTGATGGAAGTAAACAAATTTGGAGTAATAATGGTGTTAATACTTGTTTGATTTAATTAATATACTTCATTGTTTTGCAACATAGGTCAATTTCATTATTGCTTTATCAAAAAGTGTGTTTGGAATTAAAAGATTCGACTTGCTAACCACAAATGATGGGAGGTACATTTTATTTAAGAATTAAACCAATTAATATTAATAAGAAATGCAATTTAAGATCAAGAACTCTATTGTTTGTTGCAATTGAATGAATTCATGCTATAGACGATTCATGGAAATTGTTTTCATAATGAATATAGTCATTAAGAAATAGTCAAGAGATAATTTCATGGTTAATGAATGAAAAATATTTCTTGTAACAAGAAGAGGAGCCTAATTAGCTTAAGGTGAATAGAAAGCCTCATTATTTAGTAACTAAACAAGTTCACATATCATGAAATGCAATCCAAGATGAATGACACTTTTGGCAGATGGACGCAAACCAATTTGGAGTAATAATGGTGTTAATACTTGTTTGATTTAATTGATATAGTTCATTGTTTAGCAACATACGTCAATTTCATTATCACTTTATCAAAAAGTGTGTTTGGAATCAAAAGATTCGACTTGGTAACCAGAAATGAAGAGAGACACTCTTTATTTTTTAATTCAACCAATTAATATCAATTAGAAAAGCAACTCAAGATCAAGAACTCTAATGTTTGTTGCCATTGAATGAATTCATCTTAAAGACAATTCATGGAAATTCTTTTTATAATGAATATAGTTGTTAAGAAATAGTCAATAGATAATTTCATGGTTAATGAATGAAAAATAGTTCTTGTAACAAGAAGAGCAGCCTAATTAGCTTAAGGGGATTAGAAAGTATCATTATTTAGTAATTAAACAAGTTCACATATAATGAAATGCAATCCAAGATGAATGACTCATTTCGCTGATCGACACAAGCAGATTAGAAGTAATAATGGTGTTAATACTTGTTTGATTTAATTAATATACTTCATTGTTTTGCAACATATGTCAATTTCATTATTGCTTTCTCAAAAAGTGTGTTTGGAATCAAAAGATTCGACTTGCTAACCAGAAATGATGGGAGGTACACTTTCTTTTAGAATTAAACAAATTAATATCAATAAGAAATGCAATTTAAGATGAAAAACTCTATTGTTTTTTGCAATTGAATGAATTCATGTTATCGAGGATTTATGGAAATTGTTTTCATAATGAATATAGTTGTTAAGAAATAGTCAAGAGATAATTTCATGGTTAATGAATGAAAAATAGTTCTTGTAACAAGAAGAGGAGCCTAATTAGCTTATGGTGATTAAAAAGTATCATTATTTAGTAATTAAACAAGTTCACATATCATGAAATGCAATCCAAGATGACTGACTTATTTTGCTGATCGACGCAAGCAGATTAGGAGTAATAATGATGTTAATGCTTGTTTGATTTAATTAATATAGTTCATTGTTTTGCAACATATGTCAATTTCATTATTGCTTTATCCAAAAGTGTGTTTGGAATCAAAAGATTCGACTTGCTAACCACAAATGATGGGAGGTACTCTTTATTTTAGAATTCAACCACTTCATATCAATAAGAAATGCAATTTAAGATCAAAAACTCTATTGTTTGTTGCAATTGAAAGAATTCATGTTATAGAGGATTCATGGAAATTGTTTTCATAATGAATATATTCGTTAAGAAATAGTCAAGAGATAATTTCATGGTCAATGAATGAAAAATAGTTCTTGTAACAAGAAGAGGAGCCTAATTAGCTTATGGTGATTAGAAAGTATCATTATTTAGTAATTAAACAAGTTCACATATAATGAAATGCAATCCAAGATGAATGACTCATTTTGCTGATCGACGAAAGCAGATTAGGAGTAATAATGGTGTTAATACTTGTTTGATTTAATTAATATACTTCATTGTTTTGCAGCATATGTCAATTTCATTATTGCTTTCTCAAAAAGTGTGTTTGGAATCAAAAGATTCCACTTGATAACCACAAATGATGGGAGGTACACTTTATTTTTGAATTAAACAAATTAATATCAATAAGAAATGCAATTTAAGATGAAAAACTCTATTGTTTTTTGCACTTGAATGAATTCATGTTATCGAGGATTCATGGAAATTGTTTTCATAATGAATATAGTTGTTAAGAAATAGTCAAGAGATAATTTCATGGTTAATGAATGAAAAATAGTTCTGGTAACAAGAAGAGGAGCCTAAATAGCTTAAGGTTATTAGAAAGTCTCATTATTTGGTAATTAAACAAGTTCACATATCATGAAATGCAATCCAAGATGAATGACACATTTGGCTGATGGACGCAAACAGATTTGGAGTAATAATGGTGTTAATACTTGTTTGATTTAATTAATATAGTTCATTGTTTAGCAACATATGTCAATTTCATTATCGCTTTATCGAAAAGTGTGTTTCGAATCAAAAGATTCGACTTGCTAACCACAAATGTGGAAGGTACTCTTTATTTTAGAATTCAACCAATTAATATCAATAAGAAATGCAATTTAAGATCAAGAACTCTATTATTTGTTGCAATTGAATAAATTCATGTTATAGACGATTCATGGAAATTGTTTTCATAATGAATATAGTCGTTAAAAATAGTCAAGAGATAATTTCACGGTTAATGAATGAAAAATAGTTCTTGTAACAAGAAGAGGAGCCTAATTAGCATAAGGTGAATAGAAAGCCTCATTATTTAGTAACTAAACAAGTTCACATATCATGAAATGCAATCCAAGATGAATGACACATTTGGTTGATGGACGCAAACAGACTTGGAGTAATAATGGTGTTAATACTTGTTTGATTTAATTAATAGAGTTCATTGTTTAGCAACATACGTCAATTTCATTATCACTTTATCAAAAAGTGTGCTTGGAATTAAAAGATTCGACTTGGTAACCAGAAATGAAGAGAGACACTCTTTATTTTTTAATTCAACCAATTAATATCAATTAGAAAAGCAATTCAAGATCAAGAACTCTATTGTTTGTTGCAATTGAATGAATACATGTTATGGACGATTCATGGAAATTGTTTGCATAATGAATATCATCGTTAAGAAAGAGTCAACATATAATTTCACGGTCAATGCATGAAAAATAGTTCTTGTAACTAGAAGGGGAGTGTAATTAGCTTCAGGTGATTACAAATGCTCATTATTTAGGAATTAATCCAGTTCACATTTGCACGAAATGCAAAGCTAGATGAATGACTCCTTTCGCTGATGGATGTAAATAGATTTGAAGTAATAATGGTGTTAATACTTATTTGATTTAATTAATATAGTTCATTGTTTAGCAACATATGTCAATTTCATTATCGCTTTATCGAAAAGTGTGTTTCAAATCAAAAGATTCAACTTGCTAACCACAAATGATGGAAGGTACTCTTTATTTTAGAATTCAACCAATTAATATCAATAAGAAATGCAATTTAAGATCAAGAACTCTATTGTTTGTTGCAATTGAATGAATTCGTGTTAAAGACGATTCATGGAAATTGTTTTCATAATGAATATTGTCGTTAAGAAATAGTCAAGAGATAATTTCATGGTTAATGAATGAAAAATAGTTCTTGTAACAAGAAGAGGGGCCTAATTAGCTCAAAGTGAATAGAAAGCCTCATTATTTAGTAACTAAACAAGTTCACATATCATGAAATGCAATCCAAGATGAATGACACATTTGGCTGATGGACGCAAACAGATTTGGAGTAATAATGGTGTTAATACTTGTTTGATTTAATTAATATAGTTCATTGTTTAGCAACATATGTCAATTTCATTATCGCTTTATCAAAAAGTGTGTTTGGAATTAAAAGATTCGACTTGGTAACCAGAAATGAAGAGAGACACTCTTTATTTTTTAATTCAACCAATTAATATCAATAGGAAAAGCAATTCAAGATCAAGAACTCTATTGTTTGCTGTAATTGAATGAATTCATGTTATATACGATTCATGGAAATTGTTTTCATAATGAATATAGTCGTTAAGAAATAGTCAATAGATAATTTCATGGTTAATAAATGAAAAATAGTTCTTGCAACAAGAAGAGGAGCCTAATTAGCTTATGGTGATTAGAAAGTATCATTTTTTGGTAATTAAACAAGTTAACATATAATGAAATGCAATCCAAGATGAATGACTCATTTCGCTGATCGATGCAAGCAGATTAGGAGTAATAATGGTGTTAATACTTGTTTGATTTAATTAATATACTTCATTGTTTTGCAACATATGTCAATTTCATTATTGCTTTATCAAAAAGTGTGTTTGGAATCAAAAGATTCGACTTGCTAACCACAAATGATGGGATGTACTCTTTATTTTAGAATTAAACCAATTAATATCAATAAAAATGCAATTTAAGATCAAGAACACTATTGTTTGTTGCAATTGAATGAATTCATGTTATAGAGGATTCATGGAAATTGTTTTCATAATGAATATAGTCATTAAGAAATAATCAAGAGATAATTTCATGGTTAGTGAATGAAAAATAGTTCTTGTAACAAGAAGAGGTGCCTAATTAGCTTAAGGTGATTAGAAAGTCCCATTATTTACTAATTAAACAAGTTCACATATCATGAAATGCAATCCAAGATGAATGACTCATTTGGCTGATGGACGCAAACAGATTTGGAGTAATAATGGTGTTAATACTGGTTTGGTTTAATTAATATAGTTGATTGTTTAGTAACATTTGTCAATTTCATTATCGCTTTATCAAAAAGTATGTTTGGAATCAAAGGATTCAACATGCTAACCACAAATGATGGGAGGTACTATTTATTTTAGAATTAAACCAATTAATATCAATAAAAATGCAATTTAAGATCAAGAACACTATTGTTTGTTGCAATTGAATGAATTCATGTTATAGAGGATTCATGGAAATTGTTTTTATAATTAATATAGTTGTTAAGAAATAGTCAATAGATAATTTCATGGTTAATGAATGAAAAATTGTTCTTGTGACAAGAAGAGGAGCCTAATTAGCTTAAGGTGATTAGAAAGTCTCATTATTTAGTAATTAAACAAGTTCACATATGATGAAATGCAATCGAAGATGAATGACACATTTGGTTGACGGACGCAAACAGATTTGGAGTAATAATGGTGTTAATACTTGTTTGATTTAATTAATATAGTTCATTGTTTAGCAAGATATGTCAATTTCATTATCGCTTTGTCAAAAAGTGTGTTTGGAATCAAAAGATTCGACTTGCTAACCACAAATGATGGGATGTACTCTTTATTTTAGAATTAAACCAATTAATATCAATAAGAAATGCAATTTAAGATCAAGAACTCTATTGTTTGTTGCAATTGAATGAATTCATGATGTAGACGATTCATGGAAATTGTTTTCATAATGAATATGGTCGTTAAGAAAGAGTCAACATATAATTTCACTGTCAATGCATGAAAAATAGTTCTTGTAACAACAAGAGGAGCGTAATTAGCTTAAGGTGTTTACAAATGCTCATTATTTAGGAATTAATCAAGTTCACATTAGCACGAAATGCAAACCAAGATGAATGACTCCTTTGGTTGATATATGGAAACAGATTTGGTGTGATAATGGTGTTAATACTTGTTTGATTTAAATAATATACTTCTTTGTTTTGCAACATATGTCAATTTCATTATTGCTTTATCAAAAAGTGTGTTTGGAATCACAAGATTCGACCTGGTAACCGGAAATGAAGAGAGACACTCTTTATTTTTTAATTCAACCAATTAATATCAATAGGAAAAGCAATTCAAGATCAAGAACTCTATTGTTTGCTGTAATTGAATGAATTCATGTTATAGACGATTCATGGAAATTGTTTTCATAATGAATATAGTCGTTAAGAAATAGTCAATAGATAATTTCCTGGTTAATGAATGAAAAATAGTTCTTATAACAAGAAGAGGAGCCTAATTAGCTTAAGGTGATTAGAAAGCCTCATTATTTAGTAATTAAACAAGTTCACATATCATGAAATGCAATCCAAGATGAATGACACATTTGGTAATATAGTTCATTGCTTAGCAACATATGTCAATTTCATTATCGCTTTATCAAAAAGTGTGTTTGCAATCAAAAGATTCGACTTGCTAACCACAAATGATGGGAGGTACTCTTTATTTTAGAATTCAACCAATTAATATCAATAACAAATGCAATTTAAGATCAAGAACTCTATTGTTTGTTGCAATTGAATAAATTCATATTATAGATGATTCATGAAAATTGTTTTCATAATGAATATAGTCGTTAAGAAATAGTCAAGAGATAATTTCATGGTTAATGAATGAAAATTAGTTCTTGTAGCAAGAAGTGGTGCCTAATTCGCTTAAGGTGATTAGAAAGTCTCATTATTTAGTAATTAAACAAGTTCACATATGATGTAATGCAATCCAAGATGAATGACACATTTGGCTGATGGACGCAAACAGATTTGGAGTAATAATGGTGTTAATACTTGTTTGGTTTAATTAACATAGTTCATTGTTTCGTAACATTTGTCAATTTCATTATCGCTTTATCAAAAAGTATGTTTGGAATCAAAAGATTCGACTTGCTAACCACAAATGATGGGAGGTACTCTTTATTTTAGAATTCAACCAATTAATATCAATAAAAATGCAATTTAAGATGAAGAACTCTATTGTTTGCTGCAATTGAATGAATTCATGTTATAGACGATTCATGGAAATTGTTTTCATAATGAATATGATCGTTAAGAAAGAGTCAACATATAATTTCCCGGTCAATGCATGAAAAATAGTTCTTGTAACAAGAAGGGGAGCGTAATTAGCTTAAGGTGATAACAAATGCCCATTATTTAGGAATTAATCAAGTTCACATTCGCACGAAATACAAACCAAGATGAATGATTCGTTTGGCTGATGGATGTAAATAGATTTGGAGTAATAATGGTGTTAATACTTGTTTGATTAATCAATATACTTCGTTGCTTAGCAACATATGTCAATTTCATTATCGCTTTATCAAAAAGTTTGTTTGGAATGAAAAGATTCGACCTGTTGACCAGAAATGGTGTGAGGCACTCTTTATTTTAGAATTCAACCGATTAATATTAATAAGAAAAGCAATTCAAGTTCAAGAACTCTATTGTTTGCTGCAATTGAATGAATTCATGTGATAGATGATTCATGGAAATTGTTTTCATAATGAATATAGTCGTTAAGAAATAGTCGAGAGATAATTTCATGGTTAATGAATGAAAAATAGTTCTTGTAACAAGAAGAGGTGCCTAATTAGCTTCAGGTGATTAGAAAGTCTCATTATTTAGTAATTAAACAAGTTCACATATCATGAAATGCAATCCAAGATGAATGACTCATTTGGCTGATCGACGCAAACAGATTAGGAGTAATAATAATGTTAATACTTGTTTGAGTTAATTAATATACTTCATTGTTTAGCAACATATGTCAATTTCATTATTGCTTTATCAAAAAGTGTGTTTGGAATCAAAAGATTCGACTTGGTAACCACGAATGATGGGAGGTCCTCTTTATTTTAGAATTAAACCAATTAATATCAATAAGAAATGCAATTTAAGATCAAGAACTCTATTGTTTGTTGCAAGTGAATTAATTCAAGTTATAGACGATTCATTGAAATTGTTTTCATAATGAATATAGTCGTTAAGAAAGAGTCAACATATAATTTCACGGTCAATGCATGAAAAATAGTTCTTGTAACAATAAGAGGATCGTAATTAGTTTAAGGTGATTAGAAATGCTTATTATTTAGGAATTAATCAAGTTTACATTAGCACGAAATGCAAACCAAGATGAATGACTCCTTTGGTTGATGGATGGAAACAGATTTGGTGTAATAATGGTATTAATACTTGTTTGATTTAATTAATATACTTTGTTGCTTCGCAACATATGTCAATTTCACTATCGCTTTATCAAAAAGTGTGTTTGGAATCAAAAGATTCGACCTGCTAACCAGAAATGGTGCGAGACACACTTTATTTTAGAATTCAACCAATTAATATCAACAAGAAAAGTAAATCAAGATCAAGAACTCTATTGTTTGTTGCAATTGAATGAATTAATGTTATAGAGGATTCATGGAAATTGTTTTCATCATGAATATAGTCGTTAAGAAATAGTCAAGAGATAATTTTATGGTGAATGAATGAAAAATAGTTCTTGTAACAAGAAGAGGCGACTAATTAGCTTATGGTGATTAGAAACTATCATTATTTAGAAATTAAACAAGTACACATATAATGAAATGCAATCCAAGATGAATGACTCATTTTGCTGATCGACGCAAGCAGATTAGGAGTAATAATGGTGTTAATACTTGTTTGATTTAATTAATATACTTCATTGTTTTGCAACATATGTCAATTTCATTATTGCTTTATCAAAAAGTGTGTTTGGAATTAAAAGATTCTACTTGCTAACCACAAATGATGCGAGGTACTATTTATTTTAGAATTAAACCAATTAATATCAATAAGAAATGCAATTTAAGATCAAGAACTCTATTGTTTGTTGCAATTGAATGAATTCATGTTATAGACGATTTATGGAAATTGTTTTTGTAATGAATATAGTCGTTAGGAAATAGTCAAGAGATAATTTCATGGTTAATGAATGAAAAATAGTTCTTGTAAGAAGAAGAAGAGCCTAATTAGCATAGGGTGAGTAGAAAGTATCATTATTTTGTAATTAAACAAGTTCACATATCATGAAATGCAATCCCACATGAATGACACATTTGGCTGATGGACGCAAACAGATTTGGAGTAATAATGGTGTTAATACTTGTTTGATTTAATTAATATACTTCATTGTTTAGCAACATATGTCAATTTCTTTATTGCTTTATCAAAAAGTGTGTTTGGAATCAGAAGTTTCCACTTGCTAACCACAAATGATGGGAGGTACTCTTTATTTTAGAATTCAACCACTTCATATCAATAAGAAATGCAAGTTAAGATCCAGAACTCTATTGTTTGTTGCAATTGAATGAATTCATGTTATAGATGATTCATGAAAATTGTTTTCATAATGAATATAGTCGTTAAGAAATAGTCAATAGATAATTTCATGGTTAATGAATGAAAAATAGTTCTTGTAACAAGAAGAGGTGCCTAATTAGCTTAAGGCGATTAGAAAGTCTCATTATTTACTAATTAAACAAGTTCGCATATCATGAAATGCAATCCAAGATGAATGACTCATTTGGCTGATGGACGCAAACAGATTTGGAGTAATAATGGTGTTAATACTTGTTTGGTTTAATTAATATAGTTGATTGTTTAGTAACATTTGTCAATTTCATTATCGCTTTATCAAAAAGTTTGTTTGGAATCAAAGGATTCGACATGCTAACCACAAATGATGGGAGGTACTGTTTATTTTAGAATTAAACCAAGTAATATCAATAAAAATGCAAATTAAGATCAAGAACTGTATTGTTTGTTGCAATTGAATGAATTCATGTTATAGAGGATTCATGGAAATTGTTTTCATAATGAATATAGTCGTTAAGAAATAGTCAATAGATAATTTCATGGTTAATGAATGAAAAATAGTTCTTGTGACAAGAAGAGGAGCCTAATTAGCTTAAGGTGATTAGAAAGTCTCATTATTTAGTAATTAAACAAGTTCACATATGATGCAATGCAATCGAAGATGAATGACACATTTGGCAGATGGACGCAAACAGATTTGGAGTAATATTGGTGTTAATATTTGTTTGATTTAATTAATATAGTTCATTGTTTAGCAACATATGTCAATTTCATTATCGCTTTATCAAAAAGTGTGTTTGGAATTAAAAGATTCGACTTGGTAACCAGAAATGAAGAGAGACACTCTTTATTTTTTAATTCAACCAATTAATATCAATTTGAAAAGCAATTCAAGATCAAGAACTCTATTGTTTGTTGCAATTGAATGAATACATGTGATAGATGATTCATGGAAATTGTTTTCATATTGAATATAGTCGTTATGAAATTGTCAATAGATAATTTCATGGTTATTGAATGAAAAATAGTTCTTGTAACAAGAAGAGGAGTCTAATTAGCTTATGGTGATTAGAAAGTATCATTATTTAGTAATTAAACAAGTTCACATATCATGAAATGCAATCCAAGATGAATGACTCATTTCGCTGATCGACGCAAGCAGATTAGGAGTAATAATGGTGTTAATACTTGTTTGATTTAATTAATATACTTCATTGTTTAGCAACATATGTCAATTTCATTATCGCTTTATCAAAAGGTGTGTTTGGAGTCAAACGATTCGACTTGCTAACCACAAATGATGGGATGTAATCTTTATTTTAGAATTCAACCAATTAATATCCATAAGAAATGCAATTTAATATCAAGAACTCTATTGTTTGTTGCAATTGAATGAATTCATGATGTAGACGATTCATGGAAATTGTTTTCATAATGAATATCGTCGTCAAGAAAGAGTCAACATATAATTTCACGGTCAATGCATGAAAAATAGTTCTCGTAACAAGAAGAGGATCGTAATTAGCTTAAGGTGTTTAGAAATGCTCATTATTTAGGAATTAATCAAGTTCACATTAGCACGAAATGCAAACCAAGATGAATGACTCCTTTGGCTGATGGATGGAAACAGATTTGGTGTAATAATGGTGTTAATACATGTTTGATTTAATTTATATACTTCATTGTTTTGCAACATATGTCAATTTCATTATTGCTTTATCAAAAAGTGTGTTTGGAATCAAAAGATTCAATTTGCTAACCCCAAATGATGGGAGGTACTCTTTATTTTAGAATTAAACCAATTAATATCAATAAGAAATGCAATTTAAGATCAAGAACTCTATTGTTTGTTGCAATTGAATGAATTCATGTTACAGATGATTCATGAAAATTGTTTTCATATTGAATATAGTCGTTAAGAAATAGTCAAGAGATAATTTCATGGTTAATGAATGAAAAATAGTTCTTGTAACAAGAAGAGGTGCCTAATTAGCGTAAGGTGAATAAAAGCCTCATTATTTAGTAACTAAACAAGTTCACATATCATGAAATGCAATCCAAGATGAATGACACATTTGACAGATGGACGCAAACAGATTTGGAGTAATAATGGTGTTAATACTTGTTTGATTTAATTAATATAGTTCATTGTTTAGCAACATACGTCAATTTCATTATCGCTTTATCAAAAAGTGTGTTTGGAATTAAAAGATTCGTCTTGGTAACCAGAAATGAAGAGAGACACTCTTTATTTTTTAATTCAACCAATTAATATCAATTAGAAAAGCAATTCAAGATCAAGAACTCTATTGTTTGTTGCAATTGAATGAATACATGTTATAGACGATTCATGGAAATTGTTTTCATAATGAATATCATCGTATAGAAAGAGTCAAGAGATAATTTCATGGTTAATGAATGAAAAATAGTTCTTGTAACAAGAAGAGGAGCCTAATTAGCTTAAGGTGAATAGAAAGCCTCATTATTTAGTAACTAAACAAGTTCACATATCATGAAATGCAATCCAAGATGAATGACACATTTGGCTGATGGATGCAAACAGATTTGGAGTAATAATGGTGTTAATACTTGTTTCATTTAATTAATATAGCTCATTGTTTAGCAACATATGTCAATTTCATTATCGCTTTATCCAAAAGTGTTTTTGGAATTAAAAGATTCGACTTGGTAACCAAAAAATGAAGAGAGAGACACTCTTTATTTTTTAATTCAACTAATTAATATCAATTAGAAAAGCAATTCAAGATCAAGAACTCTATTTTTTGTTGCAATTGAATGAATATATGTTATAGACGATTCATGCAAATTGTTTTCATAATGAATATCATCGTTAAGAAAGAGTCAACATATAATTTCACGGTCAATGCATGAAAAATAGTTCTCGTAACAAGAAGAGGAGAGTAATTAGCTTAAGGTGTTTAGAAATGCTCATTATTTAGGAACTAATCAAGTTCACATTAGCACGAAATGCAAACCAAGATGAATGACTCCTTTGGCTGATGGATGGAAACATATTTGGTGTAATAATGGTGTTAATACTTGTTTGATTTAATTAATATACTTCATTGTTTAGCAACATATGTCAATTTCATTATCGCTTTATCAAAAGGTGTGTTTGGAGTCAAACGATTCGACTTGCTAACCACAAATGATGGGATGTAATCTTTATTTTAGAATTCAACCAATTAATATCCATAAGAAATGCAATTTAATATCAAGAACTCTATTGTTTGTTGCAATTGAATGAATTCATGATGTAGACGATTCATGGAAATTGTTTTCATAATGAATATCGTCGTCAAGAAAGAGTCAACATATAATTTCACGGTCAATGCATGAAAAATAGTTCTCGTAACAAGAAGAGGATCGTAATTAGCTTAAGGTGTTTAGAAATGCTCATTATTTAGGAATTAATCAAGTTCACATTAGCACGAAATGCAAACCAAGATGAATGACACCTTTGGCTGATGGATGGAAACAGATTTGGTGTAATAATGGTGTTAATACATGTTTGATTTAATTTATATACTTCATTGTTTTGCAACATATGTCAATTTCATTATTGCTTTATCAAAAAGTGTGTTTGGAATCAAAAGATTCAATTTGCTAACCCCAAATGATGGGAGGTACTCTTTATTTTAGAATTAAACCAATTAATATCAATAAGAAATGCAATTTAAGATCAAGAACTCTATTGTTTGTTGCAATTGAATGAATTCATGTTACAGATGATTCATGAAAATTGTTTTCATATTGAATATAGTCGTTAAGAAATAGTCAAGAGATAATTTCATGGTTAATGAATGAAAAATAGTTCTTGTAACAAGAAGAGGTGCCTAATTAGCGTAAGGTGAATAAAAGCTTTATTATTTAGTAACTAAACAAGTTCACATATCATGAAATGCAATCCAAGATGAATGACACATTTGACAGATGGACGCAAACAGATTTGGAGTAATAATGGTGTTAATACTTGTTTGATTTAATTAATATAGTTCATTGTTTAGCAACATACGTCAATTTCATTATCGCTTTATCAAAAAGTGTGTTTGGAATTAAAAGATTCGTCTTGGTAACCAGAAATGAAGAGAGACACTCTTTATTTTTTAATTCAACCAATTAATATCAATTAGAAAAGCAATTCAAGATCAAGAACTCTATTGTTTGTTGCAATTGAATGAATACATGTTATAGACGATTCATGGAAATTGTTTTCATAATGAATATCATCGTATAGAAAGAGTCAAGAGATAATTTCATGGTTAATGAATGAAAAATAGTTCTTGTAACAAGAAGAGGAGCCTAATTAGCTTAAGGTGAATAGAAAGCCTCATTATTTAGTAACTAAACAAGTTCACGTATCATGAAATGCAATCCAAGATGAATGACACATTTGGCTGATGGATGCAAACAGATTTGGAGTAATAATGGTGTTAATACTTGTTTCATTTAATTAATATAGCTCATTGTTTAGCAACATATGTCAATTTCATTATCGCTTTATCCAAAAGTGTTTTTGGAATTAAAAGATTCGACTTGGTAACCAGAAATGAAGAGAGACAGTCTTTATTTTTTAATTCAACCAATTAATATCAATTAGAAAAGCGATTCAAGATCAAGAACTCTATTGTTTGTTGCAATTGAATGAATATATGTTATAGACGATTCATGCAAATTGTTTTCATAATGAATATCATCGTTAAGAAAGAGTCAACATATAATTTCACGGTCAATGCATGAAAAATAGTTCTCGTAACAAGAAGAGGAGAGTAATTAGCTTAAGGTGTTTAGAAATGCTCATTATTTAGGAACTAATCAAGTTCACATTAGCACGAAATGCAAACCAAGATGAATGACTCCTTTGGCTGATGGATGGAAACATATTTGGTGTAATAATGGTGTTAATACTTGTTTGATTTAATTAATAGACTTCATTGTTTTGTAACATATGTCAATTTCATTATTGCTTTATCAAAAAGTGTGTTTGGAATCAAAAGATTCCACTTGCTAACCACAAATGATGGGGGGTAGTCTTTATTTTAGAATTAAACCAATTAATATCAATAAGAAAAGCAATTTAAGATCAAGAACTCTATTGTTTGTTGCAATTGAATGAATTCATGTTATGGATGATTCATGAAAATTGTTTTCATAATGAATATAGTCGTTAAAAAATAGTTAAGAGATAATTTCATGGTTAATGAATGAAAAATAGTTCTTGTGACAAGAAGATAAGCCTAATTAGCTTAAGGTGAATAGAAAGCCTCATTATTTAGTAACTAAACAAGTTCACATATCATGAAATGCAATCCATGATGAATGACTCATTTGGCTGATGGACGCAAACAGATTTGGAGTAATAATGGTGTTAATACTTGTTTGATTTAATAAATATAGCTCATTGTTTAGCAACATATGTCAATTTCATTATCGCTTTATCAAAAAGTGTGTTTGGAATTAAGAGATTCGACTTGGTAACCAGAAATGAAGAGAGTCACTCTTTATTTTTTAATTCAACCAATTAATATCAATTAGAAAAGCAATTCAAGATCAAGAATTCTATTGTTTGTTGCAGTTGAATGAATACATGTTATAGACGATTCATGGAAATTGTTTTCATAATGAATATCATCGTTAAGAAAGAGTCAACATATAATTTCACGGTCAATGCATGAAAAATAGTTCTTGTAACTAGAAGGGGAGCGTAATTAGCTTAAGGTGATTACAAATGCTCATTATTTAGGAATTAATCAAGTTCACATTTGCACGAAATGCAAACCAAGATGAATGACTCCATTCGCTGATGGATGTAAACAGATTTGGAGTAATAATGGTGTTAATACTTATTTGATTTAATTAATATAGTTCATTGTTTAGCAACATATGTCAATTTCATTATCGCTTTATCGAAAAGTGAGTTTCGAATCAAAAGATTCGACTTGCTAACCACAAATGATGGAAGGTACTCTTTATTTTAGAATTCAACCAATTAATATCAATAAGAAATGCAATTTAAGATCATGAACTCTATTGTTTGTTGCAATTGAATAAATTCATGTTATAGACGATGCATGCAAGTTGTTTTCATAATGAATATCGTCGTTAAGAAAGAGTCAACATATAATTTCATGGTCAATGCATGTAAAACAGTTCTTGTAACAAGAAGAGGAGCGTAATTAGCTTAAGGTGACTACAAATGCTCATTATTTAGGAATTAATCAGGTTCACATTAGCACAAAATGCAAAGCAAGATGAATGACTCCTTTGGTTGATGGATGGAAATAGATTTGGTGTAATAATGGTGTTAATACTTGTTTGAGTTATTTAATATACTTCGTTGCTTAGCAACATATATCAATTTCATTATCGCTTTATCAAAAAGTGTGTTTGGAATCAAAAGATTCGACCTGGTAACCAGAAATGAAGAGAGACACTCTTTATTTTTTAATTCAACCAATTAATATCAATTAGAAAAGCAACTCAAGATCAAGAACTCTATTGTTTGTTGCAATTGAATGAATTCATCTTAAAGACGATTCATGGAAATTGTTTTCATAATGAATATAGTCGTTATGAAATTGTCAATACATAATTTCATGCTTAATGAATGAAAAAAAAATAGTTCTTTAACAAGAAGAGGAGTCTAATTAGCTTATGGTGATTAGAAAGTATCATTATTTTAGTAATTAAACAAGTTCACATATCATGAAATGCAATGCAAGATGAATGACTCATTTCGCTGATCGACGCAAGCAGATTAGGAGT
Source organism: Ceriops zippeliana (assembly GCA_037897445.1). Lineage (NCBI taxonomy): Eukaryota > Viridiplantae > Streptophyta > Magnoliopsida > Malpighiales > Rhizophoraceae > Ceriops > Ceriops zippeliana. The sequence goes on along the minus strand of JBAPLH010000193.1, from coordinate 60,649 downwards.
AATAATTGTGTTAATACTTGTTTGATTTAATTAATATACTTATTTGTTTTACAACATATGTCAATTTCATTATTGCTTTATCAAAAAGTGTGTTTGGAATCAAAATATTCGACTTGCTAACCACAAATGATGGGAGGTACTATTTATTTTAGAATTCAACCACTTCATATTAATAAGAAATGCAATTTAAGATCAAAAACTCTATTGTTTGTTACAATTGAATGAATTCATGTTGTAGAGGATTCATGGAAATTGTTTTCATAATGAATATAGTCGTTATGAAATAGTCAAGAGATAATTTCATGGTTAATGAATGAAAAATAGTTCTTGTAACAAGAAGAGGAGCCTAATTAGCTTAAGGTGAGTAGAAAGTATAATTATTTAGTAATTAAACAAGTTCACATATCATGAAATGCAATCCCAGATGGATGACACATTTGGCTGATGGACGTAAACAGATTTGGAGTAATAATGGTGTTAATACTTGTTTGATTTAATTAATATAGTTCATTGTTTAGCAACATATGTGAATTTCATTATCGTTTTATCAAAAAGTGTGATTGGAATCAAATGATTCAACTTCCTAACCACAAATGATGGGAGATACTCTTTATTTTAGAGTTCAACCACTTCATATCTATAAGAAACGCAATTTAAGATCAAGAACTCTATTGTTCGTTGCAATTGAATGAATTCATGATATAGACGATTCATGGAAATTGTTTTCATAATGAATATAGTTTTTAAGAAAGGTCAACATATAATTTCATGGTCATTGCATGAAAAGTAGTTCTCGTAACAAGAAGAGGAGCGTAATTAGCTTAAGGTGTTTACAAATGCTCATTATTTTGGAATTAAAAAAGTTCACATATCATGAAATGCAATCCAAGATGAATGACACATTTGGCTGATGGACGCAAACTGATTTGGAGTAATAATGGTGTTAATACTCATTTGATTTAATTAATATAGTTCATTGTTTAGCAACATATGTCAATTTCATTATCGCTTTATCAAAAAGTGTGTTTGGAATTAAAAGATTCGACTTGGTAACCAGAAATGAAGAGAGACACTCTTTATTTTTTAATTCAACCAATTAATATCAATTAGAAAAGCAATTCAAGATCAAGAACTCTATTGTTTGTTGCAATTGAATGAATACATGTGATAGATGATTCATGGAAATTGTTTTCATAATGAATATAGTTGTTATGAAATTGTCACTAGATAATTTCATGGTTAATGAATGAAAAATAGTTCTTGTAACAAGAAGAGGAGCCTAATTAGCTTAAGGTGAATAGAAAGCCTCATTATTTAGTAACTAAACAAGTTCACATATCATGAAATGCAATCCAAGATGAATGACACATTTGGCTGATGGATGCAAACAGATTTGGAGTAATAATGGTGTTAATACTTGTTTCATTTAATTAATATAGCTCATTGTTTAGCAACATATGTCAATTTCATTATCGCTTTATCCAAAAGTGTTTTTGGAATTAAAAGATTCGACTTGGTAACCAGAAATGAAGAGAGACACTCTTTATTTTTTAATTCAACTAATTAATATCAATTAGAAAAGCAATTCAAGATCAAGAACTCTATTTTTTGTTGCAATTGAATGAATATATGTTATAGACGATTCATGCAAATTGTTTTCATAATGAATATCATCGTTAAGAAAGAGTCAACATATAATTTCACGGTCAATGCATGAAAAATAGTTCTCGTAACAAGAAGAGGAGAGTAATTAGCTTAAGGTGTTTAGAAATGCTCATTATTTAGGAACTAATCAAGTTCACATTAGCACGAAATGCAAACCAAGATGAATGACTCCTTTGGCTGATGGATGGAAACATATTTGGTGTAATAATGGTGTTAATACTTGTTTGATTTAATTAATATACTTCATTGTTTAGCAACATATGTCAATTTCATTATCGCTTTATCAAAAGGTGTGTTTGGAATCAAAAGATTCGACCTGGTAACCAGAAATGAAGAGAGACACTCTTTATTTTTTAATTCAACCAATTAATATCAATTAGAAAAGCAACTCAAGATCAAGAACTCTATTGTTTGTTGCAATTGAATGAATTCATCTTAAAGACGATTCATGGAAATTGTTTTCATAATGAATATAGTCGTTATGAAATTGTCAATACATAATTTCATGCTTAATGAATGAAAAATAGTTCTTTAACAAGAAGAGGAGTCTAATTAGCTTATGGTGATTAGAAAGTATCATTATTTAGTAATTAAACAAGTTCACATATCATGAAATGCAATGCAAGATGAATGACTCATTTCGCTGATCGACGCAAGCAGATTAGGAGTAATAATTGTGTTAATACTTGTTTGATTTAATTAATATACTTATTTGTTTTACAACATATGTCAATTTCATTATTGCTTTATCAAAAAGTGTGTTTGGAATCAAAATATTCGACTTGCTAACCACAAATGATGGGAGGTACTATTTATTTTAGAATTCAACCACTTCATATTAATAAGAAATGCAATTTAAGATCAAAAACTCTATTGTTTGTTACAATTGAATGAATTCATGTTGTAGAGGATTCATGGAAATTGTTTTCATAATGAATATAGTCGTTAAGAAATAGTCAAGAGATAATTTCATGGTTAATGAATGAAAAATAGTTCTTGTAACAAGAAGAGGAGCCTAATTAGCTTAAGGTGAGTAGAAAGTCTAATTATTTAGTAATTAAACAAGTTCACATATGCTGAAATGCAATCCCAGATGAATGACACATTTGGCAGATGGACGCAAACAGATTTGGAGTAATAATGGTGTTAATACTTATTTGATTTAATTAATATAGTTCATTGTTTAGCAAAATATGTCAATTTCATTATTACTTTATCGAAAAGTGTGTTTCGAATCAAAAGATTCGACTTGCTAACCACAAATGATGGAAGATACTCTTTATTTTAGAGTTCAACCAATTAATATCAATAAGAAAACGCAATTTAAGATCAAGAACTTTATATTGTTTGTTGCAATTGAATGAATTCATGTTATAGACGATTCATGGAAATTGTTTTCATAATGAATATAGTTTTTAAGAAAGGTCAAGATATAATTTCATGGTCATAATGAATGAAAAGTTGTTCTTGTAACAAGAAGAGGAGCGTAATTAGCTTAATGTGATTAGAAAATGCTCATTATTTACTAATTAAAAAAAGTTCACATATCATGAAATGCAATCCATGATGAATGACACATTTGGCTGATGGACGCAAACTGATTTGGAGTAATAATGGTGTTAATACTTGTTTGGTTTTAATTAATATAGTTCATTGTTTAGTAACATTTGTCAATTTCATTATCGCTTTATCAAAAAGTGTGTTTGGAATCAAAAGATTCGACTTGCTAACCACAAATGAAGAGAGACACTATTTATTTTTTAATTCAACCAATTAATATCAATAAAAATGCAATTTAAGATCAAGAACTCTATTGTTTGTTGCAATTGAATGAATTCATGTTATAGAGGATTCATGGAAATTGTTTTCATAATGAATATAGTCGTTAAGAAATAGTCAATAGATAATTTCATGGTTAATGAATGAAAAATAGTTCTTGTGACAAGAAGAGGAGCCTAATTAGCTTAAGGTGATTAGAAAGTCTCATTATTTAGTAATTAAACAAGTTCACATATGCTGAAATGCAATCGAAGATGAATGACACATTTGGCAGATGGACGCAAACAGATTTGGAGTAATAATGGTGTTAATACTTATTTGATTTAATTAATATAGTTCATTGTTTAGCAAAATATGTCAATTTCATTATTACTTTATCGAAAAGTGTGTTTCGAATCAAAAGATTCGACTTGCTAACCACAAATGATGGAAGGTACTATTTATTTTAGAATTCAACCAATTAATATCAATAAGAAATGCTATTTAAGATCAAGAACTTTATTGCTTGTTGCAATTGAATGAATTCATGTTATAGACGATTCATGGAAATTGTTTTCATAATGAATATAGTCGTTAAGAAATAGTCAAGAGATAATTTCATGGTTAATGAATGAAAAATAGTTCTTGTAACAAGAAGAGGTGCCTAATTAGCTTAATGTGATTAGAAAGTCTCATTATTTACTAATTAAACAAGTTCGCATATCATGAAATGCAATCCATGATGAATGACTCTTTTGGCTGATGGACGCAAACAGATTTGGAGTAATAATGGCGTTAATACTTGTTTGGTTTAATTAATATAGTTCATTGTTTAGAAACATATGTCAATTTCATTATCGCTTTATCAAAAAGTGTGTTTGCAATCAAAAGATTTGACTTGCTAACCACAAATGATGGGAGGTACTCTTTATTTTAGAATTCAACCAATTAATATCAATAAGAAATGCAATTTAAGATCAAGAACTCTATTGTTTGTTGCAATTGAATGAATACATGTTATAGACGATTCATGGAAATTGTTTTCATAATGAATATCATCATTAAGAAAGAGTCAACATTTAATTTCACAGTCAATGCATGAAAAGTAGTTCTTGTAACTTGAAGGGGAGCGTAATTAGCTTAAGGTGATTACAAATGCTCATTATTTAGGAATTAATCAAGTTCACATTAGCACGAAATGCAAACCCAGATGAATGACTCCTTTGGCGGATGGATGGAAGCAGATTTGGTGTAATAATGGTGTTAATAGTTGTTTGATTTAATTAATATACTTCGTTGCTTTGCAACATATGTCAATTTCATTATCGCTTTATCAAAAAGTGCATTTGGAATCAAAAGATTCGACCTGGTAACCAGAAATTAAGAGAGACACTCTTTATTTTTTACTTCAACCAATTAATATCAATAGGAAAAGCAATTCAAGATCAAGAACTCTATTGTTTGCTGTAATTGAATGAATTCATCTTATAGATGATTCATGGAAATTGTTTTCATAATGAATATAGTCATTAAGAAATAGTCAATAGATAATTTCATGGTTAATGAATAAAAAATAGTTCTTATAACAAGAAGAGGAGCCTAATTAGCTTTAGGTGATTAGAAAGCCTCATTATTTAGTAATTAAACAAGTTCACATATCATGAAATGCAATCCAAGATGAATGACACATTTGGTTGATGGACGCAAACAGATTTGTAGTAATAATGGTGTTAATCTTTGTTTGATTTAATTAATATAGTTCATTGTTTAGCAACATATGTCAATTTCATTATCGCTTTATCAAAAAGTGTGTTTGCAATCAAAAGATTCGACTTGCTAACCACAAATGATGGGAGGTACTCGTTATTTTAGAATTCAACCAATTAATATCAATAAGAAATGCAATTTAAGGTCAAGAACTCTATTGTTTGTTGCAATTGAATGAATTCATGTTATAGACGATTCATGGAAATTGTTTTCATAATGAATATAGTCGTTAAGACATAGTCAAGAGATAATTTCATGGTGAATGAATGAAAAATAGTTCTTGTAACAAGAAGAGGCGACTAATTAGCTTATGGTGATTAGAAACTATCATTATTTAGAAAGTAAACAAGTTCACATATAATGAAATGCAATCCAAGATGAATGACTCATTTCACTGATTGACGCAAGCAGATTAGGAGTAAGAATGGTGTTAATACTTGTTTGATTTAATTAATATACTTCATTGTTTTGCAACATATGTCAATTTCATTATTGCTTTATCAAAAAGTGTGTTTGGAATTAACAGATTCGACTTGCTAACCACAAATGATGGGAGGTACTATTTATTATAGAATTAAACCAATTAATATCAATAAGAAATGCAATTTAAGATCAAGAAATCTATTGTTTGTTGCAATTGAATGAATTCATGTTATAGACGATTCATGGAAATTGTTTTTGTAATGAATATTGTCGTTAGGAAATAGTCAAGAGATAATTTCATGGTTAATGAATGAGAAATAGTCCTTGTAACAAGTAGAGGAGCCTAATTAGCTTAAGGTGATTAGAAAGTCTCATTATTTAGTAATTAAACAAGTTCACATATGATGAAATAAAATCCAAGATGAATGACTCATTTGGCTGATGGACGCAAACATATTTGGAGTAATAATGGTGTTAATACTTGTTTAGTTTAATTAATATAGTTCATTGTTTAACAAGATATGTCAATTTCATTATCGCTTTATCAAAAAGTGTATTTGGAAACAAAAGATTCGACCTGCTGACCAGAAATGGTGTGAGGCACTCTTTATTTTAGAATTCAACAAATTAATATTAATAAGAAACGCAATTCAAGATCAAGAACTCTATTGTTTTCATAATGAATATCATCGTTAAGAAAGAGTCAACATATAATTTCACGTTAATGAATGAAAAATAGTTCTTGTAACAAGAAGGGGAGCGTAATCAGCTTAAGGTGATTACAAATGCTCATTATTTAGGAATTAATCAAGTTCACATTCGCACGAAATGCAAACCAAGATGAATGACTCCTTTGGCTGATGGATGTAAACAGATTTGGAGTAATAACGGTGTTAATACTTGTTTAATTTAATTAATATACTTCATTGCTTAGCAACATATGTCAATTTCATTATTGCTTTATCAAAAAGTGTCTTTGGATTCAAAAGATTCGACCTGCTAACCAGAAATGGTGTGAGGCACTCTTTATTTTAGAATTCAACCAATTAATATTAATAAGAAAAGAAATTCATGATCAAGAACCCTATTGTTTGCTGCAATTGAATGAATTCATGTTATAGACGATTCATGGAAATTGTTTTCATAAAGAATATAGTCGTTAAGAAATGGTCGATAGATAATTTCATGGTTAATGAATGAAAAATAATTCTTGTAACAAGAAGAGGAGCCTAATTAGCTTTTGGTGATTAGAAAGTATCATTATTTAGTAATTAAACAAGTTCACAAATAATGAAATGCAATCCAAGATGAATGACTCATTACGCTGATCGATGCAAGCAGATTAGGAGTAATAATGGTGTTAATACTTGTTTGGTTTTAATTAATATAGTTCATTGTTTAGCAACATATGTCAATTTTATTATCGCTTTATCAAAAAGTGTGTTTGGAATCAAAAGATTCGACTTGCTAACCACAAATGATGGGAGGTCCTCTTTATTTTAGAATTCAACCAATTAATAGCAATAAAAATGAAATTTAAGATCAAGAACTCTATTGGTTGTGGCAATTGAATGGATTCATGTCATAAACGATTCATGGAAATTGTTTTCATAATGAATATAGTCGTTACGAAATAGTCGAGAGATAATTTCATGGTTAATGAATGAAAAATGGTTCTTGGAACAAGAAGACGAGCCTAATTAGCTTAAGGTAATCAGAAAGCCCCATTATTTAGTAATTAAACAAGTTCACATATCATGAAATGCAAACCATGATGAATGACTCCTTTCGCTGATGGATGTAAGCAGATTTGGAATAATAATGGTGTTAATACTTGTTTGATTTAATTAATATGCTTATTTGCTTAGCAACACATGTCAATTTCTTTATCGCTTTATCAAAAAGTGTGTTTGGAATCAAAAGATTCGACCTAGTAACTAGAAATGGTGTGAGGCACTCTTTATTTTAGAATTCAACCAATTAATATTAATAAGAAAAGCAATTCAAGATCAAGAACTCTATTGTTGCTAAAACTGAATGAATTCATGTTATAGACGATTCATGGAAATTGTTTTCATAATGAATATAGTCGTTAAGAAATAGTCGAGAGATAATTTCATGGTGAATGAATGAAAAATAGTTCTTGTAACAAGAAGATGAGCCTAATTAGCTTATGGTGATTAGAAAGTATCATTATTTAGTAATTAAACAAGTTCACATATAATGAAATGCAATCCAAGATGAATGACTCATTTCGCTGATTGACGCAAGCAGATTAAGAGTAATAATGGTGTTAATACTTGTTTGATTTAATTAATATACTTCATTGTTTAGCAACATATGTCAATTTCATTATCGCTTTATCAAAAAGTGTGTTTGGAATCAAAATATTCGACATGCTAATCAGAAATGGTGTGAGACACACTTTTTTTTTAAAATTAAACCAATTAATATCATTAAGAAATGCAATTGAAGATCAAGAACTCTATTGTTTGTTGCAATTGAATGAATTCATGTTATAGACGATTCATGGAAATTGTTTTCATAATGAATATAGTCGTTAAGAAATAGTCGAGAGATAATTTCAAGGTGAATGAATGAAAAATAGTTCTGTAACAAGAAGAGGAGTCTAATTAGCTTATGGTGATTAGAAAGTATCATTATTTAGTAATTAAACAAGTTCACATATCATGAAATGCAATCTAAGATGATTGACTCATTTCGCTGATTGACGCAAGAAGATTAGGAGTAATAATGGTGTTAATACTTGTTTGATTTAATTAATATACTTCATTGTTTAACATATGTCAATTTCATTATTGCTTTATCAAAAAGTGTGTTTGGAATCAAAAGATTCGACTTGCTAACCACAAATGAGGGGAGGTACTCTTTATTTTAGAATTAAACCCATTAATATTAATAAGAAATGCAATTTAAGATCAAGAACTCTATTCTTTGTTGCAATTCAACGAATTGATATTATAGACGATTCATGGAAATTGTTTTCATAATGAATATAGTCGTTAAGAAATAGTCAAGAGATAATTTCATGGTTAATGAATGAAAAATAGTTCTTGTAACAAGAAGAGGAGGCTAATTAGCTTAAGGTGATTAGAAAGCCTCATTATGTAGTAATTAAACAAGTTCACATATCATGAAATGCAATCCAAGATGAATGACACATTTGGTTGATGGACGCAAACAGATTTGTAGTAATAATGGTGTTAATACTTGTTTGATTTAATTAATATAGTTCATTGTTTAGCAACATATGTCAATTTCATTATCGCTTTGTCAAAAAGTGTGTTTGCAATCAAAATATTCGACTTGCTAACCACAAGTGATGGGAGGTACTCTTTATTTTAGAATTCAACCAATTAATATCAATAAGAAATGCAATTTAAGATCAAGAACTCTATTGTTTGTTACAATTGAATGAATTCATGTTATAGATGATTCATGGAAATTGTTTTCATAATCAATATCGTCGTTATGAAAGAGTCAACATAAAATTTCACGGTCAATGCATGAAAATTATTTCTTGTAGCAAGAAAAGGAGCGTAATTAGCTTAAGGCGATTACAAATGCTCATTATTTAGGATTTAATCAAGTTTACATTAGCACGAAATGCAAACCAAGATGAATGACTCCTTTGGCTCATCGATGGAAACAAATTTGGTGAAATAATGGTAGTAATACTTGTTTGATTTAATTAATATACTTCGTTGAGGCGCAACATATGTCAATTTCATTATCGCTTTATCAAAAAGTGTGTTTGGAATCAAAATATTCGACATGCTAACCAGAAATGGTGTGAGGCACTCTTTATTTTAGAATTCAACCAATTAATATTAATAAGAAAAGCAATTCATGATCAAGAATCCTATTGTTTGCTGCAATTGAATGAATTCATTTTATAGACGATTCATGGAAATTGTTTTCATAAAGAATATAGACGATAAGAAATAGTCGATAGATAATTTCATGGTTAATGAATGAAAAATAGTTCTTGCAACAAGAAGAGGAGCCTAATTAGCTTATAGGTGATTAGAAAGTATCATTATTTAGTAATTGAACAAGTTCACAAATAATGAAATGCAGTCCAAGATGAATGACTCATTACGCTGATCGACGCAAGCAAATTAGGAGTAATAATGGTGTTAATACTTGTTTGGTTTAATTAATATAGTTCATTGTTTAGCAACATATGTCAATTTCATTATCACTTTATCAAAAAGTGTGTTTGGAATCAAAAGATTCGACTTGCAAACCACAAATGATGGGAGGTACTCTTTATTTTAGAATTCAACCAATTAATATCAATAAAAATGCAATTTAAAATCAAGAACTCTATTGTTTGTTGCAATTGAATGGATTCATGTCATAGAAGATTCATGGAAATTGTTTTCATAATGAATATAGTCGTTAAGAAATAGTCGAGAGATAATTTCATGGTTAATGAATGAAAAATAGTTCTTGGAACAAGAAGAGGAGCCTAATTAGCTTAAGGTAATTAGAAAGTCTCATTATTTAGTAATTAAACAAGTTCACATATCATGAAATGCAAACCAAGATGAATGACTCCTTTTGCTGATGGATGTAAACAGATTTGCAGTAATAATGGTGTTAATACTTGTTTGATTTAATTAATATACTTCGTTGCTTAGCAAGATATGTCAATTTCTTTATCGCTTTTTCAAAATGTGTGTTTGGAATCAAAAGATTTGACCTGGTAACCAAAAACAGTGTGAGACACTCTTTATTTTAGAATTCAACCAATTAATATTAATAAGAAAAGAAATTCAAGATCAAGAACTCTATTGTTTGCTGCAATTGAATGAATTCATGTTGTAGACGATTCATGGAAATTGTTTTCATAATGAATATAGTCGTTAAGAAATAGTCGATAGATAATTTCATGGATAATGAATGAAAAATAGTTCTTGTAACAAGAAGAGGAGCCTAATTAGCTTATGGTGATTAGAAAGTATCATTATTTAGTAATTAAACAAGTTCACAAATAATGAAATGCAATCCAAGATGAATGACTCATTACGCTGATCGACGCAAGCAGATTAGGAGTAATAATGGTGTTAATACTTGTTTGGTTTAATTAATATATTTCATTGTTTAGCAATATATGTCAATTTCATTATCACTTTATCAAAAAGTGTGTTTGGAATCAAAAGATTCGACATGCTAACCACAAATGATGGGAGGTACTATTTATTTTCGAATCAAACCAATTAATATAAATAAAAACGCAATTTAAGATCAAGAACTCTATTGTTTGTTGCAATTGAATGAATTCATGATATAGACGATTCGTGGAAATTGTTTTCATAATGAATATAGTTGTTAAGAAAGAGTCAACGTATAATTTCACGGTGAATGCATGAAAAATAGTTCATGTAACAATAAGAGGAGCGTAATTAGCTTAAGGGGATTAGAAATGCTCATTATTTAGGAATTAATAAAGTCACATTAGCACGAAATGCAAACCAAGATGAATGACTCCTTTGGCTGATGGATGGAAACAGATTTTGTGTAATAATGGTATTAATATTTGTTTGATTTAATTAATATACTTCGTTGCTTAGCCACATATGTCAATTTCATTATCGCTTTAGCAAAAAGTGTATTTGGAATCAAAAGATTCGACCTGCTAACCAGAAATGAAGAGAGACACTCTTTATTTTTTAATTCAACCAATTAATATCAATAAGAAAAGCAATTCAAGATCAAGAACTCTATTGTTTGCTTCAATTGAATGAATTCATGTTATAGACGATTCATTGAAATTGTTTTCATAATGAATATCTTCGTTAAGAAATAGTCAATAGATAATTTCCTGGTTAATGAATGAAAATTAGTTCTTGTAACAAGAAGAGGAGCCTAATTTGCTTAAGGTAATTAGAAAGTCTCATTATTTAGTAATTAAACAAGTTCACATATCATAAAATGCAATCCAAGATGAATGACACATTTGGCTGATCGAACGCAAGCAGATTAGGAGTAATAATGGTGTTAACACTTGTTTAATTTAATTAATATACATCATTATTTAGCAACATATGTCAATTTCATTATCGTTTTATCGAAAAGTGTGATTGGAATCAAAAGATTCGACTTGCCAACCACAAATGATGGGAGGTACTCTTTATTTTAGAATTCGACCACTTCATATCAATAAGAAATGCAATTTAAAATCAAGAACTCTATTGTTTGTTGCAATTGAATGAATTCATGTTATAGACGATTCATGGAAATTGTTTTCATAATGAATATAGTCGTTAAGAAATAGTCAAGAGATAATTTCATGGTTAATGAATGAAAATAGTTCTTGTAACAAGAAGTAGTGCCTAATTAGCTTAAGGTGATTAGAAAGTCTCATTATTTAGTAATGAAACAAGTTCATATATCATGAAATGCAATCCAAGATCAATGACTCTTTAGGCTGATGGACGCAAACAGATTTGGAGTAATAATGGCGTTAATACTTGTTTGGTTTAATTAATATAGTTCATTGTTTCGTAACATTTGTCAATTTCATTATCTCTTTATCAAAAAGTATGTTTGGAATCAAAAGATTCGACTTGCTAACCACAAATGATGGGAGGTACTCTTTATTTTAGAATTCAACCAATTAATATTAATAAAAATGCAATTTAAGATCAAGAACTTTATTGTTTGTTGCAATTGAATGAACTCATGTTATGGATGATTCATGAAAATTGTTTTCATAATGAATATAGTCGTTAAGAAACAGTCGAGAGATAATTTCATGGTTAATGAATGAAAAATAGTTCTTGTAACAAGAAGAGGTGCCTAATTAGCTGAAGGTGATTAGAAAGTCTCATTATTTAGTAATTAAACAAGTTCACATATCATGAAATGCAATCCAAGATGAATGACTCATTAGGCTGATGGACGCAAACAGATTTGGAGTAATAATGGTGTTAATACTTGTTTGGTCAAATAAATATAGTTCATTGTTTAGTAACATTTGTCAATTTCATTATCGCTTTATCAAAAAGTATGTTTGGAATGAAAAGATTCGACATGCTAACCACAAATGATGGGAGGTACTCTTTATTTTAGAATTCAACCAATTAATATCAATAAAAATGCAATTTAAGATCAAGATCTCTATTGTTTGTTGCAATTGAATGAATTCATGATATAGACGATTCGTCGAAATTGTTTTCATAATCAATATAGTTGTTAAGAAAGAGTCAACATATAATTTCACGGTGAATGCATGAAAAATAGTTCTTGTAACAATAAGAGGAGCGTAATTAGTTAAGGGGATTAGAAATGCTCATTATTTAGGAATTAATAAAGTCCCATTAGCATGAAATGCAAACCAAGATGAATGACTCCTTTGGCTGATGGATGGAAATAGATTTTGTGTAATAATGGTATTAATACTTGTTTGATTTAATTAATATACTTCGTTGCTTAGCAACATATGTCAATTTCATTATCGCATTATCAAAAAGTGTATTTGGAATCAAAAGATTCGACATGCTAACCAGAAATGAAGAGAGACACTCTTTATTTTTTAATTCAACCAATTAATATCAATAAGAAAAGCAATTCAAGATCAAGAACTCTATTGTTTGCTGAATTGAATGAATTCATGTTATAGACGATTTATGGAAATTGTTTTCATAATGAATATAGTCGTTAAGAAATAGTCTATAGATAATTTCATGGTTAATGAATGAAAAATAGTTCTTGTAACAAGAAGAGGAGCCTAATTAGCTTATGGTGATTAGAAAGTATCATTATTTAGAAATTAAACAAGTTCACATATAATGAAATGCAATCCAAGATGAATGACTCATTTGGCTGATCGACGCAAGCAGATTAGGAGTAATAATGGTGTTAATACTTGTTTGATTTAATTAATATACTTCGTTGCTTCGCAACATATGTCAATTTCATTATCGCTTTATTAAAAAGTGTGTTTGGAATCAAAAGATTCGACCTGCTAACCAGAAATGGTGTGAGACACACTTTATTTTAGAATTCAACAAATTAATATCAATAAGAAAAGCAATTCAAGATCAAGAACTCTATTGTTTGCTGCAATTGAATGAATTCATGTTATAGACGATTCATTGAAATTGTTTTCATAATGAATATAGTCGTTAAGAAATAGTCAATAGATAATTTCACGGTTAATGAATGAAAATTAGTTCTTGTAACAAGAAGAGGAGCCTAATTTGCTTAAGGTAATTAGAAAGTCTCATTATGTAGTAATTAAACAAGTTCACATATCATCAAACGCAATCCAAGATGAATGACTCATTTGGCTGATCGACGCAAGCAGATTTGGAGTAATAATGGTGTTAATACTTGTTTAATTTAATTAATATACTTCATTATTTAGCAACATATGTCAATTTCATTATCGTTTTATCGAAAAGTGTGATTGGAATCAAAAGATTCGACTTGCCAACCACGAATGATGGGAGGTACTCTTTATTTTAGAATTCAACCACTTCATATCAATAAGAAATGCAATTTAAAATCAAGAACTCTATTGTTTGTTGTAATTGAATGAATTCATGTTATAGACGATTCATGGAAATTGTTTTCATAATGAATATAGTCGTTAAGAAATAGTCAATAGATAATTTCACGGTTAATGAATGAAAATTAGTTCTTGTAACAAGAAGAGGAGCCTAATTTGCTTAAGGTAATTAGAAAGTCTCATTATGTAGTAATTAAACAAGTTCACATATCATCAAACGCAATCCAAGATGAATGACTCATTTGGCTGATCGACGCAAGCAGATTTGGAGTAATAATGGTGTTAATACTTGTTTAATTTAATTAATATACTTCATTATTTAGCAACATATGTCAATTTCATTATCGTTTTATCGAAAAGTGTGATTGGAATCAAAAGATTCGACTTGCCAACCACGAATGATGGGAGGTACTCTTTATTTTAGAATTCAACCACTTCATATCAATAAGAAATGCAATTTAAAATCAAGAACTCTATTGTTTGTTGTAATTGAATGAATTCATGTTATAGACGATTCATGGAAATTTTTTTCATAATGAATATAGTCGTTAAGAAATAGTCAATAGATAATTTTCACGGTTAATGAATGAAAATTAGTTCTTGTAACAAGAAGAGGAGCCTAATTTGCTTAAGGTAATTAGAAAGTCTCATTATGTAGTAATTAAACAAGTTCACATATCATCAAACGCAATCCAAGATGAATGACTCATTTGGCTGATCGACGCAAGCAGATTTGGAGTAATAATGGTGTTAATACTTGTTTAATTTAATTAATATACTTCATTATTTAGCAACATATGTCAATTTCATTATCGTTTTATCGAAAAGTGTGTGATTGGAATCAAAAGATTCGACTTGCCAACCACGAATGATGGGAGGTACTCTTTATTTTAGAATTCAACCACTTCATATATCAATAAGAAATGCAATTTAAAAATCAAGAACTCTATTGTTTGTTGTAATTGAATGAATTCATGTTATAGACGATTCATGGAAATTGTTTTTCATAATGAATATAGTCGTTAAGAAATAGTCAATAGATAATTTCACGGTTTAATGAATGAAAAATTAGTTCTTGTAACAAGAAGAGGAGCCTAATTTGCTTAAGGTAATTAGAAAGTCTCATTATGTAGTAATTAAACAAGTTCACATATCATCAAACGCAATCCAAGATGAATGACTCATTTGGCTGATCGACGCAAGCAGATTTGGAGTAATAATGGTGTTAATACTTGTTTAATTTAATTAATATACTTCATTATTTAGCAACATTATGTCAATTTCATTATCGTTTTATCGAAAAGTGTGATTGGAATCAAAAGATTCGACTTGCCAACCACGAATGATGGGAGGTACTCTTTATTTTAGAATTCAACCACTTCATATCAATAAGAAATGCAATTTAAAATCAAGAACTCTATTGTTTGTTGTAATTGAATGAATTCATGTTATAGACGATTCATGGAAATTGTTTTCATAATGAATATAGTCGTTAAGAAATAGTCAATAGATAATTTCACGGTTAATGAATGAAAATTAGTTCTTGTAACAAGAAGAGGAGCCTAATTTGCTTAAGGTAATTAGAAAGTCTCATTATGTAGTAATTAAACAAGTTCACATATCATCAAACGCAATCCAAGATGAATGACTCATTTGGCTGATCGACGCAAGCAGATTTGGAGTAATAATGGTGTTAATACTTGTTTAATTTAATTAATATACTTCATTATTTAGCAACATATGTCAATTTCATTATCGTTTTATCGAAAAGTGTGATTGGAATCAAAAGATTCGACTTGCCAACCACGAATGATGGGAGGTACTCTTTATTTTAGAATTCAACCACTTCATATCAATAAGAAATGCAATTTAAAATCAAGAACTCTATTGTTTGTTGTAATTGAATGAATTCATGTTATGGACGATTCATGGAAATTGTTTTCATAATGAATATAATCGTTAAGATATAGTCAAGAGATAATTTCTTGGTTAATGAATGAAAAATAGTTCTTGTAACAAGAAGTGGTGCCTAATTAGCTTAAGGTGATTAGAAAGTCTCATTATTTAGTAATGAAACAAGTTCACATATCATGAAATGCAATCCAAGATGAATGACTCATTAGGCTGATGGACGCAAACAGATTTGGAGTAATAATGGTGTCAATACTTGTTTGGTTTAATTAATATAGTTCATTGTTTCGTAACATTTGTCAATTTCATTATCGCTTTATCAAAAAGTATGTTTAGAATCAAAAGATTCGACCTGGTAACCAGAAATGAAGAGAGACACACTTTATTTTTTAATTCAACCAATTAATATCAATAAGAAAAGCGATTCAAGATCAAGAATTCTATTATTTGTTGAATTGAATGAATTCATGTTATAGACGATTCATTGAAATTGTTTTCATAATGAATATAGTCGTTAAGAAATAGTCAAGATATAATTTCATGGTTAATGAATGAAAAATAGTTCTTGTAACAAGAAGAGGTGCCTAATCAGCTTAAGGTGATTAGAAAGTCTCATTATTTAGTAATTAAACAAGTTCATATATCATGAAATGCAATCCAAGATGAATGACTCATTAGGCTGATGGGCGCAAACAGATTTGGAGTAATAATGGTGTCAATACTTGTTTGGTTTAATTAGTATAGTTCATTCTTTCGTAACATTTGTCAATTTCATTATCGCTTTATCAAAAAGTATGTTTGGAATCAAAAGATTGGACTTGCTCACCACAAATGATGGGAGGTACTCTTTATTTTAGAATTCAACCAATTAATATTAATAAAAATGCAATTTAAGATCAAGAACACTATTGTTTGTTGCAATTGAATGAACTCATGTTGTGGATGATTCATGAAAATTGTTTTCATAATGAATATAGTCATTAAGAAATAGTCAAGAGATAATTTCATGGTTAATGAATGAAAAATAGTTCTTGTAACAAGAAGAGGTGCCTAATTAGCTTAAGGTGATTAGAAAGTCTCATTATTTAGTAATTAAACAAGTTCACATATCATGAAATGCAATCCAAGATGAATGACTCATTTGGCTGATGGACGCAAACAGATTTGGAGTAATAATGGTGTTAATACTTGTTAGGTTTAATTAATATAGTTCATTGTTTCATAACATTTGTGAATTTCAATATCGCTTTATCAAAAACTATGTTTGGAATCAAAAGATTCAACTTTCTAACCACAAATGATGGGAGGTACTCTTTATTTTAGAATTCAACCAATTAATATCAATAAAAATGCAATTTAAGATCAAGAACTCTATTGTTTGTCGCAATTGAATGAATTCATGTTATAGACAATTCATGGAAATTGTTTTCATAATGAATATGATCGTTAAGAAAGAGTCAACATATAATTTCCCGGTCAATGCATGAAAAATAGTTCTTGTAAAAAGAAGGAGAGCGTAATTAGCTTAAGGTGATTACAAATGCTGATTATTTAGGAATTAATTAAGTTCACATTCGCACGAAATGCAAACCAAGATGAATGACTCCTTTGGCTAATGGAAGGAAACAGATTTGGTGTAATAATGGTGTTAATACTTGTTTGATTTAATTAATATACTTCATTGTTTTGCAACATATGTCAATTTCAATATTGCTTTATCAAAAAGTGCGTTTGGAATCAAAAGATTCAACTTGCTAACCACAAATGATGGGAGGTACTCTTTATTTTAGAATTAAACCAATTAATATCAATAAGAAATGCAATTTAATATCAAGAACTCTATTCTTTGTTGCAATTGAATGAATTCATGTTATAGATGATTCATGAAAATTGTTTTCATAATGAATATAGTCATTAAGAAATAGTCAAGAGATAATTTCATGGTTAATGAATGAAAAATAGTTCTTGTAACAAGAAGATGAGCCTAATTAGCTTAAGGTGATTAGAAAGCCTCATTATTTAGTAATTAAACAAGTTCACATATCATGAAATGAAATCCAAGATGAATGACACATTTGGTTGATGGACGCAAATAGATTTGTAGTAATAATGGGGTTAATACTTGTTTGATTTATTTAATATAGTTCATTGTTTAGCAACATATGTCAATTTCATTATCGCTTTATCAAAAAGTGTGTTTGTAATCAAAAGATTCGACTTGCTAAGGACAAATGATGGGAGGTACTCTTTATTTTAGAATTCAACCAATTAATATCAATAAGAAATGCAATTTAAGATCAAGAACTCTATTGTTTGTTGCAATTGAATGAATTCATGTCATAGAAGATTCATGAAAATTGTTTTCATAATGAATATAGTCGTCGAGAAATAGTCGAGAGATAATTTCATGGTTAATGAATGAAAAATAGTTCTTGTAACAAGAAGAGGAGCCTAATTAGCTTAAGGTGATTAGAAAGCCTCATTATTTAGTAATTAAACAAGTTCACATATCATGAAATGCAATCCAAGATGAATGACACATTTGGTTGATGGACGCAAACAGATTTGTAGTAATAATGGGGTTAATACTTGTTTGATTTATTTAATATAGTTCATTGTTTAGCAACATATGTCAATTTCATTATCGCTTTATCAAAAAGTGTGTTTGTAATCAAAAGATTCGACTTGCTAAGCACAAATGATGGGAGGTACTCTTTATTTTAGAATTCAACCAATTAATATCAATAAGAAATGCAATTTAAGATCAAGAACTCTATTGTTTGTTGCAATTGAGTGAATTCATGTTATAGACGATTCATGGAAATTGTTTTCATAATCAATATCGTCGTTATGAAAGAGTCAACATAAAATTTCACGGTCAATGCATGAAAATTATTTCTTGTAGCAAGAAAAGGAGCGTAATTAGCTTAAGGCGATTACAAATGCTCATTATTTAGGATTTAATCAAGTTTACATTAGCACGAAATGCAAACCAAGATGAACGACTCCTTTGGCTGATGGATGGAAACAGATTTGGTGTAATAATGGTAGTAATACTTGTTTGATTTAATTAATATACTTCGTTGCGTCACAACATATGTCAATTTCATTATCGCTTTATCAAAAAGTGTGTTTGGAATCAAAAGATTCGACCTGCTAACCAGAAAGGGTGTGAGGCACTCTTCATTTTAGAATTCAACCAATTAATATTAATAAGAAAACCAATTCATGATCAAGAACCCTATTGTTTGCTGCAATTGAATGAATTCAATTTATAGACGATTCATGGAAATTGTTTTCATAAAGAATATAGACGTTAAGAAATAGTCGATAGATAATTTCATGGTTAATGAATGAAAAATAGTTCTTGCAACAAGAAGAGGAGCCTAATTAGCTTATGGTGATTAGAAAGTATCATTATTTAGTAATTAAACAAGTTCACAAATAATGAAATGCAATCCAAGATGAATGACTCATTACGCTGATCGACGCAAGCAGATTAGGAGTAATAATGGTGTTAATACTTGTTTGGTTTAATTAATATAGTTCATTGTTTAGCAACATATGTCAATTTCATTATCACTTTATCAAAAAGTGTGTTTGGAATCAAAAGATTTGACTTGCTAACCACAAATGATGGGAGGTACTCTTTATTTTAGAATTCAACCAATTAATATTAATAAGAAAAGAAATTCAAGATCAAGAACTCTATTGTTTGCTGCAATTGAATGAATTCATGTTGTAGACGATTCATGGAAATTGTTTTCATAATGAATATAGTCGTTAAGAAATAGTCGATAGATAATTTCATGGTTAATGAATGAAAAATAGTTCTTGTAACAAGAAGAGGAGCCTAATTAGCTTATGGTGATTAGAAAGTATCATTATTTAGTAATTAGACAAGTTCACAAATAATGAAATGCAATCCAAGATGAATGACTCATTACGCTGATCGACGCAAGCAGATTAGGAGAAATAATGGTGTTAATACTTGTTTGGTTTAATTAATATATTTCAATGTTTAGCAACATATGTCAATTTCATTATGACTTTATCAAAAAGTGTGTTTGGAATCAAAAGATTCGACTTGCTAACCACAAATGATGGGAGGTACTCTTTATTTTAGAATTCAACCAATTAATATCAATAAAAATGCAATTTAAAATCAAGAACTCTATTGTTTGTTGCAATTGAATGGATTCATGTCATAGAAGATTCATGAAAATTGTTTTCATAATGAATATAGTCGTCCAGAAATAGTCGAGAGATAATTTCATGGTTAATGAATGAAAAATAGTTCTTGGAACAAGAAGAGGAGCCTAATTAGCTTAAGGTAATTAGAAAGTCTCATTATTTAGTAATTAAACAAGTTCACATATCATGAAATGCAAACCAAGATGAATGACTCCTTTTGCTGATGGATGTAAACAAATTTGGAGTAATAATGGTGTTAATACTTGTTTGATTTAATTAATATACTTCGTTGCTTAGCAACATATATCAATTTCTTTATCGCTTTATCAAAAAGTGTGTTTGCAATCAAAAGATTTGACCTGGTAACCATAAACGGTGTGAGACACTCTTTATTTTAGAATTCAACCAATTAATATTAATAAGAAAAGAAATTCAAGATCAAGAACTCTATTCTTTGCTGCAATTGAATCAATTCATGTTGTAGACGATACATGGAAATTGTTTTCATAATGAATATAGTCGTTAAGAAATAGTCGATAGATAATTTCATGGTTAATGAATGAAAAATAGTTGTTGTAACAAGAAGATGAGCCTAATTAGCTTATGGTCATTAGAAAGTCTCATTATTTAGCAATTAAACTAGTTCACATATCATGAAATGCAATCCAAGATGAATTACTCATTTGGCTGATTGACGCAAACAGATTTGGAGTAATAATGGTGTTAATACTTGTTTGCTTTAATTAATATAGTTCATTGTTTCGTAACATTTGTCAATTTCATTATTGCTTTATCAAAAAGTATGTTTGGAATCAAAAGATTCGACCTGGTAACCAGAAATGAAGAGAGACACTCTTTATGTTTTAATTCAACCAATTAATATCAATAAGAAAAGCAATTCAAGATCAAGAACTCTATTGTTTGCTGAATTGAATGAATTCATGTTATAGACGATTCATTGAAATTGTTTTCTTAATGAATATAGTCGTTAAGAAATAGTCAATAGATAATTTCATGGTTAATGAATGAAAATTAGTTCTTGTAACAAGAAGAGGAGCCTAATTTGCTTAAGGTAATTAGAAAGTCTCATTATTTAGTAATTAAACAAGTTCACATATCATGAAATGCAATCCAAGATGAATGACTCATTTGGCTGATCGACGCAACAGATTTGGAGTAATAATGGTGTTAATACTTGTTTAATTTAATTAATATACTTAATTATTTAGCAACATATGTCAAATTCATTATTGTTTTATCGAAAAGTGTGATTGGAATTAAAAGATTCGACTTGCCAACCACAAATGATGGGGGGTACTCTTTATTTTAGAATTCAACCAGTTCATATGAATAAGAAATGCAATTTAAAATCAAGAACTCTATTGTTTGTTGCAATTGAATGAATTCATGTTATAGACGATTCATGGAAATTGTTTTCATAATGAATATAGTCGTTAAGAAATAGTCAAGAGATAATTTCATGGTTAGTGAATGAAAAATAATTCTTGTAACAAGAAGTGGTGCCTAATTAGCTTAAGGTGATTAGAAAGTCTCATTATTTAGTAATGAAACAAGTTCACATATCATGAAATGCAATCCAAGAGGAATGACTCATTAGGCTGATGGACGCAAACAGATTTGGAGTAATAATGGTGTTAATACTTGTTTGGTCTAATTAATATAGTTCATTGTTTAGTAACATTTTTCAATTTCATTATCGCTTTATCAAAAAGTATGTTTGGAATCAAAAGATTCGACATGCTAACCACAAATGATGGGAGGTACTATTTATTTTGGAATTAAACCAATTAATATCAATAAAAATGCAATTTAAGATCAAGAACTCTATTGTTTGTTGCAATTGAATGAATTCATGATATAGACGATTCGTGGAAATTGTTTTCATAATGAATATAGTTGTTAAGAAAGAGTCAACATATAATTTCACGGTGAATGCATGAAAAATAGTTCTTGTAACAATAAGAGGAGCGTAATTAGCCTAAGGGGATTAGAAATGCTCATTATTTAGGAATTAATAAAGTCACATTAGCACGAAATGCAAACCAAGATGAATGACTCCTTTGGCTGATGGATGGAAACAGATTTTGTGTAATAATGGTATTAATACTTGTTTGATTTAATTAAGATACTTCATTGCTTAGCAACATATGTCAATTTCATTATCGCTTTATCAAAAAGTGTATTTGGAATTAAAAGATTCGACCTGCTAACCAGAAATGAAGAGAGACACTCTTTATTTTTTAATTGAACCAATTAATATCAATAAGAAAAGCAATTCAAGATCAAGAACTCTATTGTTTGCTGAATTGAATGAATTCATGTTATAGACGATTCATGGAAATTATTTTCATAATGAATATAGTCGTTAAGAAATAGTCAATAGATAATTTCATGGTTAATGAATGAAAAATAGTTCTTGTAACAAGAAGAGGAGCCTAATTAGCTTATGGTGATTAGAAAGTATCATTATTTACAAATTAAACAAGTTCACATATTATGAAATGCAATCCAAGATGAATGAGTCTTTTCGCTGATCGACGCAAGCAGATTAGGAGTAATAATGGTGTTAATACTTGTTTGATTTAATTAATATACTTCGTTGCTTCGCAACATATGTCAATTTCATTATTGTTTTATCGAAAAGTGTGATTGGAATCAAAAGTTTCGACTTGCCAACCACAAATGATGGGAGGTACTCTTTATTTTTGAATTCAACGACTTCATATTAATAAGAAATGGAATTTAAAATCAAGAACTCTATTGTTTGTTCCAATTGAATGAATTCATGTTATAGACGATTAATGGAAATTGTTTTCATAATGAATATAGTCGTTAAGAAATAGTCAAGAGAGAATTTCATGGTTAGTGAATGAAAAATAGTTCTTGTAACAAGAAGTGGTGCCTAATTAGCTTAAGGTGATTAGAAAGTCTCATTATTTAGTAATGAAACAAGTTCACATATCATGAAATGCAATCCAAGATGAATGACTCATTAGGCTGATGGACGCAAACAGATTTGGAGTAATAATGGAGTTAATACTTGTTTGGTTTAATTAATATAGTTCATTGTTTCGTAACATTTGTCAATTTCATTATCGCTTTATCAAAAAGTATGTTTGGAATCAAAAGATTCGACTTGCTAACCACAAACGATGGGAGGTACTCTTTATTTTATAATTCAACCAATTAATATCAACAAAAATGCAATTTAAGATCAAGAATTCTATTGTTTGTCGCAATTGAATGAATTCATCTTATAGACAATTCATGGAAATTGTTTTCATAATGAACATGATCGTTAAGAAAGAGTCAACATATAATTTCCCGGTCAATGCATGAAAAATAGTTCTTATAACAAGAAGGAGAGCGTAATTAGCTTAAAGTGATTACAAATGCTGATTATTTAGGAATTAACCAAGTTCACATTCGCACGAAATGCAAACCAAGATGAATGACTACTTTGGCTGATGGATAGAAACAGATTTGGAGTAATAATGGTGTTAATACTTGTTTGATTTAATTAATATACTTCGTTGCTTCACAACATATGTCAATTTCATTATCGCTTTACCAAAAAGTGTGTTTGGAATCAAACGATTCGACCTGCTAACCAGAAATGGTGTGAGACACACTTTATTTTAGAATTCAACCAATTAATATCAATAAGAAAAGCAATTCAAGATCAAGAACTCTATTGTTTGCTGCAATTGAATGAATTCATGTTATAGACGATTCATTGAAATTGTTTTCATAATGAATATAGTCGTTTAGAAATAGTCAATAGATAATTTCATGGTTAATGAATGAAAATTAGTTCTTGTAACAAGAAGAGGAGCCTAATTTGCTTAAGGTAATTAGAAAGTCTCATTATTTAGTAATTAAACAAGTTCACATATCATGAAATGCAATCCAAGATGAATGACACATTTGGCTGATGGACACAAGCAGATTTGGAGTAATAATGTTTGTTTGGTTTAATTAATATAGTTCATTGTGTCGTAACATTTGTCAATTTCATTATCACTTTATCAAAAAGTATGTTTGGAATCAAAAGATTCGACTTGCTAACCACAAATGATGGGAGTTACTCTTTATTTTAGAATTCAACCAATTAATATTAATAAAAATGCAATTTAAGATCAAGAACTCTATTGTTTGTTGCAATTGAATTAACTCATGTTATGGATGATTCATGAAAATTGTTTTCATAATGAATATAGTCTTTAAGAAATAGTCAAGAGATAATTTCGTTTTTAATGAATGAAAAATACTTCTTGTAACAAGAAGAGGTGCCTAATTAGCTTAAGGTGATTAGAAAGTCTCATTATTTAGTAATTAAACAAGTTCACATATCATGAAATGCAATCCAAGATGAATGACTCATTTGGCTGATGGACACAAACAGATTTGGAGTAATAATGGTGTTAATACTTGTTTGGTCAAATAAATATAGTTCATTGTTTAGTAACATTTGTCAATTTCATTATCGCTTTATCAAAAAGTATGTTTGGAATGAAAAGATTCAACATGCTAACCACAAATGATGGGAGGTACTATTTATTTTAGAATTAAACCAATTAATATCAATAAAATTGCAATTTAAGGTCAAGAACTCTATTGTTTGTTGCAATTGAATGAATTCATGATATAGACGATTTGTGGAAATTGCTTTCATAATGAATATAATTGTTAAGAAAGAGTCAACATATAATTTCACGGTGAATGCATGAAAAATAGTCCTTGTAACAATAAGAGGAGCGTAATCAGCTTAAGGGGATTAGAAATGCTCATTATTTAAGAATTAATAAAGTCACATTAGCACGAAATGCAAACCAAGATGAATGACTCCTTTGGCTGATGGATGGAAACAAATTTTGTGTAATAATGGTATTAATACTTGTTTGATTTAATTAATATACTTTGTTGCTTAGCAACATATGTCAATTTCATTATCGCTTTATCAAAAAGTGTATTTCGAATCAAAAGATTCGACCTGCTAACCAGAAATGAAGAGATACACTGTTAATTTTTTAATTCAACCAATTAATATCAATAAGAAAAGCAATTCAAGATCATGAACTCTATAGTTTGCTGAATTGAATGAATTCATGTTATAGACGATTCATGGAAATTGTTTTCATAATGAATATAGTCGTTAAGAAATAGTCAATAGATAATTTCATGGTTAATGAATGAAAAATAGTTCTTGTAACAAGAAGAGGAGCCTAATTAGCTTATGGTGATTAGAAAGTATCATTATTTAGAAATTAAACAAGTTCACATATAGTGAATTGCAATCCAAAATGAATGACTCATTTCGCTGATCGACGCAAGCAGATTAGGAGTAATAATGGTGTTAATACTTGTTTGATTTAATTAATATACTTCGTTGCTTCGCAACATATGTCAATTTCATTATCGCTTTATCAAAAAGTGTGTTTGGAATCAAAAGATTCGACCTGCTAACCAGAAATGGTGTGAGACACACTTTATTTTAGAATTCAACCAATTAATATCAATAAGAAAAGCAATTCAAGATCAAGAACTCTATTGTTTGCTGCAATTGAATGAATTCATGTTATAGACAATTCATTGAAATTGTTTTCATAATGAATATAGTCGTTAAGAAATTGTCAAGAGATAATTTCATGGTTAGTGAATGAAAATTAGTTCTTGTAACAAGAAGAGGAGCCTAATTTGCTTAAGGTAATTAGAAAGTCTCATTATTTAGTAATTAAACAAGTTCACATATCATGAAATGCAATCCAAGATGAATGACTCATTTGGCTGATCGACGCAAGCAGATTTGGAGTAATAATGGTGTTAACACTTGTTTAATTTAATTAATATACTTCATTATTTAGCAACATATGTCAATTTCATTATCGTTTTATCGAAAAGTGTGATTGGAATCAAAAGTTTCGACTTGCTAACCACAAATGATGGGAGGTACTCTTTATTTTAGAATTCAACCACTTCATATTAATAAGAAATGCAATTTAAAATCAAGAACTCTATTGTTTATTCCAATTGAATGAATTCATGTTATAGACGATTCATGGAAATTGTTTTCATAATGAATATAGTCGTTAAGAAATAGTCAAGACATAATTTCATGGTTAATGAATGAAAAATAGTTCTTGTAACAAGAAGTGGTGCCTAATTAGCTTAAGGTGATTAGAAGTCTCATGATTTAGTAATGAAATAAGTTCACATATCATGAAATGCAATCCAAGATGAATGACTCATTAGGCTGATGGATGCAAATAGATTTGGAGTAATAATGGTGTTAATACTTGTTTGGTTTAATTAATATAGTTCATTGTTTCATAACATTTGTCAATTTCATTGTCGCTTTATCAAAAAGTATGTTTGGAATCAAAAGATTCGACTTGCTAATCACAAATGATGGGAGGTAGTATTTATTTTAGAATTAAACCAATTAATATCATTAAGAAATGCAATTTAAGATCAAGAACTCTATTGTTTGTTGCAATTGAATGAATTCATGTTATAGACGATTCATGGAAATTGTTTTCATAATGAATATAGTCGTTAAGAAATAGTCAAGAGATAATTTCATGGTTAATGAATGAAAAATAGTTCTTGTAAAAAGAAGAGGAGCATAATTCGCTTATGGTGATTAGAAAGTATCATTATTTAGAAATTAAACAAGTTCACATATAATGAAATGCAATCCAAGATGAATGACTCATTAGGCTGATGGACGCAAACAGATTTGGAGTAATAATGGTGTTAATACTTGTTTGGTTTAATTCATATAGTTCATTATTTCGTAACATTTGTCAATTTCATTATCGCTTTATCAAAACGTATGTTTGGAATCAAAAGATTCGAGTTGCTAACCACAAATGATGGGAGGTACTCTTTATTTTATAATTAAACCAATTAATATCAATAAAAATGCAATTTAAGATCAAGAACTCTATTGTTTGTTGCAATTGAATGAATTCATGATGTACACGATTCATGGAAATTGTTTTCATAATGAATATCGTCGTTAAGAAGGAGTCAACATATAATTTCACTGTCAATGCATGAAAAATAGTTCTTGTAACAACAAGAGGAGCGTAATTAGCTTAAGGTGTTTACAAATCCTCATTATTTAGGAATTAATCAATTTCACATTAGCATGAAATGCAAATCAAAATGAATGACTCCTTTGGCTGATGGATGGAAACAAATTTGGTGTAATAATGGTGTTAATACTTGTTTGGTTTAATTAATATAGATCATTGTTTCGTAACATTTGTCAATTTCATTATCGCTTTATCAAAAAGTATGTTTGGAATCAGAAGATTTGATTTGCTAACCACAAATGATGGGAGGTACTCTTTATTTTAGAATTAAACCAATTAATATCAATAAAAATGCAATTTAAGATCAAGAACTCTATTGTTTGTTGCAATTGAATGAATTCATGATATAGACGATTCGTGGAAATTGTTTTCATAATGAATATAGTTGTTAAGAAAGAGTCAACATATAATTTCACGGTGAATGCATGAAAAATAGTTCTTGTAACAATAAGAGGAACTTAATTAGCTTAAGGGGATTAGAAACGCTCATTATTTAGGAATTAATAAAGTCACATTAGCACGAAAAGCAAACCAAGATGAATGACTCCTTTGGCTGATGGATGGAAACAGATTTTGTGTAATAATGGTATTAATACTTGTTTGATTTAATTAATATACTTCATTGCTTAGCAACATATGTCAATTTCATTATTGCTTTATCAAAAAGTGTATTTGGAATCAAAAGATTCGACCTGCTAACCAGAAATGAAGAGAGACACTCTTTATTTTTTAATTCAACCAATTAATATCAATAAGAAAAGCAATTCAAGATCAAGAACTCTATTGTTTGCTGAATTGAATGAATTCATGTTATAGACGATTCATGGAAATTGTTTTCATAATGAATATAGTCGTTAAGAAATAGTCAATAGATAATTTCATGGTTAATGAATGAAAAATAGTTCTTGTAAAAAGAAGAGGATCCTAATTAGCTTATGGTGATCAGAAAGTATCATTATTTACAAATTAAACAAGTTCACATATAATGAAATGCAATGCAAGATGACTGACTCATTTCGCTGATCGACGCAAGCAGATTAGGAGTAATAATGGTGTTAATACTTGTTTGATTTAATTAATATACTTCGTTGCTTCACAACATATGTCAATTTCATTATCACTTTATCAAAAAGTGTGTTTGGAATCAAAAGATTCGACCTGCTAACCAGAAATGGTGTGAGACACACTTTATTTTAGAATTCAACCAATTAATATCAATAAGAAAAGCAATTCAAGATCAAGAACTCTATTGTTTGCCACAATTGAATGAATTCATGTTATAGACGATTCAATGAAATTGTTTTCATAATGAATATAAGTGTTAAGAAAGAGTCAACATATAATTTCACTGTCAATGCATGAAAAATAGTTCATGTAACAACAAGAGGAGCGTAATTAGCTTAAGGTGTTTACAAATGCTCATTATTTAGGAATTACTCAAGTTCACATTAGCACGAAATGCAAACCAAGATGAATGACTCCTTTGGCTAATGGATGGAAATAGATTTGGTGTAATAATGGTGTTAATACTTGTTTGGTTTAATTAATATTGTTCATTGTTTCGTAACATTTGTCAATTTCATTATCGCTTTATCAAAAAGTATGTTTGGAATCAAAAGATTCGACATGCTAACCACAAATGATGGGAGGTACTATTTATTTTCGAATTAAACCAATTAATATCAATAAAAATGCAATTTAAGATCAAGAACTCTATTGTTTGTTGCAATTGAATGAATTCATGATATAGATGATTCGTGGAAATTGTTTTCATAATGAATATAAGTGTTAAGAAAGAGTCAACATATAATTTCACTGTCAATGCATGAAAAATAGTTCATGTAACAACAAGAGGAGCGTAATTAGCTTAAGGTGTTTACAAATGCTCATTATTTAGGAATTACTCAAGTTCACATTAGCACGAAATGCAAACCAAGATGAATGACTCCTTTGGCTAATGGATGGAAATAGATTTGGTGTAAATATGGGTGTTAATACTTGTTTGGTTTAATTAATATTGTTCATTGTTTCGTAACATTTGTCAATTTCATTATCGCTTTATCAAAACGTATGTTTGGAATCAAAAGATTCGACATGCTAACCACAAATGATGGGAGGTACTATTTATTTTCGAATTAAACCAATTAATATCAATAAAAATGCAATTTAAGATCAAGAACTCTATTGTTTGTTGCAATTGAATGAATTCATGATATAGATGATTCGTGGAAATTGTTTTCATAATGAATATAAGTGTTAAGAAAGAGTCAACATATAATTTCACTGTCAATGCATGAAAAATAGTTCTTGTAACAACAAGAGGAGCGTAATTAGCTTAAGGTGTTTACAAATGCTCATTATTTAGGAATTAATCAATTTCACATTAGCACGAAATGCAAACCAAGATGAATGACTCCTTTGGCTGAT
The DNA here is from genome assembly GCA_037897445.1 of Ceriops zippeliana. Lineage (NCBI taxonomy): Eukaryota > Viridiplantae > Streptophyta > Magnoliopsida > Malpighiales > Rhizophoraceae > Ceriops > Ceriops zippeliana. The sequence goes on along the minus strand of JBAPLH010000193.1, from coordinate 30,841 downwards.
GGATGGAAACATATTTGGTGTAATAATGGTGTTAATACTTGTTTGATTTAATTAATATACTACATTGTTTTGCAACATATGTCAATTTCAATATTGCTTTAACAAAAAGTGTGTTTGGAATCAAAAGATTCAACTTGCTAACCACAAATGATGGGAGGTACTCTTTATTTTAGAATTAAACCAATTAATATCAATAAGAAATGCAATTTAATATCAAGAACTCTATTGTTTGTTGCAATTGAATGAATTCATGTTATAGACGATTCATTGAAATTGTTTTCATAATGAATATAGTCGTTAAGAAATAGTCAATAGATAATTTCATGGTTAATGAATGAAAATTAGTTCTTGTAACAACAAGAGGAGCCTAATTTGCTTAGGGTAATTAGAAAGTCTCATTATTTACTAATTAAACAAGTTCACATATCATCAAATGCAATCCAAGATGAATGAGTCATTTGGCTGATCGACACAAGCAGATTTGGAGTAATAATGGTGTTAATACTTGTTTAATTTAATTAATATACTTCATTGTTTAGCAACATATGTCAATTTCATTATTGCTTTGTCAAAAGGTGTGATTGGAATCAAAAGATTCGACTTGCCAACCACAAATGATGGGAGGTACTCTTTATTTTAGAATTGAACCACTTCATATCAATAAGAAATGCAATTTAAAATCAAGAACTCTATTGTTTGTTGCAATTGAATGAATTCATGTTATAGACGATTCATGGAAATTGTTTTCATAATGAATATAGTCGTTAAGAAATAGTCAAGAGATAATTTCATGGTTAATGAATGAAAAATAGTTCTTGTAACAAGAAGTGGTGCCTAATTAGCTTAAGGTGATTAGAAGTCTCATTATTTAGTAATGAAACAAGTTCACATATCATGAAATGCAATCCAAGATGAATGACTCATTAGGCTGATGGACGCAAACAGATTTGGAGTAATAATGGTGTTAATACTTGTTTGGTTTAATTAATATAGTTCATTATTTCGTAACATTTGTCAATTTCATTATCGCTTTATCAAAAAGTATGTTTGGAATCAAAAGATTCGATTTGCTAACCACAAATGATGGGAGGTACTCTTTATTTTCGAATTAAACCAATTAATATCAATAAAAATGCAATTTAAGATCAAGAACTCTATTGTTTGTTGCAATTGAATGAATTCATGATATAGATGATTCGTGGAAATTGTTTTCATAATGAATATAAGTGTTAAGAAAGAGTCAACATATAATTTCACTGTCAATGCATGAAAAATAGTTCTTGTAACAACAAGAGGAGCGTAATTAGCTTAAGGTGTTTACAAATGCTCATTATTTAGGAATTACTCAAGTTCACATTAGCACGAAATGCAAACCAAGATGAATGACTCCTTTGGCTAATGGATGGAAATAGATTTGGTGTAATAATGGTGTTAATACTTGTTTGGTTTAATTAATATAGTTCATTGTTTCGTAACATTTGTCAATTTCATTATCGCTTTATCAAAAAGTATGTTTGGAATCAAAAGATTCGACTTGCTAACCACAAATGATGGGAGGTACTCTTTATTTTAGAATTCAACCAATTAATATCAATAAAAATGCAATTTAAGATCAAGAACTCTATTGTTTGTCCAATTGAATGAATTCATGTTATAGACGATTCATGGAAATTGTTTTCATAATGAATATGATCGTTAAGAAAGAGTCAACATATAATTTACCGGTCAATGCAAGAAAAATAGTTCTTGTAACAAGAAGGAGAGCGTAATTAGCTTAAGGTGATTACAAATGCTGATTATTTAGGAATTAATCAAGTTCACATTCGCACGAAATGCAAACCAAGATGAATGATTCGTTTGGCTGATGGATGTAAACAAATTTAGAGTAAAAATGGTGTTAATACTTGTTTGATTTAATTAATATACTTCGTTGCTTATCAACATATGTCAATTTCATTATCGCTTTATCAAAAAGTGTGTTAGGAATCAAAAGATTTGACCTGTTGACAAGAAATGGTGTGAGGCACTCTTTATTTTAGAATTCAACAAATTAATATTAATAAGAAAAGCAATTCAAGATCAAGAACTCTATTGTTTGCTGCAATTGAATGAATTCATGTTATAGACGATTCATGGAAATTGTTTTCATAATGAATATAGTCGTTAAGAAATAGTCGAGAGATAATTTCATGGTTAATGAATGAAAAATAGTTCTTGGAACAAGAAGAGGAGCCTAATTAGCTTAAGGTAATTAGAAAGTCTCATTATTTAGTAATTAAACAAGTTCACATATCATGAAATGCAATCCAAGATGAATGACTCATTTGGCTGATCGACGCAAACATATTAGGAGTAATAATGGTGTTAATATTTGTTTGATTTAATTAATATACTTCATTGTTTAGCAACATATGCCAATTTCATTATTGCTTTATCAAAAGGTGTGTTTGGAATCAAAAGATTCGACTTGGTAACCACGAATGATGGGAGGTCCTCTTTATTTTAGAATTAAACCAATTAATATCAATAAGAAATGCAATTTAAGATCAAGAACGCTATTGTTTGTTGCAATTAAATGAATTCATGATGTACACGATTCATGGAAATTGTTTTCATAATGAATATCGTTGTTAAGAAAGAGTCAACATATAATTTCACTGTCCATGCATGAAAAATAGTTCTTGTAACAAGAAGAGGATCGTAATTAGCTGAAGCTGATTAGAGACGCTCATTATTTAGGAATTAATCAAGTTCACATTAGCACAAAATGCAAACCAAGATGAATGACTCCTGTGGCTGATGGATGGAAACAGATTTAGTGTAATAATGGTGTTAATACTTGTTTGATGTAATTAATATACTTCGTTGCTTAGAAACATATGTCAATTTCATTATCGCCTAATCAAAAAATGTGTTCGGAATAAAAAGATTCGACGTGGTAACCAGAAATGAAGAGAGACACTCTTTATTTTTGAATTCAACCAATTAATATCAATAAGAAAAAAAATTCAAGATCAAGAACTCTATTGTTTGTTGCAATTGAATGAATTCATGTTATAGTCGATTCATTGAAATTGTTTTTATAATGAATATAGTCGTGAAGAAAGAGTCGACATATAATTTTACGGTCAATGCATGAAGAATATTTCTTGTAACAAGAAAAGGATTGTAATTAGTTTAAGGTGATTAGAAACGCTCATTATTTAGGAATTAATCAAGTTCACATTAGCACGAAATGCAAACCAAGATGAATGACTACTTTGGCTGATGGAGGTAAATAGATTTCGAGTAATAATGGTGTTAATACTTGTTTGATTTAATTAATAAACTTCGTTGTTTAGCAACATATGTCAATTTCATTATCGCTTTATCAAAAAGTACGTTTCGAATCCAAAGATTCGACTTGCTAACAACTAATGAGGGGAGTTACTCTTTATTTTAGAATTAAACCAATTAATATCAATAATAAATGCAATTTAAGATCAACAACTCTATTATTTGTTGCAATTCAATGAATTGATGTTATAGACGATTCATTGAAATTGTTTTCATAATGAATATAGTCGTTAAGAAATAGTCAATAGATAATTTCATGGTTAATGAATGAAAAATAGTTCTTATAACAAGAAGAGGTGCCTAATTAGCTTAAGGTGATTAGAAAGCCTCATTATTTAGTAATTAAACAAGTTCACATATCATGAAATGCAATCCAAGATGAATGACTCATTTGGTTGATGGACGCAAACAGATTTGGAGTAATAGTGGTGTTAATACTTGTTTGGTCTAATTAATATAGTTCATTGTTTAGTAACATTTGTCAATTTCATTATCGCTTTATCAAAAAGTATGTTTGGAATCAAAAGATTTGACATGCTAACCACAAATGATGGGAGGTACTATTTATTTTCGAATTAAACCAATTAATATCAATAAAAATGCAATTTAAGATCAAGAACTCTATTGTTTGTTGCAATTGAATGAATTCATGATATAGATGATTCGTGGAAATGTTTTCATAATGAATATAAGTGTTAAGAAAGAGTCAACATATAATTTCACTGTCAATGCATGAAAAATAGTTCTTGTAACAACAAGAGGAGCGTAATTAGCTTAAGGTGTTTACAAATGCTCATTATTTAGGAATTAATCAATTTCACATTAGCACGAAATGCAAACCAAGATGAATGACTCCTTTGGCTGATGGATGGAAACATATTTGGTGTAATAATGGTGTTAATACTTGTTTGATTTAATTAATATACTACATTGTTTTGCAACATATGTCAATTTCAATATTGCTTTATCAAAAAGTGTGTTTGGAATCAAAAGATTCAACTTGCTAACCACAAATGATGGGAGGTACTCTTTATTTTAGAATTAAACCAATTAATATCAATAAGAAATGCAATTTAATATCAAGAACTCTATTGTTTGTTGCAATTGAATGAATTCATGTTATAGACGATTCATTGAAATTGTTTTCATAATGAATATAGTCGTTAAGAAATAGTCAATAGATAATTTCATGGTTAATGAATGAAAATTAGTTCTTGTAACAACAAGAGGAGCCTAATTTGCTTAGGGTAATTAGAAAGTCTCATTATTTACTAATTAAACAAGTTCACATATCATCAAATGCAATCCAAGATGAATGACTCATTTGGCTGATCGACACAAGCAGATTTGGAGTAATAATGGTGTTAATACTTGTTTAATTTAATTAATATACTTCATTGTTTAGCAACATATGTCAATTTCATTATTGCTTTGTCAAAAGGTGTGATTGGAATCAAAAGATTCGACTTGCCAACCACAAATGATGGGAGGTACTCTTTATTTTAGAATTGAACCACTTCATATCAATAAGAAATGCAATTTAAAATCAAGAACTCTATTGTTTTGTTGCAATTGAATGAATTCATGTTATAGACGATTCATGGAAATTGTTTTCATAATGAATATAGTCGTTAAGAAATAGTCAAGAGATAATTTCATGGTTAATGAATGAAAAATAGTTCTTGTAACAAGAAGTGGTGCCTAATTAGCTTAAGGTGATTAGAAGTCTCATTATTTAGTAATGAAACAAGTTCACATATCATGAAATGCAATCCAAGATGAATGACTCATTAGGCTGATGGACGCAAACAGATTTGGAGTAATAATGGTGTTTAATACTTGTTTGGTTTAATTAAATATAGTTCATTATTTCGTAACATTTGTCAATTTCATTATCGCTTTATCAAAAAGTATGTTTGGAATCAAAAGATTCGATTTGCTAACCACAAATGATGGGAGGTACTCTTTATTTTTAGAATTAAACCAATTAATATCAATAAAAATGCAATTTAAGATCAAGAACTCTATTGTTTGTTGCAATTGAATGAATTCATGATATAGATGATTCGTGGAAATTGTTTTCATAATGAATATAAGTGTTAAGAAAGAGTCAACATATAATTTCACTGTCAATGCATGAAAAATAGTTCTTGTAACAACAAGAGGAGCGTAATTAGCTTAAGGTGTTTACAAATGCTCATTATTTAGGAATTACTCAAGTTCACATTAGCACGAAATGCAAACCTAGATGAATGACTCCTTTGGCTAATGGATGGAAATAGATTTGGTGTAATAATGGTGTTAATACTTGTTTGGTTTAATTAATATAGTTCATTGTTTCGTAACATTTGTCAATTTCATTATCGCTTTATCAAAAAGTATGTTTGGAATCAAAAGATTCGACTTGCTAACCACAAATGATGGGAGGTACTCTTTATTTTAGAATTCAACCAATTAATATCAATAAAAATGTAATTTAAGATCAAGAACTCTATTGTTTGTCCAATTGAATGAATTCATGTTATAGACGATTCATGGAAATTGTTTTCATAATGAATATGATCGTTAAGAAAGAGTCAACATATAATTTACCGGTCAACGCAAGAAAAATAGTTCTTGTAACAAGAAGGAGAGCGTAATTAGCTTAAGGTGATTACAAATGCTGATTATTTAGGAATTAATCAAGTTCACATTCGCACGAAATGCAAACCAAGATGAATGATTCGTTTGGCTGATGGATGTAAACAAATTTAGAGTAATAATGGTGTTAATACTTGTTTGATTTAATTAATATACTTCGTTGCTTATCAACATATGTCAATTTCATTATCGCTTTATCAAAAAGTGTGTTAGGAATCAAAAGATTTGACCTGTTGACAAGAAATGGTGTGAGGCACTCTTTATTTTAGAATTCAACAAATTAATATTAATAAGAAAAGCAATTCAAGATCAAGAACTCTATTGTTTGCTGCAATTGAATGAATTCATGTTATAGACGATTCATGGAAATTGTTTTCATAATGAATATAGTCGTTAAGAAATAGTCGAGAGATAATTTCATGGTTAATGAATGAAAAATAGTTCTTGGAACAAGAAGAGGAGCCTAATTAGCTTAAGGTAATTAGAAAGTCTCATTATTTAGTAATTAAACAAGTTCACATATCATGAAATGCAATCCAAGATGAATGACTCATTTGGCTGATCGACGCAAACATATTAGGAGTAATAATGGTGTTAATATTTGTTTGATTTAATTAATATACTTCATTGTTTAGCAACATATGCCAATTTCATTATTGCTTTATCAAAAGGTGTGTTTGGAATCAAAAGATTCGACTTGGTAACCACGAATGATGGGAGGTCCTCTTTATTTTAGAATTAAACCAATTAATATCAATAAGAAATGCAATTTAAGATCAAGAACGCTATTGTTTGTTGCAATTAAATGAATTCATGATGTACACGATTCATGGAAATTGTTTTCATAATGAATATCGTTGTTAAGAAAGAGTCAACATATAATTTCACTGTCCATGCATGAAAAATAGTTCTTGTAACAAGAAGAGGATCGTAATTAGCTGAAGCTGATTAGAGACGCTCATTATTTAGGAATTAATCAAGTTCACATTAGCACAAAATGCAAACCAAGATGAATGACTCCTGTGGCTGATGGATGGAAACAGATTTAGTGTAATAATGGTGTTAATACTTGTTTGATGTAATTAATATACTTCGTTGCTTAGAAACATATGTCAATTTCATTATCGCCTAATCAAAAAATGTGTTCGGAATAAAAAGATTCGACGTGGTAACCAGAAATGAAGAGAGACACTCTTTATTTTTGAATTCAACCAATTAATATCAATAAGAAAAACAATTCAAGATCAAGAACTCTATTGTTTGTTGCAATTGAATGAATTCATGTTATAGTCGATTCATTGAAATTGTTTTTATAATGAATATAGTCGTGAAGAAAGAGTCGACATATAATTTTACGGTCAATGCATGAAGAATATTTCTTGTAACAAGAAAAGGATTGTAATTAGTTTAAGGTGATTAGAAACGCTCATTATTTAGGAATTAATCAAGTTCACATTAGCACGAAATGCAAACCAAGATGAATGACTACTTTGGCTGATGGAGGTAAATAGATTTCGAGTAATAATGGTGTTAATACTTGTTTGATTTAATTAATAAACTTCGTTGTTTAGCAACATATGTCAATTTCATTATCGCTTTATCAAAAAGTACGTTTCGAATCCAAAGATTCGACTTGCTAACCACTAATGAGGGGAGTTACTCTTTATTTTAGAATTAAACCAATTAATATCAATAATAAATGCAATTTAAGATCAACAACTCTATTATTTGTTGCAATTCAATGAATTGATGTTATAGACGATTCATTGAAATTGTTTTCATAATGAATATAGTCGTTAAGAAATAGTCAATAGATAATTTCATGGTTAATGAATGAAAAATAGTTCTTATAACAAGAAGAGGTGCCTAATTAGCTTAAGGTGATTAGAAAGCCTCATTATTTTTTAGTAATTAAACAAGTTCACATATCATGAAATGCAATCCAAGATGAATGACTCATTTCGTTGTTGATGGACGCAAACAGATTTGGAGTAATAGTGGTGTTAATACTTGTTTGGTCTAATTAATATAGTTCATTGTTTAGTAACATTTGTCAATTTCATTATCGCTTTATCAAAAAGTATGTTTGGAATCAAAAGATTTGACATGCTAACCACAAATGATGGGAGGTACTATTTATTTTCGAATTAAACCAATTAATATCAATAAAAATGCAATTTAAGATCAAGAACTCTATTGTTTGTTGCAATTGAATGAATTCATGATATAGATGATTCGTGGAAATGTTTTCATAATGAATATAAGTGTTAAGAAAGAGTCAACATATAATTTCACTGTCAATGCATGAAAAATAGTTCTTGTAACAACAAGAGGAGCGTAATTAGCTTAAGGTGTTTACAAATGCTCATTATTTAGGAATTAATCAATTTCACATTAGCACGAAATGCAAACCAAGATGAATGACTCCTTTGGCTGATGGATGGAAACATATTTGGTGTAATAATGGTGTTAATACTTGTTTGATTTAATTAATATACTACATTGTTTTGCAACATATGTCAATTTCAATATTGCTTTATCAAAAAGTGTGTTTGGAATCAAAAGATTCAACTTGCTAACCACAAATGATGGGAGGTACTCTTTATTTTAGAATTAAACCAATTAATATCAATAAGAAATGCAATTTAATATCAAGAACTCTATTGTTTGTTGCAATTGAATGAATTCATGTTATAGACGATTCATTGAAATTGTTTTCATAATGAATATAGTCGTTAAGAAATAGTCAATAGATAATTTCATGGTTAATGAATGAAAATTAGTTCTTGTAACAACAAGAGGAGCCTAATTTGCTTAGGGTAATTAGAAAGTCTCATTATTTACTAATTAAACAAGTTCACATATCATCAAATGAAATCCAAGATGAATGACTCATTTGGCTGATCGACACAAGCAGATTTGGAGTAATAATGGTGTTAATACTTGTTTAATTTAATTAATATACTTCATTGTTTAGCAACATATGTCAATTTCATTATTGCTTTGTCAAAAGGTGTGATTGGAATCAAAAGATTCGACTTGCCAACCACAAATGATGGGAGGTACTCTTTATTTTAGAATTGAACCACTTCATATCAATAAGAAATGCAATTTAAAATCAAGAACTCTATTGTTTGTTGCAATTGAATGAATTCATGTTATAGACGATTCATGGAAATTGTTTTCATAATGAATATAGTCGTTAAGAAATAGTCAAGAGATAATTTCATGGTTAATGAATGAAAAATAGTTCTTGTAACAAGAAGTGGTGCCTAATTAGCTTAAGGTGATTAGAAGTCTCATTATTTAGTAATGAAACAAGTTCACATATCATGAAATGCAATCCAAGATGAATGACTCATTAGGCTGATGGACGCAAACAGATTTGGAGTAATAATGGTGTTAATACTTGTTTGGTTTAATTAATATAGTTCATTATTTCGTAACATTTGTCAATTTCATTATCGCTTTATCAAAAAGTATGTTTGGAATCAAAAGATTCGACTTGCTAACCACAAATGATGGGAGGTACTCTTTATTTTAGAATTCAACCAATTAATATCAATAAAAATGTAATTTAAGATCAAGAACTCTATTGTTTGTCCAATTGAATGAATTCATGTTATAGACGATTCATGGAAATTGTTTTCATAATGAATATGATCGTTAAGAAAGAGTCAACATATAATTTACCGGTCAACGCAAGAAAAATAGTTCTTGTAACAAGAAGGAGAGCGTAATTAGCTTAAGGTGATTACAAATGCTGATTATTTAGGAATTAATCAAGTTCACATTCGCACGAAATGCAAACCAAGATGAATGATTCGTTTGGCTGATGGATGGAAACAGATTTAGTGTAATAATGGTGTTAATACTTGTTTAATGTAATTAATATACTTCGTTGCTTAGAAACATATGTCAATTTCATTATCGCCTAATCAAAAAATGTGTTCGGAATAAAAAGATTCGACGTGGTAACCAGAAATGAAGAGAGACACTCTTTATTTTTGAATTCAACCAATTAATATCAATAAGAAAAAAAATTCAAGATCAAGAACTCTATTGTTTGTTGCAATTGAATGAATTCATGTTATAGTCGATTCATTGAAATTGTTTTTATAATGAATATAGTCGTGAAGAAAGAGTCGACATATAATTTTACGGTCAATGCATGAAGAATAGTTCTTGTAACAAGAAAAGGATTGTAATTAGTTTAAGGTGATTAGAAACGCTCATTATTTAGGAATTAATCAAGTTCACATTAGCACGAAATGCAAACCAAGATGAATGACTGCTTTGGCTGATGGAGGTAAATAGATTTCGAGTAATAATGGTGTTAATACTTGTTTGATTTAATTAATAAACTTCGTTGTTTAGCAACATATGTCAATTTCATTATCGCTTTATCAAAAAGTATGTTTCGAATCCAAAGATTCGACTTGCTAACCACTAATGAGGGGAGTTACTCTTTATTTTAGAATTAAACCAATTAATATCAATAATAAATGCAATTTAAGATCAACAACTCTATTATTTGTTGCAATTCAATGAATTGATGTTATAGACGATTCATTGAAATTGTTTTCATAATGAATATAGTCGTTAAGAAATAGTCAATAGATAATTTCATGGTTAATGAATGAAAAATAGTTCTTATAACAAGAAGAGGTGCCTAATTAGCTTAAGGTGATTAGAAAGCCTCATTATTTAGTAATTAAACAAGTTCACATATCATGAAATGCAATCCAAGATGAATGACTCATTTGGTTGATGGACGCAAACAGAATTGGAGTAATAGTGGTGTTAATACTTGTTTGGTCTAATTAATATAGTTCATTGTTTAGTAACATTTGTCAATTTCATTATCGCTTTATCAAAAAGTATGGTTGGAATCAAAAGATTCGACATGCTAACCACAAATGATGGGAGGTACTATTTATTTTAAAATTAAACCAATTAATATCAATGAAAATGCAATTTAAGATCAAGAACTCTATTATTTGTTGCAATCGAATGAATTCATGATATAGACGATTCGTGGAAATTGTTTTCATAATGAATATAGTTGTTAATAAAGAGTCAACATATAATTTCACGGTGAATGCATGAAAAATAGTTCTTGTAACAATAAGGGGAGCGTAATTAGCTTAAGGGGATTAGAAATGCTCATTATTTAGGAATTAATAAAGTCACATTAGCACGAAATGCAAACCAAGATGAATGACTGCTTTGGCTGATGGATGTAAATAGATTTTGAGTAATAATGGTGTTAATACTTGTTTGATTTAATTAATATACTTCGTTGTTTAGCAACATATGTCAATTTCATTATCACTTTATCAAAAAGTATGTTTCGAATCCAAAGATTCGACTTGCTAAACACAAATAAGATGAGGTACTCTTTATTTTAGAATTAAACCAATTAATATCAATAAGAAATGCAATTTAAGATCAACAACTCTATTATTTGTTGCAATTCAATGAATTGATGTTATAAACGATTCATGGAAATTGTTTTCATAATGAATATAGTCGTTAAGAAATAGTCAAGAGATAATTTCATGGTTAATGAATGAAAAATAGTTCTTGTAACAAGAAGAGGTGCCTAATTAGCTTAAGTTGATTAGAAAGTCTCATTATTTAGTAATTAAACAAGTTCACATATCATGAAATGCAATCCAAGATGCATGACTCATTTGGCTCATGGATGCAAAGAGATTTGGAGTAATAATGGTGCTAATACTTGTTTGGTCTAATTAATATAGTTCATTGTTTAGTAACATTTGTCAATTTCATTATCGCTTTATCAAAAAGCATGGTTGGAATCAAAAAATTCGACATGCTAACCACAAATAATGGGAGGTACTATTTATTTTAGAATTAAACCAATTAATGTCAATAAAAATGCAATTTAAGATCAAGAACTCTATTGTTTGTTGCAATTGAATGAATTCATGATATAGACGATTCGTGGAAATTGTTTTCATAATGAATATAGTTGTTAAGAAAGAGTCAACATATAATTTCACGGTGAATGCATGAAAAATAGTTCTTGTAACAATAAGGGGAGCGTAATTAGCTTAAGGGATTAGAAATGTTCATTATTTAGGAATTAATAAAGTCACATTAGCACGAAATGCAAACCAAGATGAATGACTTCTTTGGCTGATGGATGGAAACAGATTTTGTGTAATAATGGTATTAATACTTGTTTGATTTAATTAATATACTTTGTTGCTTAGCAACATATGTCAATTTCATTATTGCTTTATCAAAAAGTGTATTTGGAATCAAAAGATTCAACCTGGTAACCAGAAATGAAGAGAAACACTCTTTATTTTTTAATTCAACCAATTAATATCAATAAGAAAAGCAATTCAAGATCAAGAACTCTATTGTTTGTTGAATAGAATGAATTCATGTTATAGACGATTCATGGAAATTGTTTTCATAAAGAATATAGTCGTTAAGAAATAGTCAATAGATAATTTCATGGTTAATGAATGAAAAATAGTTCTTGTAACAAGAAGAGGAGCCTAATTAGCTTATGGTGATTAGAAAGTATCATTATTTAGAAATTAAACAAGTTCACATATAATGAAATGCAATCCAAGATGAATGACTCATTTCACTGATCGACGCAAGCAGATTAGGAGTAATAATGGTGTTAATACTTGTTTGATTTAATTAATATACTTCATTGTTTTGCAACAGATGTCAATTTCCTTATTGCTTTATCAAAAAGTGTGTTTGGAATCAAAAGATTTGACTTGCTAACCACAAATGATGAGAGGTACTATTTATTTTAGAATTAAACCAATTAATATCAATAAGAAATGCAATTTAAGATGATGAACTCTATTGTTTGTTGCAATTGAATGAATTCATGATATAGACGATTCGTGGAAATTGTTTTCATAATGAATATAGTTGTTAAGAAAGAGTCAACATATAATTTCACGGTGAATGCATGAAAAATAGTTCTTGTAACAATAAGAGGAGCGTAATTAGCTTAAGGGGATTAGAAATGCTCATTATTTAGGAATTAATAAAGTCACATTAGCACGAAATGCAAACCAAGATGAATGACTGCTTTGGCTGATGGATGTAAATAGATTTCGAGTAATAATGGTGTTAATACTTGTTTGATATAAATAATATACTTCGTTTTTTAGCTTAAGGTGTGAGACACACTTTATTTTAGAATTCAACCAATTAATATCAATAAGAAATGCAATTTAAAATCAAGAACTCTATTGTTTGTTGCAATTGAATGAATTCATGTTATAGACAATTCATGGAAATTGTTTTCTTAATGAATATAGTTGTTAAGAAATAGTCAGGAGATAATTTCATGGTTAATGAATGAAAAATAGTTCTTGTAACAAGAAGAGGTGCCTAATTAGCTTAAGGTGATTAGAAAGTCTCATTATTTAGTAATTAAACAAGTTCACATATCATGAAATGCAATCCAAGATGAATGACTCATTTGGCTGATGGACACAGACAGATTTGGAGTAATAATGGTGTTAATACTTGTTTGGTCAAATAAATATAGTTCATTGTTTAGTAACATTTGTCAATTTCATTATCGCTTTATCAAAAAGTATGTTTGGAATCAAAAGATTCGACATGCTAACCACAAATGATGGGAGGTACTATTTATTTTAGAATTAAACCAATTAATATCAATAAAAATGCAATTTAAGATCAAGAACTCTATTGTTTGTTGCAATTGAATGAATTCATGTTATAAACGATTCATGGAAATTGTTTTCTTAGTGAATATAGTCGTTAAGAAATAGTTAGGAGATAATTTCATGGCTAATGAATGAAAAATAGTTCTTGTAACAAGAAGAGGTGCCTAATTGGCTTATGGTGATTAGAAAGTCTCATTATTTAGTAATTAAACAAGTTCACATATCATGAAATGCTCTCCAAGATGAATGACTCATTCGGCTGATGGACACAAACAGATTTGGAGTAATAATGGTGTTAATACTTGTTTGGTTTAATTAATATAGTTCATTGTTTCATAACATTTGTCAATTTCATTATCGCTTTATCAAAAAGTGTATTTGGAATCAAAAGATTCGACCTGCTAACCAGAAATGAAGAGAGATACTCTTTATTTTTTAATTCAACCAATTAATATCAATAAGAAAAGCAATTCAAGATCAAGAACTCTATTGTTTGCTGAATTGATTTAATTCATGTTATAGACGATTAATGGAAATTGTTTTCATAATGAATGTAGTCGTTAAGAAATAGTCAATAGATAATTTCAAGGTTAATGAATGAAAAATAGTTCTTGTAACAAGAAGAGGAGCCTAATTAGCTTATGGTGATTAGAAATTATCATTATTTAGAAATTAAACAAGTTCACATATAATGAAATGCAATCCAAGATGAGCGACTCATTTCGCTGATCGATGCAAGCATATTAGGAGTAATAATGGTGTTAATACTTGTTTGATTTAATTAATATACTTCATTGTTTTGCAACATATGTCAATTTCCTTATTGCTTTATCAAAAAGTGTGTTTGGAATCAAAAGATTGGACTTGCTAACCACAAATGATGGGAGGTACTATTTATTTTAGAATTAAACCAATTAATATCAATAAGAAATGCAATTTAAAATCAAGAACTCTATTGTTTGTTGCAATTGAATGAATTCATGTTATAAACGATTCATGCAAATTGTTTTCTTAATGAATATAGTCGTTAAGAAATAGTCAAGAGATAATTTCATGGTTAATGAATGAAAAATAGTTCTTGTAACAAGAAGAGGTGCCTAATTAGCTTAAGGTGATTAGAAAGTCTCATTATTTAGTAATCAAACAAGTTCACATATCATGAAATGCAATCCAAGATGAATGACTCATTAGGCTAATGGACGCAAACAGATTTGGAGTAATAATGGTGTTAATACTTGTTTGGTTTAATTAATATAGTTCATTGTTTCGTAACATTTGTCAATTTCATTATCGCTTTATCAAAAAGTATGTTTGGAATCAAAAGATTCGACTTGCTAACCACAAATGATGGGAGGTACTCTTTATTTTAGAATTCAACCAATTCATATCAATAAAAATGCAATTTAAGATCAAGAACTCTATTGTTTGTTGCAATTGAATGAATTCATGTTATAGATGATTCATGAAAATTGTTTTCATAATGAATATAGTCGTTAAGAAATAGTCAAGAGGTAATTTCATGGTTAATGAATGAAAAATAGTTCTTGTAACAAGAAGAGGTGCCTAATTAGCTTAAGGTGATTAGAAAGTCTCATTATTTAGTAATTAAACAAGTTCACATATCATGAAATGCAATCCTAGATGAATGACTCATTTGGCTGACGGACGTAAACAAATTTGGAGTAATAATGGTGTTAATACTTGTTTGGTCAAATAAATATAGTTCATTGTTTAGTAACATTTGTCAATTTCATTATCGCTTTATCAAAAAGTATGTTTGGAATCAAAAGATTCAACATGCTAACCACAAAAGATGGGAGGTACTATTGATTTTAGAATTAAACCAATTAATATCAATAAAAATGCAATTTAAGATCAACAACTCTATTGTTTGTTGCAATTGAATGAATTCATGATATAGACAATTCGTGGAAATTGTTTTCATAATGAATATAGTTGTTAAGAAAGAGTCAACATATAATTCCACGGTGAATGCATGAAAAATAGTTCTTGTAACAATAAGAGGAGCGTAATTAGCTTAAGGGGATTAGAAATGCTCATTATTTAGGAATTAATAAAGTCACATTAGCACGAAATGCAAACCAAGATGAATGACTCCTTTGGCTAATGGATGGAAACAGATTTTGTGTAATAATGGTATTAATACTTGTTTGATTTAATTAATATACTTCGTTGCTTAGCAACATATGTCAATTTCATTATCGCTTTATCAAAAAGTGTATTTGGAATAAAAAGATTCGACCTGGTAACCAGAAATGAAGAGAGACACTCTTTGTTTTTTAATTCAAGCAATTAATATCAATAAGAAAAGCAATTCAAGATCAAGAACTCTATTGTTTGCTGAATTGAATGAATTCATGGAAATTGTTTTCATAATGAATATAGTCGTTAAGAAATAGTCAATAGATAATTTCATGGTTAATGAATGAAAAATAGTTCTTGTAACAAGAAGAGGAGCCTAATTAGCTTATGGTGATTAAAAAGTATCATTATTTAGAAATTAAACAAGTTCACATATAATGAAATGCAATCCAAGATGAATGACTCCTTTCGCTGATCGATGCAAGCAGATTAGGAGTAATAATGGAGTTAATACTTGTTTCATTTAATTAATATACTTCATTGTTTTGCAACATATGTCAATTTCCTTATTGCTTTATCAAAAAATGTGTTTGGAATCAAAAGATTTGACTTGCTAACACGAAATGATGGGAGGTACTATTTATTTTAGAATTAAACCAATTAATATCAATAAGAAATGCAATTTAAAATCAAGAACTCTATTGTTTGTTGCAATTGAATGAATTCATGTTATAGACGATTCATGGAAATTGTTTTCTTAATGAATATAGTTGTTAAGAAATAGTCAGGAGATAATTTCATGGTTAATGAATGAAAAATAGTTCTTGTAACAAGAAGCGGTGCCTAATTAGCTTAAGGTGATTAGAAAGTCTCATTATTTAGTAATTAAACAAGTTCACATATCATGAAATGCAATCCAAGATGAATGACTCATTTGGCTGATGGACACAGACAGATTTGGAGTAATAATGGTGTTAATACTTGTTTGGTCAAATAAATATAGTTCATTGTTTAGTAACATTTGTCAATTTCATTATCGCTTTATCAAGAAGTATGTTTGGAATCAAAAGATTCGACATGCTAACCACAAATGATGGGAGGTATTATTTATTTTAGAATTAAACCAATTAACATCAATAAAAATGCAATTTAAGATCAAGAACTCTATTGTTTGTTGCAATTGAATGAATTCATGTTATAAACGATTCATGAAAATTGTTTTCTTAATGAATATAGTCGTTAAGAAATAGTTAGGAGATAATTTCATGTTTAATGAATGAAAAATAGTTCTTGTAACAAGAAGAGGAGCCTAATTAGCTTATGGTGATTAGAAAGTATCATTATGTAGAAATTAAACAAGTTCACATATAATGAAATGCAATCCAAGATGAATGACTCATTTCACTGATTGACGCAAGCAGATTAGGAGTAATAATGGTGTTAATACTTGTTTGATTTAATTAATATACTTCATTGTTTTGCAACAGATGTCAATTTCCTTATTGCTTTATCAAAAAGTGTGTTTGGAATCAAAAGATTTGACTTGCTAACCACAAATGATGAGAGGTACTATTTATTTTAGAATTAAACCAATTAATATCAATAAGAAATGCAATTTAAAATCAAGAACTCTATTGTTTGTTGCAATTGAATGAATTCATGATATAGACAATTCGTGGAAATTCTATCAAAAATTATGTTTGGAATCAAAAGATTCGACATGCTAACCATAAATGATGGGAGGTACTATTTATTTTAGAATTAAACCAATTAATATCAATAAAAATGCAATTTAAGATGAAGAACTCTATTGTTTGTTGCAATTGAATGAATTCATGATATAGACGATTCGTGGAAATTGTTTTCATAATAAATATAGTTGTTAAGAAAGAGTCAACATATAATTCCACGGTGAATGCATGAAAAATAGTTCTTGTAACAATAAGAGGAGCGTAATTAGCTTAAGGGGATTAGAAATGCTCATTATTTAGGAATTAATAAAGTCACATTAGCACGAAATGCAAACCAAGATGAATGACTCCTTTGGCTAATGGATGGAAACAGATTTTGTGTAATAATGGTATTAATACTTGTTTGATTTAATTAATATACTTCGTTGCTTTGCAACATATGTCAATTTCATTATCGCTTTATCAAAAAGTGTATTTGGAATCAAAAGATTCGACCTGGTAACCAGAAATGAAGAGAGACACTCTTTATTTTTTAATTCAAGCAATTAATATCAATAAGAAAAGCAATTCAAGATCAAGAACTCTATTGTTTGTTGAATTGAATGAATTCATGTTATAGACGATTCATGGAAATTGTTTTCATAATGAATATAGTCGTTAAGAAATAGTCAATAGATAATTTCATGGTTAATGAATGAAAAATAGTTCTTGTAACAAGAAGAGGAGCCTAATTAGCTCATGGTGATTAGAAAGTATCATTATTTAGAAATTAAGCAAGTTCACATATAATGAAATGCAATCCAAGATGAATGACTCTTTTCGCTGATCGACGCAAACATATTAGGAGTAATAATGGTGTTAATACTTGTTTCATTTAATTAATATACTTCATTGTTTTGCAACATATGTCAATTTCCTTATTGCTTTATCAAAAAATGTGTTTGGAATCAAAAGATTTGACTTGCTAACACGAAATGATGGGAGGTACTATTTATTTTAGAATTAAACCAATTAATATCAATAAGAAATGCAATTTAAAATCAAGAACTCTATTGTTTGTTGCAATTGAATGAATTCATGTTATAGACGATTCATGGAAATTGTTTTCTTAATGAATATAGTTGTTAAGAAATAGTCAGGAGATAATTTCATGGTTAATGAATGAAAAATAGTTCTTGTAACAATAAGAGGTGCCTAATTAGCTTAAGGTGATTAGAAAGTCTCATTATTTAGTAATTAAACAAGTTCACATATCATGAAATGCAATCCAAGATGAATGACTCATTTGGCTGATGGACGCAAACAGATTTGGAGTAACAATGGCGTTAATACTTGTTTGGTCTAATTAATATAGTTCATTGTTTAGTAACATTTGTCAATTTCATTATCTCTTTATCAAAAATTATGTTTGGAATCTAAAGATTCGACATGCTAACCACAAATGATGGGAGGTACTATTTATTTTAGAATTAAACCAATTAATATCAATAAAAATGCAATTTAAGATCAAGAACTCTATTGTTTGTTGCAATTGAATGAATTCATGATATAGACGATTTGTGGAAATTGTTTTCATAATGAATATAGTTGTTAAGAAAGCGTCAACATATAATTTCACTGTGAATGCATGAAAAATAGTTCTTGTAACAATAAGAGGAGCGTAATTAGCTTAAGGGGATTGGAAATGCTCATTATTTAGGAATTAATAAAGTCACATTAGCAGGGAATGCAAACCAAGATGAATGTATCCTTTGGCTGATGGATGGAAACAGATTTTGTGTAATAATGGTATTAGTACAAGTTTGATTTAATTAATATACTTCGTTGCTTAGCAACATATGTCAATTTCATTATCGCTTTATCAAAAAGTGTATTTGGAATGAAAAGATTCGACCTGCTAACCAGAAATGAAGAGAGATACTCTTTATTTTTTAATTCAACCAATTAATATCAATAAGAAAAGCAATTCAAGATCAAGAACTCTATTGTTTGCTGAATTGAATGAATTCATGTTATAGACGATTCATGGAAATTGTTTTCATAATGAATTTAGTCGTTAAGAAGTAGTCAATAGATAATTTCAAGGTTAATGAATGAAAAATAGTTCTTGTAACAAGAAGAGGAGCCTAATTAGCTTATGGAGATTAGAAATTATCATTATTTAGAAATTAAACAAGTTCACATATAATGAAATGCAATCCAAGATGAATGACTCATTTCGCTGATCGATGCAAGCAGATTAGAAGTAATAATGGTGTTAATACTTGTTTGATTTAATTAATATACATCATTGTTTTGCAACAGATGTCAATTTCCTTATTGCTTTATCAAAAAATGTGTTTGGAATCAAAAGATTTGACTTGCTAACACGAAATGATGGGAGGTACTATTTATTTTAGAATTAAACCAATTAATATCAATAAGAAATGCAATTTAAAATCAAGAACTCTATTGTTTGTTGCAATTGAACGAATTCATGTTATAAACGATTCATGGAAATTGTTTTCTTAATGAATATAGTTGTTAAGAAATAGTCAGGAGATAATTTCATGGTTAATGAATGAAAAATAGTTCTTGTAACAATAAGAGGTGCCTAATTAGCTTAAGGTGATTAGAAAGTCTCATTATTTAGTAATTAAACAAGTTCACATATCATGAAATGCAATCCAAGATGAATGACTCATTTGGCTGATGGACGCGAACAGATTTGGAGTAACAATGGCGTTAATACTTGTTTGGTCTAATTAATATAGTTCATTGTTTAGTAACATTTGTCAATTTCATTATCGCTTTATCAAAAAGTATGTTTGGAATCTAAAGATTCGACATGCTAACCACAAATGATGGGAGGTACTATTTATTTTAGAATTAAACTAATTAATATCAATAAAAATGCAATTTAAGATCAAGAACTCTATTGTTTGTTGCAATTGAATGAATTCATGATATAGACGATTTGTGGAAATTGTTTTCATAATGAATATAGTTGTTAAGAAAGAGTCAACATATAATTTCACTGTGAATGCATGAAAAATAGTTCTTGTAATAATAAGAGGAGCGTAATTAGCTTAAGGGGATTGGAAATGCTCATTATTTAGGAATTAATAAAGTCACATTAGCAAGGAATGCAAACCAAGATGAATAACTCCTTTGGCTGATGGATGGAAACAGATTTTGTGTAATAATGGTATTAGTACAAGTTTGATTTAATTAATATACTTCGTTGCTTAGCAACATATGTCAATTTCATTATCGCTTTATCAAAAAGTGTATTTGGAATCAAAAGATTCGACCTGCTAACCAGAAATGAAGAGAGATACTCTTTATTTTTTAATTCAACCAATTAATATCAATAAGAAAAGCAATTCAAGATCAAGAACTCTATTGTTTGCTGAATTGAATGAATTCATGTTCTAAACGATTCATGGAAATTGTTTTCATAATGAATTTAGTCGTTAAGAAGTAGTCAATAGATAATTTCAAGGTTAATGAATGAAAAATAGTTCTTGTAACAAGAAGAGGAGCCTAATTAGCTTATGGAGATTAGAAATTATCATTATTTAGAAATTAAACAAGTTCACATATAATGAAATGCAATCCAAGATGAATGACTCATTTCGCTGATCGATGCAAGCAGATTAGAAGTAATAATGGTGTTAATACTTGTTTGATTTAATTAATATACATCATTGTTTTGCAACAGATGTCAATTTCCTTATTGCTTTATCAAAAAGTGTGTTTGGAATCAAAAAATTGGTCTTGCTAACCACAAATGATGGGAGGTACTATTTATTTTAGAATTAAACAAATTAATATCAATAAGAAATGCAATTTAAAATCAAGAACTCTATTGTTTGTTGCAATTGAATGAATTCATGTTATAGACGATTCATGGAAATTGTTTTCATAATGAATATAGTCGTTAAGAAATAGTCAAGAGATAATTTCATGGTTAATGAATGAAAAATAGTTCTTGTAACAATAAGAGGTGCCTAATTAGCTTAAGGTGACTAGAAAGTCTCATTATTTGGTAATTAAACAAGTTCACATATCATGAAATGCAATCCAAGATGAATGACTCATTTGGCTAATGGACGCAAACAGATTTGGAGTAACAATGGCGTTAATACTTGTTTGGTCTAATCAATATAGTTCATTGTTTAGTAACATTTGTCAATTTCATTATCGCTTTATCAAAAAGTATCTTTGGAATCTAAAGATTCGACATGCTAACCACAAATGATGGGAGGTACTATTTATTTTAGAATTAAACCAATTAATATAAATAAAAATGCAATTTAAGATCAAGAACTCTATTGTTTGTTGCGATTGAATGAATTCATGATATAGACGATTTGTGGAAATTGTTTTCATAATGAATATAGTTGTTAAGAAAGAGTCAACATATAATTTCACTGTGAATGCATGAAAAATAGTTCTTGTAACAATAAGAGGAGCGTAATTAGCTTAAGGGGATTGGAAATGCTCATTATTTAGGAATTAATAAAGTCACATTAGCAAGGAATGCAAACCAAGATGAATAACTCCTTTGGCTGATGGATGGAAACAGATTTTGTGTAATAATGGTATTAGTACATGTTTGATTTAATTAATATACTTCGTTGCTTAGCAACATATGTCAATTTCATTATCGCTTTATCAAAAAGTGTATTTGGAATCAAAAGATTCGACCTGCTAACCAGAAATGAAGAGAGATACTCTTTATTTTTTAATTCAACCAATTAATATCAATAAGAAAAGCAATTCAAGATCAAGAACTCTATTGTTTGCTGAATTGAATGAATTCATGTTGTAGATGATTCATGGAAATTGTTTTCATAATGAATGTAGTCGTTAAGAAATAGTCAATAGATAATTTCAAGGTTAATGAATCAAAAATAGTTCTTGTAACAAGAAGAGGAGCCTAATTAGCTTATGGTGATTAGAAATTATCATTATTTAGAAATTAAACAAGTTCACATATAATGAAATGCAATCCAAGATGAATGACTCATTTCGCTGATCGATGCAAGCAGATTAGGAGTAATAATGGTGTTAATACTTGTTTGATTTAATTAATATACATCATTGTTTTGCAACAGATGTCAATTTCCTTATTGCTTTATCAAAAAGTGTGTTTGGAATCAAAAGATTGGACTTGCTAACCACAAATGATGGGAGGTACTATTTATTTTAGAATTAAACCAATTAATATCAATAAGAAATGCAATTTAAAATCAAGAACTCTATTGTTTGTTGCAATTGAATGAATTCATGTTATAGACAATTCATGGAAATTGTTTTCATAATGAATATAGTCGTTAAGAAATAGTCAAGAGATAATTTCATGGTTAATGAATGAAAAATAGTTCTTGTAACAATAAGAGGTGCCTAATTAGCTTAAGGTGATTAGAAAGTCTCATTATTTAGTAATTAAACGAGTTCACTTATCATGAAATGCAATCCAAGATGAATGACTCATTTGGCTGATGGACGCAAACAGATTTGGAGTAACAATGGTGTTAATACTTGTTTGGTCTAATTAATATAGTTCATTGTTTAGTAACATATGTCAATTTCATTATCGCTTTATCAAAAAGTGTATTTGGAATCAAAAGATTCGACATGCTAACCACAAATGATGGGAGGTACTATTTATTTTAGAATTAAACCAATTAATATCAATAAAAATGCAATTTAAGATC
This sequence comes from Ceriops zippeliana, assembly GCA_037897445.1. Lineage (NCBI taxonomy): Eukaryota > Viridiplantae > Streptophyta > Magnoliopsida > Malpighiales > Rhizophoraceae > Ceriops > Ceriops zippeliana. The sequence continues at coordinate 7,666 of JBAPLH010000193.1, read as the reverse complement.
AAGAATTCTATTGTTTGTTGCAATTGAATGAATTCATGATATAGATGATTTGTGGAAATTGTTTTCATAATGAATATAGTTGTTAAGAAAGAGTCAACATATAATTTCACTGTGAATGCATGAAAAATAGTTCTTGTAACAATAAGAGGAGCGTAATTAGCTTAAGGGGATTGGAAATGCTCATTATTTAGGAATTAATAAAGTCACATTAGCACGAAATGCAAACCAAGATGAATGACTCCTTTGGCTGATGGATGGAAACAGATTTTGTGTAATAATGGTATTAGTACAAGTTTGATTTAATTAATATACTTCGTTGCTTAGCAACATATGTCAATTTTATTATCGCTTTATCAAAAAGTGTATTTGGAATCAAAAGATTCGACCTGCTAACCAGAAATGAAGAGAGATACTCTTTATTTTTTAATTCAACCAATTAATATCAATAAGAAAAGCAATTCAAGATCAAGAACTCTATTGTTTGCTGAATTGAATGAATTCATGTTGTAGATGATTCATGGAAATTGTTTTCATAATGAATGTAGTCGTTAAGAAATAGTTAATTGATAATTTCAAGGTTAATGAATCAAAAATAGTTCTTGTAACAAGAAGAGGAGCCTAATTAGCTTATGGTGATTAGAAATTATCATTATTTAGAAATTAAACAAGTTCACATATAATGAAATGCAATCCAAGATGAATGACTCATTTCGCTGATCGATGCAAGCAGATTAGGAGTAATAATGGTGTTAATACTTGTTTGATTTAATTAATATACTTCATTGTTTAGCAACATATGTCAATTTCATTATTGCTTTATCAAAAAGTGTGTTTGGAATCAAAAGATTCGACCTGGTAACCAGAAATGAAGAGAGACACTCTTTATTTTTTAATTCAAGCAATTAATATCAATAAGAAAAGCAATTCAAGATCAAGAACTCTATTGTTTCTTGAATTGAATGAATTCATGTTATAGACGATTTATGGAAATTGTTTTCATAATGAATATTGTCGTTAAGAAATAGTCAATAGATAATTTCATGGTTAATGAATGAAAAATAGTTCTTGTAACAAGAAGACGAGCCTAATTAGCTTATGGTGATTAGAAAGTATCATTATTTAGAAATTAAACAAGTTCACATATAATGAAATGCAATCCAAGATGAATGACTGATTTCGCTGATCGACGCAAGTAGATTAGGAGTAATAATGGTGTTAATACTTGTTTGATTTAATTAATATACTTCATTGTTTTGCAACAGATGTCAATTTCCTTATTGCTTTATCAAAAAGTGTGTTTGGAATCAAAAGATTGGACTTGCTAACCACAAATGATGGGAGGTACTATTTATTTTAGAATTAAACCAATTAATATAAATAAGAAATGCAATTTAAAATCAAGAACTCTATTGTTTGTTGCAATTGAATGAATTCATGTTATAGACGATTCATGGAAATTGTTTTCATAATGAATATAGTCGTTAAGAAATAGTCAAGAGATAATTTCATTGCTAATGAATGAAAAATTGTTCTTGTAACAATAAGAGGTGCCTAATTAGCTTAAGGTGATTAGAAAGTCTCATTATTTAGTAATTAAACGAGTTCACTTATCATGAAATGCAATCCAAGATGAATGACTCATTTGGCTGATGGACGCAAACAGATTTGGAGTAACAATGGTGTTAATACTTGTTTGGTCTAATTAATATAGTTCATTGTTTAGTAACATATGTTAATTTCATTATCGCTTTATCAAAAAGTATGTTTGGAATCAAAAGATTCGACATGCTAACCATAAATGATGGGAGGTACTATTTATTTTAGAATTAAACCAATTAATATAAATAAAAATGCAATTTAAGATCAAGAACTCTATTGTTTGTTGCAATTGAATGAATTCATGATATAGACGATTTGTGGAAATTGTTTTCATAATTAATATAGTTGTTAAGAAAGAGTCAACATATAATTTAACTGTGAATGCATGAAAAATAGTTCTTGTAACAATAAGAGGTGCGTAATTAGCTTAAGGGGATTGGTAATGCTCATTATTTAGGAATTAATAAAGTCACATTAGCACAAAATGCAAACCAAGATGAATGACTCCTTTGGCTGATGGATGGAAACAGATTTTGTGTAATAATGGTATTAGTACAAGTTTGATTTAATTAATATACTTCGTTGCTTAGCAACATATGTCAATTTCATTATCGCTTTATCAAAAAGTGTATTTGGAATCAAAAGATTCGACCTGCTAACCAGAAATGAAGAGAGATACTCTTTATTTTTTTATTCAACCAATTAATATCAACGAAAATGCAATTCAAGATCAAGAACTCTATTGTTTGTTGCAATTGAATGAATTCATGTTATAGATGATTCATGAAAATTGTTTGGATAATGAATATAGTCGCTAAGAAATAGTCAAGAGATAATTTCATGGTTAATGAATGAAAAATAATTCTTGTAACAAGAAGAGGTGCCAAATTAGCTTAAGGTGATTAGAAAGTCTCATTATTTAGTAATTAAACATGTTCACATATCATGAAATGCAATCCAAGATGAATGACTCATTTGGCTGATGGATGCAAACAGATTTGGAGTAATAATCGAGTTAATACATGTTTGGTTTAATTAATATAGTTCATTGTTTCGTAACATTTGTCAATTTCATTATTGCTTTATCAAAAAGTATGCTTGCAATCAAAAGATTTGACTTGCTAACCACAAATGATGGGAGGTACTCTTTATTTTATAATTCAACCAATTAATATCAATAAAAATGCAATTTAAGATCAAGAACTCTATTTTTTGTTGCAATTGAATGAATTCATGTTATAGACGATTCATGCAAATTGTTTTCTTAATGAATATAGTCGTTAAGGAATAGTCAAGAGATCATTTCATGGTTAATGAATGAAAAATAGTTCTTGTAACAAGAAGAGGTGCCTATTTAGCTTAAGGTGATTAGAAAGTCTCATTATTTAGTAATTAAACAAGTTCACATGTCATGAAATGCAATCCAAGATGAATGACTCATTAGGCTGATGGACGCAAACAGATTTGGAGTAATAATGGTGTTATCACTTGTTTGGTTTAATTAATATAGTTCATTGTTTCGTAACATTTGTCAATTTCATAATCGCTTTAGCAAAAAGTATGTTTGGAATCAAAAGATTCGACTTGCTAACCACAAAAGATGGGAGGTACTCTTTATTTTATAATTCAACTAATTAATATCAATAAAAATGCAATTTAAGATCAAGAACTCTATTGTTTGTTGCAATTGAATGAATTCATGTTATAGACGGTTCATGCAAATTGTTTTCTTAATGAATATAGTCGTTAAGGAATAGTCAAGAGATAATTTCATGGTTAATGAATGAAAAATAGTTCTTGTAACAAGAAGAGGTGCCTATTTGGCTTAAGGTGATTAGAAAGTCTCATTATTTAGTAATTAAACAAGTTCACATATAATGAAATGCAATCCAAGATGAATGACTCATTAGGCTGATGGACGCAAACAGATTTGGAGTAATAATGGTGTTAATACTTGTTTGGTTTAATTAATATAGTTCATTGTTTCGTAACATTTGTCAATTTCATTATCACTTTATCAAAAAGTATGTTTGGAATCAAAAGATTCGACATGCTAACCACAAATGATGGGAGGTACTATTTATTTTAGAATTAAACCAATTAATATCAATAAAAATGCAATTTAAGATGAAGAACTCTATTGTTTGTTGCAATTGAATGAATTCATGATATAGACGATTCGTGGAAATTGTTTTCATAATGAATATAGGTGTTAAGAAGGAGCCAACATATAATTTCACGGTGAATGCATGAAAAATAGTTCTTGTAACAATAAGAAGAGCGTAATTAGTTTAAGGGGATTAGAAATGCTCATTATTTAGGAATTAATAAAGTCACATTAGCACGAAATGCAAACCAAGATGAATGACTCCTTTTGCTGATGGATGTAAATAGATTTCGAGTAATAATGGTATTAATACTTGTTTGATTTAATTAATATACATCGTTGCTTTGCAACATATGTCGATTTCATTATCGCGTTATTAAAAAGTGTATTTGGAATCAAACGATTCGACCTGGTAACCAAAAATGAAGAAAGACACTCTTTATTTTAGAATTAAACCAATTAATATCAATAAGAAAAGCAATTCAAGATCAAGAACTCAATTGTTTGCTGAATTGACTGAAGTCATGTTATAGACGATTCATGGAAATTGTTTTCATAATGAATATAGTCGTTAAAAATAGTCAATAGATAATTTCATGGTTAATGAATGAAAAATAGTTCTTGTAACAAGAAGAGGAGCCTAATTAGCTTAAGGTGATTAGAAAGTCTCCTTATTTAGTAATTAAACAAGTTCACATATAATGAAATGCAATCCAAGATGAATGACTCATTAGGCTGATGGACGCAAACAGATTTGGAGTAATAATGGTGTTAATACTTGTTTGGTTTAATTACTATAGTTCATTGTTTCGTAACATTTGTCAATTTCATTATCGCTTTATCAAAAAGTATGTTTGGAATCAAAAGATTCGACATACTAACCACAAATGATGGGAGGTACTATTTATTTTAGAATTAAACCAATTCATATCAATAAAAATGCAATTTAAGATCAAGAACTCTATTGTTTGTTGCAATTGAATGAATTCATGATATAGACGATTCGTGGAAATTGTTTTCGTAATGAATATCGTTGTTAAGAAAGAGTCAACATATAATTTCACGGTGAATGCATGAAAAATAATTCTTGTAACAATAAGAGGAGCGTAATTAGCTTAAGGGGATTAGAAATGCTCATTATTTAGGAATTAATAAAGTCACATTAGCACGAAATGCAAACCAAGATGAATGACTGCTTTGGCTGATGGATGTAAATTGATTTCGAGTAATAATGGTGTTAATACTTGTTTGATTTAATTAATAAACTTCGTTGTTTAGCAACATCTGTCAATTTCATTATCGCTTTATCAAAAGGTATGTTTTGAATCCAAAGATTCGACTTGCTAACCACAAATGATGGGTGGTACTCTTTATTTTAGAATTAAACCAATTAATATCAATAAGAAATGCAATTTAAGATCAAGAACTCTATTATTTGTTGCAATTCAATGAATTGATGTTATAGACGATTCATGGAAATTGTTTTCATAATGAATATAGTCGTTAAGAAATAGTCAAGAGATAATTTCATGGTTAATGAATGAAAATAGTTCTTGTAACAAGAAGAGGTACCTAATTAGCTTAAGGTGATTAGAAAGTATCATTATTTAGTAATTAAACAAGTTCACATATCATGTAATGCAATCCAAGATGAATGACTCGTTTGACTGAAGGACACAAGCAGATTAGGAGTCAACATATAATTTCCCGGTCAATGCATGAAAAATAGTTCTTGTAACAAGAAGAGGAGCGTAATTAGCTTAAGGTGATTACAAATGCTCATTATTTAGGAATTAATCAAGTTCACATTCGCACGAAATGCAAACCAAGATGAATGATTCGTTTGGCTGATGGATGTAAACAGATTTGGAGTAATAATGGTGCTAATACTTGTTTGATTTAATTAATATTCTTCGTTGCATAGCAACATATGTCAATTTCATTATAGCTTTATCAAAAAGTGTGTTTGGAATCAAAAGATTCGACCTGCTGACAAGAAATGGTGTGAGGCACTCTTTATTTTAGAATTCAACCAATTAATATTAATAAGAAAAGCAATTCAAGATCAAGAACTCTATTGTTTGCTGCAATTGAATGAATTCATGTTATAGATGATTCATGGAAATTGTTTTCATAATGAATATAGTCGTTAAAAAATAGCCGAGAGATAATTTCATGGTTAATGAATGAAAAATAGTTCTTGGAACAAGAAGAGGAGCCTAATTAGCTTAACGTAATTAGAAAGTCTCATTATTTAGTAATTAAACAAGTTCACATATCATGAAATGCAATCCAAGATGAATGACTTATTTGGCTAATGGACGCAAACAGATTAGGAGTAATAATGGTGTTAATACTTGTTTGATTTAATTAATATACTTCATTGTTTAGCAACATATGTCAATTTCATTATTGCTTTATCAAAAAGTGTGTTTGGAATCAAAAGATTCGACTTGGTAACCACAAATGATAAGAGGTACTCTTTATTTTAGAATTCAACCACTTCATATCAATAAGAAATGCAATTTGAGATCAAGAACTCTATTGTTTGTTGCAATTGAATGAATTCATGTTATAGACGATTCATGAAAATTGTTTTCATAATGAATATAGTCGTTAAGAAATAGTCAAGAGATAATTTCATGGTTAATGAATGAAAAATAGTTCTTGTAACAAGAAGAGGTGCCTAATTAGCTTAAGGTGATTAGAAAGTCTCATTATTTAGTAATTAAACAAGTTCACATATCTTGAAATGCAATCCAAGATGAATGACTCATTTGGCTGATGGACGCAAACAGATTTGGAGTAATAATGGTGTTAATACTTGTTTGGTCTAATCAATATAGTTCATTGTTTCGTAACATTTCTCAATTTCATTATCGCTTTATCAAAAAGTATGTTTGGAATCAAAAGATTCAACATGCTAACCATAAATGATGGGAGGTACTATTTATTTTTGAATTAAACCAATTAATATCAATAAAAATGCAATTTGAGATGAAGAACTCTATTGTTTCTTGCAATTGAATGAATTCATGATATAGACGATTTGTGGAAATTGTTTTCATAATGAATATAGTTGTTAAGAAAGAGTTAATATATAATTTCACGGTCAATGCATGAAAAATAGTTCTTGTAACAATAAGAGGATCGTAATTAGTTTAAGGGGATTAGAAATGCTCATTATTTAGGAATTAATAAAGCCACATTAGCACGAAATGCAAACCAAGATGAATGACTCCTTTGGCTGATGGATGGAAACAGATTTTGTGTAATAATGGTATTAATACTTGTTTGATTTAATTAATATACTTCGTTGCTTAGCAACATATGTCAATTTCATTATCGCTTTATCAAAAAGTGTATTTGGAATGAAAAGATTCGACCTGGTAACCAGAAATGAAGAGAGACACTCTTTATTTTTTAATTCAACCAATTAATATCAATAAGAAAAGCAATTCAAGATGAAGAACTCTATTGTTTGCTGAATTGACTGAATTCATGTTATAGACAATTCATGGAAATTGTTTTCATAATGAATATAGTCGTTAAGAAATAGTCAATAGATAATTTCATGGTTAATGAATGAAAAATAGTTCTTGTAACAAGAAGAGGAGTCTAATTAGCTTATGGTGATTAGAAAGTATCATTATTTAGTAATTAAACAAGTTCACATATCATGTAATGCAATCCAAGATGAATGACTCGTTTGACTGAAGGACACAAGCAGATTTGGAATAATAATGGTGTTAATACTTGTTTGATTTAATTAATATACTTCATTGTTTAGCAACATATGTCAATTTCATTATTGCTTTATCAAAAAGTGTGTTGGAATCAAAAGATTCGACTTGCTAACCACAAATGAGGGGAGGTACTCTTTATTTTAGAATTAAACCAATTAATATCAATACGAAATGCAATTTAAGATTAAGAACTCTATTGTTTGTTGCAATTCAA